>NW_022045870.1:247023-283818 GCF_001654015.2 Drosophila navojoa | reverse complement strand
AATCGTCAAATTGACTTTTAATTTACTCAATAAATGTAAAATCCTACATATATATATATATATATCTGCCAACATGTATAAGTTGGCATATAAGTATTTGTATATCTGTTCCCTTTTAAGCTCATATGCAGAATATCATCTTGATATCATGAAAATGGTAAAATGCTAGCTTAACATATGAAGATATCTGCTATAGTTATTTTTATAGTATAATATCATCTAGAGCATAACATAATGCTATAAATATTCTTAGAGTTCATATATAAAACGAACTCGACACTTATAGAGTTATCTACCATAATTTTGTATAGTCAAATACAGTTATCTACTATAATTTTATAGAGTCATATATTCTTCTAGCTCTCTTACAGAACCAACTCAACATTTGATATATTTTTTATTGGATTTACAATCGGATTACACAGCAGAGTCAGCACTCTTAGACACACTTCTTGCTTTAAAATATTTCCTTTTTTATTTCAAGAGGAATACAAGATAAAGAAGGAGATTTCTTCCATCTAAAATTTATTGACGGCTATTCAGCAACTATTTGTTGTCTGGGCCGCTCTGTCTGTCGATCCGTTTGTCTGGCAACAACAAGGCGGCCATCAATTGCGGCTTAAATAATGAACTGCTTGCTGGCCATAAAAACCACTTAACCCGAAATATGCGAAAAGTAAGAACGGCCACAGCGCGCAGCAAGTGGCTGGAGGGCCTGCTCGCCTGGCCAGGTGGCAGGTGGCAGGTGGATATTACTGTGGCCACCCTTGGTCACCCTGGCCAACGGCTGGCCAGCCTGGCTATAAATTAAGATGGCTGCCAACGCGGCCATATTGTAAAAGGTTAAATGTTTGACTGTCGGCTAAGTGCGGATTAGGGCTCAGCCGGGCATAACTCACCTTCTGTTGGTGCTGCTGCTGCTGTTGCTGCTGCTGCTGCTGTTGTTGCTGCTGCTGCTGCTGCTGTTGATTGGCATAAGCGCCCATTTTGCTAACGGGTATAAGCGTATTATATTGTATGTACTGGCCGTGGCCTGTGGGCGGGCCAGTCTTCTTGTCGACCACGGCATACGTGGGCATGATGTGATCGTAGGTTGTGGAGGTTATCACGGCGTTCTGCTCGGCCAAGGCGGCCGTGGCATAGGCACGATTGTGGCCCTTTGTTGTCCACTCGTCGTCCACGTCGTGGCCATCTGCAAAGGAGTCAGAGAATTCGAATCAGAGCTATGCAGCTGTCCAGGCTGGCCACAGAGCTGGCTAGAGGATGTGCCCACCTTGTGGTATTATGTCCGGATTCTTATCAATGCTGTCCAGGCTGCTCGTCACGTGACACGTCTCCCGGCCGATGCGATGCATATCCTGCACTGATTGGCCACCATTGTGCGCCAGTGTGCCGATGCCCAGGCTGCCATTGTTGTTGCTGCCGAGAATGCCGAGGTTGCCGTTGCCGTTGGCGGTGCTGCTGCTCCCGTTGCCCGGATGCGAGTAATTATTGCGATCGCGTCCCGACGAGCCGTGCACCCGCACCACCACCACGATGATGAGTGCCACCAGAAATAAACTGCCCACAATGCCGGCCAGTATGCCAAGGAATGGCCGGATGTCCTCGATGAGGGGCCCATTGGCCAGCGATAGGTCTGCTTGACATGGACAGGAGTCGGTGGGGGTGTGGGTGTGGATGTGTGTGTGTGGGAGCAGAGGTCGGGCAGCATTTGAAGCAGAGAAAACAGTGAACGGAGAGAAAAAATGGAAAAGAGAAAATTCGCAGGATAAGCGCGTGCTACAATAATTTTACGAGAATGCATTGCATATTTTTCTGCCTGTCTTTATTCTCGCATATTTTTTGTTATCCCCCTCTCTCTCTCTCTCTCTCTCTCTCTCTCTCTCTCTCTCACTCTCGCTCTCTTTCCTACCCCCTTTTTTGCTGCTGTTTTCTCCTTTGCATTGTTTTATGAGCTGCTAACTACGTTCCGTTGTCGGCCCCGGCTCCGGCCCCAGCCCCGGTCTCTCGACCCGTACTCATTGTTGTTGTTTTCGTTGTCGGTCCCAGTTCCTGCAGCACGTGCTTGGAATTTAGTGCCGCTTTAATGAGCTGCATGTGTGTGTCAGTGTGTGTCCAGTACGTGTGTGGTCCGCTGTAAGCCGCTCAGTGTTAAGGTTGCTAATTTTTGTCTCAGCCGGCGGCGGCATGTCGAGCATTTTTAGTAGCCAAAGCCAAAGCCAAAACCCAAAAACCCAAAGTCTGAAGCAGTTGTTCAAAAATGCGTCCGGATTTATCGTGCGAGCTTCGTTAGTCACATTTCAAGAGAAACTTATTCAAATCGTATGCAAAGTAAGGCATCAAATTGAAAAACTCAAACAACACGAAATGGAAAATAAAATTTAATGCAATTTATTGAAATCAAATTGATAAACAACAAAACGAAAAACAAATTAAATGCTAAACAAAATCTTGAGAAATAAAAAAAACTAAAATAAACAAGAAAATTATATAGAAGAGAAAAAAGAAAATATAACAAAAATATTTAAATAAAAATTACTAACACTTAAAATAAATTGAATAAAAATTCAAAAGTTAAAATTAATAATCCGTGATGCATTTTTCATAAACAAAATATTTTTAGACAACAGAAAAAAGTGTCAAAACAAATTAGGAAATTAATAAAAATTCTAGAAAGTCAAAAGCAATAGATATTATATTTAATTATTAAAATAATAAAATGTGCTCAAGCAAAACATCAAATTGTGTAAGTGTGAGTGTGAGTGTGCGTGTGTGAGCTGTGCGCAATTGTGCTTAAAGCGCATTGTGCAGGATTAAATGAAGATCTTAAGCTCAAAGTAGCCACTACCTTCATCGTACGCCCCTTTGCCCACGCCCATAAACTCATCCTCGTCGCATATGCAATCGCTTGTGGTTGCCTTTGAAGTGCTGTGTGTTGCTGTTGCTGTGGCTGTTGTTTTTGTTGTTGTTGTCGGTTGACTGCCATGGGCAGGCTTAAAGGCTTGATAGGATCTGGTAAATGTTATTTGAACTGAAAGCATGCAACCAGAGTGTAAGAAAGAAATGTTAGAGAAAGCAAAGAACTTAAAGCAAATTAAAAGACAAATCAAACCGTCTGGCTCACAGTCAGTCAATGAGTGAGTGAGTGTCAGGAGTAACTGTAGCTGTAGCTGTAGCTGTAACTGTAGCTCTAACTGTGGCTGTAACTGTGGCTGTAGCATCGGCAATTAATTTGTAGGCAACGATTGCCGGCTGGCCAGGACATATCAGGACATGCATGAAATTGCAAACCCATTCGCCCCATCCATGTTCCTTGACTCACCCGTCTGCTTCTCCGGATCCTTCAGAGTGTAGACCTGCAATATAGTCGCATTGCTGCGCCCCTTGCTGTTGTGCGCTATGAGGAAGACATTGTAGCCCATGCCCGGCTGCAGGCCGCTCACCTCGAAGTACGGCTTCCTGTAATGCGCGTCAAATCGATATTTGAATGTTCCAGGCAGCAGCCGCACCAAAAACGAGAAAAGAACGAGAGACGATAAATGAACAGTGCCGTGCAAGGATACGGATTGCGTCCTCTGTCTATGCGTTGCACATGCCTCGTTGACTCATGTTGTGTAATGCAAAAGTCACAAGGCGTGTGATTTAGACTCTCCCCCACTCTCCCACTCTCTCTCTCTCTCGCTCTCTCTTTCTCTCTTCTTCTCTCGTCTGTTACTCACTTTGATTTGTAAATTTTGGGATAGCGCGTCGTTCCGTTCATGTAAACCTCCATGATAAAGTCCTGCGGCAGGCCACCATCGAAGCCCTCAACGCACTCGATTTGAAAGCCGGACGATGTCTGATTGAGCAGCGTGCAGTTCAACAATGGATCCGGTTCGCCTGTTCGAGCAGACAATTTATTTTTAGATTTCTTCGTATTGTTATTCAGTGCTTAGCTTAGCACTGATGCAACAAATTGCCAAAGTTGCACGTGATTGACGCAACTGCAACGGCAACGGCAACTGCAATGGCAACGGCCACTGCTACACTAGACTACATAAATTGTGACTTTAGAATCAATAAGCCACAGTGTAGCAGCAGCAGCAGCAGCATCAGTCGAGGCAAGCAGCGGCAAAGCCATCAACAAATCGGCACAGTGGGACACCTGCGACCCGAACTAAGCATAAACAAAAACACAGACAAACACAACAGTTGGAGAGGGCCACAGAGTGGCAGAGCGAACGTCAGCTATGAGCCTTCGCATACTCTGCCATTCCAGGTAAATTCTATTACGAATCTATTGAAGTGCAACTTTGAGCCCGCAAATGTAATTATGGAACTGAAAGGAAATGCTCATTAGTATATCCAAGAGCGGGGACTGATGCTGGTAGCATGATTCTCAAGTATTTAAAGGTTATTCATACATGAAGTAGACTCTAAGAATGTCTAAATGTGCAAAGGAATGCTCATTTTCTGAATAAATGCCAACGTCTATTTAAAGACTTCAATAATCAGTCTTGATTATTGTATATGAAATAATAAGAAATAATTAAAAAAGGGTTCTGATAACAAACTTTGCTTGGTTTAATTAAGTGAGTAGTATAAAGAAAATTTTAATAACATATTTGGAATTGGCTTGTTATCTATTTAATATTGCTAAAAATATTTGCTTTTTTGTAAGCATATAACACAGTTTTCGTTTCAGATGATAAGATTTATGTTTATTAAGATAATATTTATTTATTTATAATTTATCATCATTTATTATTTATTTGATTTGATTTATTTTATTAATTTTTCTTTGTTTTTTTTTTTTTTTGGTTGCTTAATTTACTTCACTTATTTTCATTATTTATTTATTTTTTTTTTAATTTTTCGAATATTATTGTTATTATTTTTTTGTATTATCATTTTTATTTATATTTATTTTATTTTTTATTATCAATTTTATACTTTGATCTAAAGTGGTTAATGCAATTTTGCATTAACTAAATAATTAAATAACTTAGCTAAATAAAATATTTAATTTTTGTATACACTTTATTTATATATTTTTATTAGTTTATTATTCATATTAATTAATTTATTTATTAAATATATTTATTTTTATATTTGTTTATTTATTTATTTTATTTATCATTATTAAAAATATTTTTGTCTTGTATTCCATTTACTTTTTAAACCATTTGATGGGAAAGGAATTTATTTTCTACTTATTTTTCGCTTCATTTTATTTTAAAAACTTTTCAAAAATCAAATATCGAATTATGCATATAAACAAAAGAACAAATGCCAAATATAAATCATAAACAAATATATTCTAGCTCCGTAACATTTGAAACTGAAAAATAGAAATCGAATGCCGAAATAGTCACATAACCTGAGCTACCCTAAGCGCTAGAGTTTCGTAAGCGAGCCGCTGAGCGGAAATGAGAGCAACGGGACAAACACGTGGACGCCACGCAGGTGGCCCGGGCACGTCGGTTGGCTTCTTTCCGTGTGTGCTTTGGGCTGTTACTCACCTGCTGGCACTATTGTGTACACGCAGGGCTCGCTTTGATCGCCAATTTCGTTGCTGGCCCAGCACAGGAGAGTTCCGTAGTCCTGTGAATGCCAAAATAAAAGAGTCGACAGTTAGTAGTGAATGCATGTGTGTGTGCGTGAGTGTGTGTGTGTGGAGCCTGGCGTGAGTGACAATGGAATGGTATTTCGTTGGCTTAATTTATGCATGCAATGCGGCGTTGGCGACACACCTTTTCGGCCTTAATTGAAAATTCAAAACCGCAATTCGTTTGGAAAATTATGTGACGCCCAGCCGAGCAGGAGCTGGGCCGAGGAGGAGCCGAGGAGCTGAGCCGGAGGCGGCCATGTAGTGATTTATGTGACCCCAGTGTGAGTGAGCGAGTGAGCAAGTGAGAGGGGCATACTTACGTTCTCCACCATGGGCGTGTAGTGGGCCACACTGCGGCCGCGGTCGACGGCCACCAGCGATGCGGGTATATCAGCTGTCTCGCCCTGCGTTGCATTGAATTTCCAGACGTATGTTGCCTCCGCGGGATTCGCATCGATTTCGCATGCAACTTTGACGGTCTCATGGCGGCCCGAGCTGTACGTGGTGCGCTGTCCGGCACGGCAAACGGGCGCAACTGAAATGGAGTTGAAAGTTGGGGAGTTGAAGAGTTGGAGTTGGAGTTGGAGCAGGAGTTGGAGCAGCATCAGTACGTGTCTGTGCAAATTGGCAAAGGCATTTGCATAATTAAAGCAAAACATTGCGAAACTTGAGTTCAATTTGTGTGCTCAAATGGCCAACGACCGAGCAGTGTGCAACAAAAGGCGCTCGTTTGCAACGTTCTGCTCAATTTGCTGTGCGGCAACTGAAACTGACAATTGGCAGCAGAAAACTGGCAGCAGGCAGCATTCTAAAAAAAGTCTTAGCAACCAGCATATCTATGCAGCTCTCGCTTGGAGTCTTTTCGGGCATTGCAAATTCACAAATTTAATCAATTTCGAACTTGTTATTTAATATTTATTTGGCAATTGTGCTTGCATTGGCATCTGTGAGCGTCTGTCCGCAATGTCTGTCTGTCTGCTGCAACATGTTGCATGTTAATTGGCTACAGAGCTAATGAAAGCAGCTGCCATGTCAGAGCCTGTGTCAGCATTTGTTTACAAATTGCAGCCATTGAAATATGCATTTAGCCCGAATAAGTTTCCCTATTGGCATTGTCCGGGTATTTAGATAGCGTGCTCGACTACTCACAGCGAATGTCCAGCTGAACGGGATTGCTCTCGCCGTCGCCCTCGCGGTTGCTGCCCACGCAGGTGTAGATGCCCGTTCTGGCCCGGCTCGCGTTCTGCAGCACAAGACTCTGATTGGCCACGACGATGCCCTCGGCGGGATTATTCTCCAGGATGGCGCCCTGCGACGAAATCGAGCAGGAAAATAAATAAATACAAGTTGACGTTCAATTCCACAATTTATTGGGTTAAATTCAATTTGACGATAACGGCGCATTGAAATAAATTTAATTTGAGGCTAATAACACTTTCATGTTGGCCCGCGGCACCATGACGGGCGGGGCCCTCTGCGTAGCCATGTTGACTAGGTGGGCGTGGCTGCATAATTTCCACCTGCATAAATTGTTAAGTGCTTTTGCAGCTAAATAATTCAATAATAAATTCTATAAATTCCTATATACCATGTGCCTGAGTGTGTGTGCATGTGTGTGTGCGTGTGTGTGTGCGTGTGTGTGTGCGTGTGTATGTGTAGATTTTTTTCTCGGCGCCCAGCCAGCCCTAAAATATGCAACAATTATGTGGCGCCGGGGTGTGGGCGCCGTTTTTCGATTTGTTGTGTAGCCTCAAGGTAATTTATGTATAGTGAATAATGAAAATAATAACGTACAATAAACGACTTGAATTTTTCGCTGCTCAGGCGCTACGCTTCGCTGCTGCATGTATGCTTAAGCTAGCCCTCGGGCCAAATGCTTAGCACAGCCAAAGCATTAATATTGACGTTGTATTGAATTAGCCATATTGATGGTATATCTAAATATACATGTACAATATACATATATAAATGTGTGTGTACATATGTGTAATTACATGCAACATTTCATGAACAGCAGCTGTGCTCGTGTGAATGCTTTAAGAATGTTGCTGATTTATTATTCATTTACAGTTGAGAGCTAATTGGCTTTAATTCTTATACTTTGAATAGCTGCAGCTAGCAATCATTTATTGTATATTTAATAAATATTTAAAATATTATTCTTAGGCAATGGACATTCTCCCAATATCTTAAAGGTATTTTGTAAATAGATTTGAATTGTTATAATACATTTAATAGGTTTATTTTTGTTGCAATTTTGCTAAATTGTTTCGCAAGTAAAAAGTATGGAATTTTATGAATAAAATTATTAAATAAATTGTGCTATATTTTCACATGAAAAATGTAACCATTCTATGATCTTTCTTCCATATTTTATTTATTTATTTTAATTTTAATATTTATATTGTCTTTATTTTTTACTACTCATTTTTATTGATTGGGTTTATAACCAATAAATTTGTTCCTTTAATATTAATATCTGTGTTTAGTTCTATTATTATTTTCGTTTTATTATTTTTTTTTTTAATTTTTCACTCATTTATGAATACGTACTTAATTTTTTATTTTTAATTCACTTCTTTTATGTGTTTGATTTATTTTATTTGTACACTCAATTGATTGCTTTAATTTTTCTACGTCTTTATTTATGTAAATAACTTTATTATATTAATTTATTGTATTTTAATTTACTAATTTGCATTTACCAAATTAATTTCTTGCTTAAATTATTTTATTTTTTGCTGAGTTGTATTTAATTCTATTTGAATATAAAGTAAGCCCGTATCCTAGGCAAACACAATTTGTAATCTCTTTATATTCAGCTTAATTTCAAGCCGTTTGATACTCACATTATGTCGCCAGCTGACTTTGTAGATCCACGGATTCGACTTGATGTTGCACTCGAAGAAGACATCGACGCCCTCTCGCAGCGTTGCATTCAGCGAGTTCGTGCCCAGCTCCAGGCTCACGACGGGTATATCTGCAACGGCAGAGAAATGGGAAGCTTACAAGATTAGCCCAATGCGCATAAGACATGCAAGAAACCACTTAAAACGATTCGCTGTCAGGGCAACTAAGCGCAAATTAGTTAAGCGCCACGCCACGCCACGCCCACAAGCTGCAAGCAGCGAGGAGCGAGGCGAACGAGTAAATCATAAAAAGCGTAAAACAAATAAAATACGGCGTAGCACACAAAGGTGTAATTATTTTGTAAGCCTCACAAATTAGGCAATTTAAGTTGTGAAAACTCGTTGCCCCGCCCCCCTGAGTACTTGTGCCTCTGCTTGTTGGCAATTAGTCTGGGACCAGGGCGAGGATTTTGTATCTTGTCTATGGAAAGCGGCGAGTGTGGAGCCCAAACGGACAGCGAGCATTTGTTTTATGGGGTAGCTGGGTGGCCGGGCCTAAGCAAGTAAAATCTGAACTTAATTAAATCAAAACTGGGCTGCGGAATGCGCGAATCAATTAAGCTTATTAAGCAATCTATCAAATTGTGCAAACAAGAGCAGAGCCAGGCCAGCCGGCCCAGACCAAAGAGTTGCCCAATGGACCGCAGCTTTCAATACAATGTGAGGCGCATCATAAAAAAAAAAAAAATAAAGAAATTTATATATATATTTTTGAAAGGTAAGCAACCAAAGCGCACAGCAAAGGCAAACAGGAAACGGAAGCGGTGCAGCGGCTGTGGAGGTGGTGCTGGTGCCGGTGGTGGGGTGGATTGCCATTTAAATTTTGTGCAAACAGGTCGAAAAACTGTAAAAGCGTAAAGATGGCTTCGCAGTCGACGTCGCTGCTTGCGGTGTTTGCGGCGGGTTAAAAAGTTTCGCAAGTTTGGCGCAAAGTTTTGCCGGCCGCCGCTGGAAATTAATTTGCCAAACTTGCCACAAGTTGGCACACAAAAAGCGGCAAGAAAATAAAACAGAAAAAACACACAAAAACCAACAACAGCCGAAAAAAAAAATATATAAAATTATAGCCTCTGCCTTTTACAGCATTTTCGGGTGGAAGTATTTAAAGTCGATATCGGCCGAGGTGGCGGCTCTGCGCCTCTCTGCTTTCCTTTTCATTAAAAGTTGCGGCAAACACATTAAATATTAAGTATACGCCGCCTGCGCTGCGGCATTAGCATTTAAAAGCCTCACCCGGAGTGACTTTGATGTTGGCTAATAAGCAATCCAACAAGCCAACAAGCTGAAAAGGAATGTAAACGAAACGAAACGCAACGAAATGAAACTTACGATAGATGTCCAATTTCCAGCCATCCTCCATGCCCGACTCAGGTATCATACTCTGCTCAGCGCGGCAGGATAGGAACTTGCCGCGATCGTCGATGGTGGGCGTGAATGTCAGCACCGAAGTGGTCATATTACCATCCGGATTGGCCTGCAAAGTCAACGAAATAGCAAAACAGTATTAATGGTCCTCCCACTCTCCCTCCCTCTCAGGCACAGTCTCTCTGTGTGTGTGTGCTGTCAAGCGAGACAAAGGAGCAGCACCAGCAGCCGTCGAGGAAGCACAAACCCTCAGCGACGTGCTACGGACAGTTGTTGAGACCAGTCCCTGCTTTTAATTGAAGGCAGCTACGTGACTGCCGTTAAAGTAACTTCAATTACCACAAAGCATGTCCCCAAAAAGGGGGTTGACTTGCGGGGCGACAACAACCCCCAGCTTGGAAATTTGAATGTACGCACCCTATCCACAGCTGTTATGGGGCATGCATAATAGTTGAGCTAAGATGTTTCACTTGGGCTGCGCTCATGCTTGAAAATGTTGGCCCCAGTATCGGGATTTACGCAATTTATATTGAAGCCCAACTAAGTCTAAAATATTTCCGTTTAATTTAACTTTTGTTTTTGAACTTATTTATTTACTTATATAGATTTTGTCTATTTAACTTGTGTTGTAAGTTTGAGCAAGGAGAATCGTGAATTATATTATAGAAATTAAAAATTTCTTATTATATTATATTCCATATTAAATCATTAATAAAAAATTGTTTTTATATATTATGTATATATAAAAAATAAAAAAATTCTCTCTTAATTTTTGCTATTAAATATCGAAGTTAGAAACTTATTTTTCAGCTAAAATAAAACTGGATCTAAATATTATAACACAATTTTTTTTATTAGTTAATTTCAATTTATTTTATTTTTATTTTTTAATAATAATATATTCTTTATTTGTATTTTAGCAAAACTAAATAATTTAACTTTTGATTTATTTATTTATTTTTTAATTACTTTTTTTCTAATTGATTAATTTTTATTAATTTATTATAATTATTATATTTTGTTTTGCTGTCGAAAATCTTGATTTAATGATTTTAAATTTTTATTTGAAAAGATATATATTTATTTTTAAGTTTAGTGTTTTGAAATATTGCAAACTTAAATTTTTATTATTATTATTATTTTTTTAACTATATAAAAATTAAATAAATAAATAAAAACATTTCTGCTCTATTAAATGATATATTCAGATGTTGTTCTTTTTTGTAAAATGTAATTTAAATGATGATAAATTGTTGATTAGCTTCTTCATACAGATATTTCTCTATCATTATTAAACTCTTGCTCTTTTGTGCTGCTACTCATAATCTCTAATTGTCTCTTTGATTCCTCCTCTTCTCACTCATAATATAATTTCCAAGATATACAATTTCATATTCTACGCTCTCACAGGCATTAAGTGCTTTCACAGTTTCTATAAACAGCGCAGAGTGTTCTCGCACATGAAGTTTTAGTGTGAAGTGCAAAGTGGGGAAAGCTCTTAATACTCTTACGTTCGAGTTGAAATCGCTGCTAATTATAGGTGCTTATGTAGTCGCCTAGCTGTAGTCAGTTTTCAGTACAGTTAGCGGGTCTCAAGGGGTTTCTGGGCGCTGCTCCGCTTGGGTACTTACGATTTCGTGCGTATTCTTCATGGGCGTGCTGCCCTTCCACCAGGTAATCGTTGGCGCTGGACGTGAGCCGATGACTACGCAGCTGAGCTGATAAGAGTTCTCCGCCGACAGCGGACGATTCTCACCCTGCAGCTTGACAATCAGGGGACGCACTGCAGCGCAGACAATGATAAGAAGAAAAAATTAATTAATTAGCAAGTGAGGGAGGGGATGTGGTTGGGGGTGGCTGTGGGTGTGGCGTGTGGTGTGTGATGCAACAAACTCACAGTTCATGTCGAGGACGATGCTGCTGATAATTGGCGTTGTCAAATTATTGTTCTCCGCCCGGCACGTCAGCTGCATGTGAAGATTCTTGCGCTTCAGCTTGGCCAGCGATAGCACATTGCCCACACGTCGCTCCGACAGCGGATGGCCCAGGCCGGAGCTATTGAACATTGTGTTGCCGTGCCACCAGGTAACCCTCGGTTGTGGTCGACCTGCAGCAAAGCAGAATAGAAGAGAATTATTGAGTGCAGCCGTATGTGTGTGTGTGTGTGTGTGCGGGTGGGTATAAAAGAAGCGAGTCATACGTAGAGCATGGGCAGACATCTGCTGGTTGTGTGTGTGTATGTGTGTGTGTGTGTGCAACTGATATGTTTGTTATACGGCTTCGACTTGAGCTGGCCCCATAGCTGCCTGTGCCTGCGCCTGTGCCCTGCCGCCTCCTGCTTAGTTGCTCGCAGCGATTTGGCTGCTGTCTTTGACTGTTTGTTTATGTGCTCACAAGAGCAAGAAGTGCCCCCTATGCGAGCTAGTATCTATGTGTATGTGTGTGTGTGTGTGTGTGTGTGTGTGCGAGTGTGCCCAAGTGCCTTTCGCTATTTCATTTGTTGTCTTGTTTGGCTTTTAGCAATTTTCAAGTGCTCTCAATGCAATTTGTGTGGGCATTGTTGATGTTCCTTGTGTGCATGTCTGTCTGTATGTGTGTGTGTGTGTGTGTATGCGTGTTGGCCGCTGGCTCGTGCAGTCGACAGCATTTCAGCAAATGTGAAATTAAATAAAATGCGAAATCTTTGCCAGCATTTTCATGCTCATCAGTTTTAATTGTCAGACACAAAAAGCAGCGTCAACACTTGGCAATATACTCATCCGCCTCCTGCTACTCCCTCGCCTCCTGCCAGCCGAGCTGAGGCACGTGTGGACGTTACTTACCGCCAATGGCCACGCACGTGACGTTCACACTGGAGCCCTCATTGTACGGACCCAGCGTGTGATCCTTGATGGTGGCTCCCTTGCTGTCCAGTATGATGATGGACTCTGGTGGCGCTGTTACAAGTACAAGAGAAATGATAGTTTAGTTCGGGCTAGACTTTTCGGTAATTGAATGTGTTGAATGGATTAGCAGCAGCAGCAGCAGCAGCAGCAATATCAATTTCAAGACTAACATGTTTTGTTTCCTATTTGATTTCTAGTTGAATTTTCGCTAATTTCTTTACTTTTTCCCATATTAGTTTTCAAGTTATCGGAGCATGGAAAGCGTCTCGACTGGCTAAGCCGTTCAACAGCAACTGCTGTCCAAATATTAAAGAGCTGCTCTGCACTCTCGACCGGCTGTCAGGTTAAGTCCGGCATGGAGCATGAAGCAGGAGCGGGAGCAGCAGCAGCAGCAGCAGCAGGAGCAGGCGCCGCTTGCAGTTTGCAGGTTGCAAAGTTCAACTCAAAGTCAGCACTTTCTATTTTATTTTATTTTCGTACTTTTTTCTGACCACGAGTAGGGCTGCTCGATGGCTTTACGATGCTCTCTGGGCCCGGCCCAAGTCGTGCTGTGTGAAATATCTGGCCGTAAATTTTCGCCAACGTGTTGAGTAAACTTTTAATTTTCGCAAATTCGCTTGTTTTATTTGCCCACTTGCCACTGTTTTGACTTGTTTGGCCGAGAAGCACGCGCCACGCTCCGATTATTCACTAGAAAATATTTTCATTTGCAGCTGTCTGCCAGACTGGAGCGTCTATGTATATGTATGTACGGATATGTATGCATGGCCCTTCCATAATGGCCAGAGCTTAGCTCAACATATTTGCTGGCAAATTTGCAAAACATGTCCAGGACTTACTCTGCGGACTTAGCTCTGTCCAACACCGTCTTCTCGTTTGCTCAGCCCAGCCGCTGTTGACCCGCAGCGTCTTGTTACCGCTCGCATTAGCAGCGGCAAGTTGTCTAAACTGTCCACCCAAGGCTGGGGCAACTTTTAATCTAATACTCGTATCTTCTTTAAAGTTTTTGCCAACCGACGTACAAAGTTCCTAAATCCAGCCATGGTTTTACGCTTCACATGTCACAAACACACGCATTTACACACACACACACACAGACACACGCACACATACAATGACAGATGGTGGAGCAGCACACTGCATGCTGAACATGCTCAAGAAGTTTGTAAAACATAACCACGCCCCGTTGGCCAATGCCGCTTAACGCTTCATCTAGCAGCAGCGACGCCAACGCCAACGCCAACGGCGACGCTGACGCTGACGCCAACGCAGACAGCAACTATTTACCAACGTTTTTTTTTTTTCTCCTATAGCCAACCAAAGACCTGGTCGTATATCTCAGCTAAAAACGCCTTTGGACTCGCATATAAATTTAAATGCGAATTTACAGGCTGTGGCTGTACCTGTTACCGTTAGCCCGCACAGGTAGCACGAGTGCCCTTGGAAATGCTTATAGAAGATTAATATGTGTAAGAAGTAAAAGAGCATTTTCCTTATAGATGAAACTCTAATAGAGATGAGGTTTAGATTTATCTTAAGTGGATAAATAAATATTGACACGCTTTACTTTTTTTTTTTGGTTCGACTCAAGGATAATTAAAGTTAAATTTGATATGTGGAAGGTTTCTTTTGAGTCTGAACGGAATACTGAGTAAAAGGAAATAAACTGAATTATCTGCAAATGCAATTTACTAGCAATTCGAGGACATAGACAAGGATATCTGATAACAAATTTAATTTGAAAATTTAATTTTGAGCAATTTTCTGGTTTGGTTCTTAGAACTTCAATTTGTAGACTTTAATAATAAATATATCAAGTTGAAATTATTTATTTGATTTTGCATTTGCAGTTGTAAAAATTAATAAATAATAAAATGTATAATGTAATTTAAGGAGCATATACTTATTGATATATTTTTTATAGCACCATAAAAATAAAAATATTATAAAAATTTTTTAAAAATATAATATAATATATATATTTTTAAAAGACATTTTGCGTCTAATCCATAGCAATATATATTAATATTAATAAATGCTCAGCTAAATCGTGAATTTAATAATAAATACATTTATATAATAAACTTTTGGTATATTGAAAAAAAAATATATTAAATTTATCTACCAGCTACTGTAACAATAACAACTTAAATACAATTTATATGAAAAAAATTCTTTGCAGAAACTGCATAGATTTTATGCACTTTGCTTAAAGAGCGAGAAATGGGGCGGCAGACGAAACTTTTCGCCAAGTTGGCATTTTGAGAGCAGCGCGAGAAGTGCAGAGACCAAAAGGGAGCAAGTGGGAAAAATCGTAGAGAAATTGTTGAAAAACTTGGCAGAGCATACAGTTGGCGTCTTGTTTAGTAACTAATGTGTTTGTTCAGGAGCTGAGTGGCGGCCAGGATATGTCGTCGAGCAAATTAGCTGCTCAATTATGGCATTATGTCAATGCAATTGCTGCTGCTGCTGCAGGCAGGGATCCACTGTGGTGGGGTGGTGCTGGTGGCACTCAGTACTTACTTATGACAGTTAAATTCACTTTGGAGTTGCGTGTGGGGCTCTTCTGGAAGTCGACGCGACAGCGATACTCGCCCGTGTCCTCCTCAGCCGTTGACTTGATGGTCAGCGTGCCGGCACGTCCTTCCACGTGGAAGGAGAGTCGCTCCCGATACGTTTCATCGGACCAGTGCGTGCCCTGCGCAAAGTTCGAGTCGCGTGTATCCACGCTGCAAAGAAATCGAAAAGGAAAACAAGTTCCAAATGTATCAGAGCGAGTGTAAAGAATAAAAATAAAATAAAATAAAGCAAACAAAGGGCAGCATTGAAATTTCCTCTCTAGCCGGAAAGGAAAGAACAGCAAACTTTAAAGCTGCCTCACCTAGCTGCAAACTTTTGTGAACTGTGTAATTGGGTTCTGCAATGAATTAATAATCTCACTTAATGTACACCAATCCCCCCTCCGCTGCCTGCTGGCCCCCATCAGACCACAGCCGTCTGCTGTAATTTATTGTTTTAGTTTGTAATTGTAGATTATTGATTAATTCCAGTATTTTTTTCTTTGTTCCTCCTCCGCTCTTTGCGGTTGTGGTTGGAGTAGGGGCGCTAAAAAAGTTACTAAATTGAGCTCATTTCTGCGGCCAGTCAATATACTTAAAGTTTTCCTTATTTTTTTCTCTCTCTTTCTCTCATTTTCATTTCCAGCTGCCGTGTCAAATATTGGGCCACTGACTTTTGAAAAGTTGAATAACAGATTTCGTATCGAAGTCTACTTTTGTTTGTTGTTTGCCTTGCCTGATGACGAATTGAACTCTGGCTCAGCACGTGGCTGGCGTCAGCATAGGGGAATTGTATATGTATTTAAGCATATACATTTAAGAAGCAAATTTAACTGAGTTTTTAATATTTAAGAGGTCCGAGCTGTTATTCTATTTAAATGATATTTCGTGACAATTATTTAAAAATTAAAATCAATTGATATTAGTAGTTGGGTTCTTGTAACACAAATAATCTATAAAAAATCGTATGTTAATAAAATTTATTATATAAAATATTCAGTGTATATAAATATTATAGCAATATGTAATATATACTAATATTTTTATTTAAATTGCCGTCAACTTTTGTTATTTGATGCTCATATAATGTTATTGAGCACAACTAAATCTTAAGCAGAAGTTTCTATTTGATTTGGGTTTCATTTTGTACATGAAACTTTAAAATCTCTTTTAGATCTATATAGGGAGGGATGAAGTGTGGGCAAGTGTCCTATCAGTTGAACTGAACTGTATTTGCCAAAATATTTAAATTATTGTTGATTACGTTAGTTTTGAGTAAATTTTTGTGATTCTTTCTTAGTAATTTTTAATATTAAATATATAAAAAAGAGCTCGATGATATGTATATAAGTCGAATTGTTTTCATAATATTTAATAAATATGAAAAAAAAAGGAAAAACACGAAGGCTGCACTTTGCTATGGTAAATTAATGAATGCTCTATTTTATATTTACAATATATAAATATTATTCAAACCAACTGAACTGAATTTTATTTTTAAGCTTCAGCTCTGAAAGGTTCCCAGCATATCCTGTTTCAAAAATATCAATAAATTGATAAACAAAACAAAAACAAAACAAAAAATTCATTAAAAATAGAAAATACAATATTTGAGTGCTGCATATACTTCATAGTATAAAATTATGATTGTATCAGTTCAATTGCAGTATAATAATAAATGAGGAATTCACTGACAGAACTCTTCTCCAATTAAAACCGAATGCTCTGCTGTACCTTTCTGCTTTCGATAGATGGATGGATGCCTTGGCAACTTTAAAAAAAAAATTCTGATTATTAAACCAGCAGCAATCTATGCATTGACTGACAGCCTGTCAGCGTTTGTCTGTATTTTATTGCATTGCAGTTGTGATTCGCAGCCATGTGGCGCAGTGTGGCCGGGCATAATGAGGCAAGGAGCAGAAAGCAAAGGCGGCCGCATGCAGCATATCGTATGCAGCTCGCATGTCAGTTGATTGTAAAATAAAATAGTGCTGCGAGCTCGAGTCGAGCTATGGAATATTGAAATGGGAGCGGCCAGCCTGGGCAGTCGTTGTGCCATGAAGGCAGGAAGGAGTGAATTAAATTTTTTCGACTGAGAGTCCAGCACAACAAAAAGAAGAAGAAGAAGAAGCAGCAAGAATTGGCAATTGGATTGGCAATGGCAATGGCAAATGGCAAGTTTCGTTTTATGATTAATTTACTTGCTGAGTGGTTTTTAATTACAAACAAGAGTTGAAGCGTGGCCAGCAAGTTGGCTCGCCTTGACTGTCGTTACGCAACGCTAATTACTATTTTCGCTCTAGTCATTTGCAAGTCCTTGAAGTGCTGAAGTTCAATTAGTTTCAGCCGCATGTCAATGCCGTAGTCAGCCTTGCCAGCCAGTCAGTCAGTCAGTGAGGCAGTGAGGCAGTCAGGCAGCTCAACTAGCAATCAGCTAATCAGCGTCTCTGTTCGTGTCTCGACACACACACACACATAGGCATACTAACACATTCACACATACGTCCGAACGTCTAGCAAATCCAATTAAAGTTTGGCTCCTTTGATGTATGCAGACGTATCTATAAGATACAAGAGGCAAAAGTCTCTTTGCCATCAACTAAGTACAATGCCATAGTGTTCGACATGAATAATTGAAAAAGTTTTTCTCTGCTGTAAATGTAACCTTGAGGCTTAGACTCCGCCGGGCCCGTCTGCGCCGTCTGCTCCGAAAAACTTTACTCAATTTAGAGGCGCGTCTGAGTCGGTCCTGAGCCTGGCCGCCTGTGTATAATTTTCTAGTTATGCTAATTTAATGGCTGCAGTTGAGCAGCCCCCAAAACATGCAAAAAATTGCTTAATTAGCAGGCATTAAATCAAAATGAAAAAGTGCCACTCTCACCCACACTCCGCACTCCACATTCACTCAGTCACCTACATCAGCAAAGAAACACCAAACTGACATGTGCAGATTCCCCAGTTTGTCTCTCTGTCTGTCTCTCTGTCTGTGCCTGAGTGGGTTGAGCGCGCTCGGCACGCAAAAGTTGTCTGTGGTAATCAATTTTGCTTATTTATGGACCTCCATATATAGCTATGCGCGTGTCTATGTGTCTGTATGTGCGTGTGTGTGCTCTACAAAATATTTGTGGCCTAAACCCAGCTTGCAGTGAAGCCTCTGCGTTTGACACAGCTGCCTGAAGGTTGGAAAAATGTAGTCGATTGATTTTTGATAAGGGCAAACTCTCAATACAGCGCATTGTCAGAGCCACAAAATGTAGCCATTGAGCTAGTTATCATTGAATGTGGAGAGGATAGGGTACAATTGGCCAAGGAGTTGCAAAAAAGTTGTAGTTATTTTTACTTTTTGGCAATCGATAATTATCGATTTTGGATTAATATCAAATTAAAATATGAAAATAAATAGATTCCAGCAGTTTCCTAGGCAAACAGTAGATATTTTTAAATTAAATAAATAATACGAAAATTAATTATTTATACACATCTAGTCTGATTTAATACCTAAAATATTTCTGAGAACCCCAAATAAATATTTTAAGCTCTGAACTTTTATCAAAAGTAATCTATATTTTATATTATATATAATATATTTTTTAAGACTAAGTGGAGAAAAAATGTTCTGTACTTTAATCCACTTTAACTTTTTAAAGATTCATTTTCCTGGAACTCACCTATAGATGGGCGTTTTGAGTCCGACTTTATACCAAATGACCAGAGCCACACGATCCTCGTAAATGGGCGGGGTCACATTGCAGGGCAGTCGTCCCATTGTGCCAATTATGGATTCGGAGAGCACGGGCGGACCTGAAAGCAGCACAACAATAGGGAGAAGCATGATGAGCTGTGACAACAACAGAATGGATAACAAACAAAAAAACATAAAAATGGGATAAAAGAAGAGGAAGAATGGAAAAAACGCGAAAAAACAACGGCGAACAGTCTTACAAATGATGCATAATTAGCGTGGGGCATTAGCACTTTGTTATTGGGGCAGGCCAAAGCCAAAGCCAAAGCCGGAACTGGAGCGAACTAGACGAAGCTGGAGCCGTAGCTAAAGCCAAAGCTAAAGATGCCGGAAAATGGCAAGTGGCAAGTGGAGAGAGGAGAGTAGAGAGTGGAAAGTGGAAAGGCAAAGAAAAATGCGGCGATCTTTTACTTAGTGCCACTAATAATGCTATAAATAAAAGACAAAAAGGCAGAGGGTTGTGCCTGGGACCAGAACCAGAACCAGAACCAGGACCAGAGCCGAGGCCAGAGGCTGAGATAAAAGTGATGTAATGGCGGCGACGTCATCTTCATCGCAGTCGCCGCGTTTACATTAAAGTGAAATTAGCGCGCAAATCCTTTTTTTATGCTAATTTTTTTCTGCGCTTAGTTTTAAGGGTTTCTCCTTTCAATTTCTTCCCTTGTCTTTTATTTTTCTCTTTTGTGTTTTTTTTTTCTTCACGCTTTTAGATTTGTGCCCCGGCGCCAGTTTTTGAGTTATGTTTTCTGGGGCTGGCTTATTTTCCGACTCTTTGGTCTCAACAATTTCCTTAGACTTGGCATTTCTGGCTGTGTTATTTTTGGGCTCGCTCTTAAATTTCGCTTGCCATTTCATTAATGCATTTGCCTTTTGTCTGCGGGCGGCGCTTGAGGCGAGAGGGGCTAATTTCAGCTAGATGTGAATATAAATATCAATTAAAAGAATATTTCGTCGACTTTTCTTTTCGTTTAAGCCAGGCTAAGCTCGCTCTGTGTGGGCTAATACCAATTGGATTTCAAGTGTTTACAAATTGTTGGCGAGATGCTTGAAATTTTGGTGTATTTTAATGTCATATTTTCAGGTTTTTGATGAATCTATTCCTTAAGGAAGAGGAACGAAAAAATCATTTTATGTTAATTATAAATTATGCAATTATGCGGCCAACGTTTCGTTGTTTTTTAATTTTGAATTAACTTTTCTAACATTAGGCATAATTTTTTTTTCTGAGCCGCAGCGAAAAAGTTCTTTTGGCAGCCCTTTTCTTTTCAGGCCAGATCTATGTCTGCCTCTCTCTTCTTCTCACTCTCTGTCTCTGTCTCTGCTTGTCCCTCGTCACTTTTTGTATCTTATTTAAATCACTTGTAAACTAATTTGCATTTCTTAGGCTCGGCAATTTCGTCTTGTTGGCCGGGCAAACAAAGTTATTAAAATTTGTAAAGTATTTTCGCTTGCATTTGGCAGCCGTCGTTGATTTTGTAATTAAGGCTAGGCGCAAAGGTTTGCCAGCGTCCGACATTCTAATTTGCTCATATTGTGCTTGAATTTCACTCTATTCTGGCTTTAAGTTGAGCGAAATACTCGCATCACTCATACGCCGCGTCGGCACTGTGTTTGCTCTGTTTAATTGAAAAGTCGGAGCGCCGACGAAATAAATCCGGCGCTTATTTATGATGAGCCTAAATGATTATTATGAAAGCCAACAACTTTGCATGCTAACCAAGCAGAGTTAGAGGCAAATGCGACTTATCTCTCGGTCACACACACACACGAACACACACATAGATGGGTGCTGCCATCTAAACCGGAAATCGTTTCGCTTGCTTTTTTGATTCGGCTCGTGCCAGACTGCCGCCATGTTTCGATTTCTCGCTCATTTCATATGCAAATATGTTCGATTTGCCATTAGGCATTGCTGGCATCGCAGGCGACCGCAATAATGATGCCCAATGATGGCACACACACACACACACACACATTGATACGAGCAACAGCACTGAGAGTGCCTGACGCAATTTACATGATCTTTGCATTCGACTAAACGAAATGGCAACATTAGCAGAGCATTTAATTATAGCAATTAGCTAATTAGAGATTTTCACTCAGCCTGAACGCAATTCGAACGTAAATTGACCAGCTCCGAAAAACAACAACGAAACTGGGCCGAAAATCAATCGTTAAATGCGGCTAGTGTATTCGGGAATTTCTGCTGAGTCGCCAGCCAATCATTTGTATTGTCTGTCTGTCTGAATGTCTGTCTGTGTATCGATGTGGAATTGATTTTCTGCTTGTGCCGTTTAAATAATGCAAAATATGAGCTGCACTCGATTTAAGCTCGTACAGCCAAACTTGTGGCTCGTAAATTTTAAGCAGGGGCAGGAGATAAGCAGGCAGGAGGCGTTGGTGTCTGCGACTCGGACCTCGAAACGATACTCGTACGAGTAATAAGCAAGCGGAGTAAACTTTATGCACACAACGCGCTGGCATAAAAGCTAGAGAGAGAGAGAGAGAAAGAGAGAGAGAGACTTCCGTAGTACTCCAACATTTTATTGTGCATATATGCTCATGTAGACTATGGTGTAAGCGAAGTGTTATTATGTGCTGTGTATTTATGCAACTTTATGAGTCCGCAATTCGCAATGAAGCAGTTTGAATGAAAAAATGGCAAATGTAAATGTTTAAGAATTCAACTGAAAAATTATTATATAAAAAGAATACTTAATCATAAATTCAGTTATGTTTCATTGATTTTTGCTTTATTATTATTTATAATTTTAAATGAATATTCATTTTATACTCAGGTGCCATGAGTAAATTCTAAATAAATTGCCACAGATGTCAATACAGCCGTTGAGAAATCACTCTGCTCTATATTGTGGCTCTTGATAATGGAATTCTACGTTAATTAATTCTAATGAATTTGATTAATATATGAAATGGCAAAAAAAAAAAAAACAACAAAATTAATAATTAATAAAAAAATATATATTAAAATAAATATATATAGACACAAAAATTTAAAAATTAAAATCAATAATAAATTAAATAAACAAATATAAAATAGTTTATAAATAAATAAATAAAAATTAAATAACTATATATAAACATAAAAATTTAAAAAATAAAAATAAAATAAAAACAAATAAATAAAGAAAATAAAAATTATTAATAATCATAAAAAAATAAAATTAATATAATAAAAAAAAAATAAAAAATTTTAAAAATATTTAAATAAAAATAAGTAAAACAGAAATAAAAAGAAAGAAAGAATAAATAAATAAATAAATACACTTAATATTTGTTTTAAATGGTTATTTAATTAAAATTGCGCATATGTATATTTTTTTATTACATTTTACTCTCTAAAGTTGTATGCATATATTATCTGATTCAGCTATACTTGAAAGGAGAGCTGCTGCTCGCGGCTCGTTTTCTCAGTTCGGGTATCAAAACTATAATTCAAAAGAGCGCCTCGAGTTTCTAATTCAAAGTGAACAATTATTACTATACACAAGGTGAGCATGATTAAGAGATTAAGAGGGCCAACATGCAACCCTAAAGCTATATTTAACCTCTCGCAAAGTAAATGTCTATGAACACGATACACAGACTTATGGACAAACAAATCAATTTCACTCTTTACCTAAATAATTCAACAACTCTATTCCCTTTCTATTCCCTGGGTATCAATTACCCAAAAATTTATTACCAGATTTCCTCCTACGGATATAGTATATATAAATCGAATTTCACATGCACAGCAATGCATT
The DNA here is from genome assembly GCF_001654015.2 of Drosophila navojoa. The sequence goes on along the minus strand of NW_022045870.1, from coordinate 261,002 downwards.
TAAGCATTGTCCTTGATTTCATTAAATTCACTTGTATTTTCTACGCATATTATATCATTTAAAGCAGAGCTAAGCAGAGCCATTGTTAAAGTCTGGCTAAAACCAAATGCTATAAACGTTCAAGATTCAGCTGCTTGCGGCCAATTATTGCATGCCCGCAAAAGTAGGCCATTCAGCCTAAGTATATATCTCTATATATGTATATGGATATATATGTACATCTTTTTCGGAGACCTATAAAAATGCAATCAACGTTAATTGCAGAGCGCCGTAGCAGCAGCATAGGCAGCGGCAGAGGCAGCGACAGCAGCAAAGCGGCCATTAAAAGTGTCACCGTTGCTGCTATAAATAGCAAAGTTTGCGCTTGTCAACATTAGCCATACAGACATAACCACAGCTACAGCAACAGCAACGTCAGCCCAAGAACAAACAGAATGCAGAGTAGGCTCATTAGCTTACACACACACAAACACACACACACACAGATGCCAAAAATGCATTAAAACTGTACACGTGTATATGCATGTATATGTGTGTGTGCGTGTGTGTTTATGTGAAACTTGTCTACGGTGGCAAATTAATGGCACATAAAATTATAACTGAACGCACTTGAAACCGACTGCGTCAAGGGGCAACCAAAGGTGGCGCCACAGCTACAGTCAATGCCACATTCGATGGCATTCACAGCTGCCAAGCATAGTCATAAAATACTAACGGCAATCGCTAATAGTGTGCGTGTGCATGTTTGTGTGTGTGTGTGTGCGTGTGTTTGTGTGGGCTCAACTGGCATAAGTGGCACTCGGCTCTGTAGCTTACATTAATTAAAAGCAATGCCTCCTGCAGCAGCAGCCGTCACAACTTGGCCTCCTGCTCTGCTGCGCAGCAATTGGCGTTGTTTTGACTTTTAGCGCATTTATAGCCAATTATTTTTATTGGCACGCCAGGGCAGGCGAAAGCTAAATGGCAAAAATGGAGCAAAAGAAAAGCGACCAGCAAAAAAGGTGTGCAAATAAATGAGCTCAAGTATCGGTGCATGTGATGTAGATTGGAATTGCAGAGCTTCAGGGCAAAAGTTGTTGCTGTTGTTGTTATTGTTGTTGTTGTTTTTGGTGCTGTTTATAACACCAATTAAGTGTCAATTAACAAAAGCATTTGCAAATTTATTGCTTGCTGATTAAAACTCGCTCACATGTAAATAAACATAATTAAAAGCTTAATTACATTTGACTACAAATATTTGACCTAAACCATAAACAATTTTAATCTTTTTTTTCAACTCTTCTACGTTCATAAATACAACTGCTAATGCTGCCCTCTGGCAATGTCGGCTTTGTCACAGTTTTGCTCGAGTTGAGTCAGTGTACAAATGAATTTCAATTAATAAAACTGTTTAAAGTAATTTAATTAACATTTTAATTATAATAATAACAGGAAAACAATTTAGAGTGCTATAGGAAATATTCCTCTCCATAAATATGAATTGGATATAGAGCGTCGATATATCACATCATAATTTCTTGCATTTAATGCAATTGGAAGTTCCTTCAAGCTGCATGTACTACAAATTAAGAGAGAGCCTTTTGGAATCTCTTTACCCTTGGACAAGTATATTATAAATTGCATGTGCAACAAGCTCTACAGAGACTGGAATTCCCTTTAATAATAAAGTAAACAAAACCAATACAAATTCAACTTTAACATGCAGCATGCACAAGCTACGAAAAAAAGAAGAAAATCTGGCAAAAATTATTATGCAAATTTGCTTTCATATTAGTGGCATTGCTCAGTGACGAAGTCGACAGCTCCAGAACAGAGCAGGGGCCAAAATAGAATCGAAAAAAAAGAAGAAATAGAAATGCTGCTCGAAACGAGTGGCAGGAGGAGCTCAGTTGACAATGGCAACGTTTGCTGATTTGGCAAAAATGTGCGCCAGCTAGAGCGAACGGGGCAGCCAGTCAGGCAGCCAGACAGACAGACAGCCAGACAGCCAGCAGATGACATCGCTGGAAGTTGAAGCCAAAGCCAAGAAATTGGCAACAACTGACAATAAAAATTTAAATAAAAATCTTGTCAATATTTGAAAAAAATAAAAGAAAATCAAAATAATATAAGCAACAAGATATCAAGGAATGAGCAGCAGCAAAAATGTTGTCCCGAATAAGTGCAAACATTTGCATAATTTGCCAAAATCATGAGCCATAAACAACAGCAAAAGAAGGGCTTAAAGCCGCTTTAAGAGGTTAATATTTATGGCCAGGTTGGCTCGCCGTAAAAGCCAAATACTCGTAAATGCCTTTATGCCAAGCAAATCATATTGAATCAAGTGCAAGGCGCGCTAATTGTTAACGGGACGTCTAGCGCCCTAGCGCTCTCCGGGCCCCCTTGGGCATATTTTCGGTATGCCGTAAAAGGCACGTCATAAAATCACAAGTAAAAATGTGAAATAAAAATCAAATGAGAATAAAAATAAAAATACGTATAAAAATTGCGAGTACAATTGAACGTGAAATCAAAGAAGGGACTCGACCGAATTTCGGCTACAATTAAATTAAATTTAAACTGGATGCGGCCCGGCGGGCGGTCCTACGGCCGGACGGTTGGCCGGTCGGCTGGTCGGCTGGTCGCTCCCTGGTACAACTATTCATGTGTAAATTTGAACAAAGACGCTGAGAGGACTGCGAACATGGCGACAATTACGGTCAAGTCGTCCTCGCCATCGTCGTCCTCGTCGTCGTTGTCCTCTCTATATACATTCGCCCTGCTTGTTTCACTTTATAGCCATTTGCTTTATGTAATGCTGCCAAGTGTTTTGGCCAGGCCAAGGCATAAAAGTAAAGGGAACGTCGCGGCCGCCCTGGCGCACTTTTAATGTGCAATAAAGTGTAACGATAATGATTATGCCTTATGTAAGGATGTCCGAGTGGGCGGGGCCCGGCATTAAGCAGTATAGACTCTAGACCCGCCGCCCGCTCCTGCAGTAGTCAATCGTGGGGTAAGTTGACTTTAATGTGCGCCAAAGTGGCAATTATTGAAAGTGCTTTTCTCGGCCAGCGCCAGCTCAGGAGAAACAAAAATCATTCGCCCGATGCCAGCTGATTTTGAGCAAATTATTTTTGTATTTAATTTAATATTCTCGTAATCCGGTGGCAGCAAGAGAATGAAATAAACACCCGACAAACCCAACGAATAATGCATTGTGAATCGATTTAATTTTAACAAGTTTCAGTTTAATTGGTGGCTTTATATAGATTTTATACGATATATTAGTTTATTGTTTGACAATTTTCATTGATTGATTTTTTTTAAACGTATTCGAGCTAGAGCATTGTCATTTTTGTTCTATTATTCTCTGTTGCTTAAGAAAGTCTTGAAACAATAAAGAAGAGAAAAGATAACATATAGGAGAAATAAAAAAATAAAAGAAAATAAAACGGCAGAAAAAGAAATAGAAAGCTAAAGAGTAAAGTAAGAGAAGAGAAGAAAATAGATATAAGGAAAGCACGAAGCGCATTCAAATTAAATTGTAGACATGTCTTTGAATTTCGGCTTTCTATTTTCTATTTATGGAATAAAATTGATTTTCTTTAAGAAAAAATTGCCACAACAAAATTTGTAATATTATCTGGGAATGGAAAATCCATGATTGTAAAATTCCTTGTAACTCAATAATTTGACAATAAATCGCTTTTCAAATTGGATAGACAAGTCGTACTATTCAATATATTAAATTGCGAATTCTGAGGAAAAAAAATCATTGACTTTAATTTGAAGAAGCAAAGCAAAGCACCTTGAAATAAAGAATTCATTTATTTGGCATTTATTATCCTTATATATCCAGAAAAGGACAGGTGTTTATTCAAGTTTTTATAGTTTTCAAGATATTTCTGTCACATTACTTGTATTAACATAATTAATTTATTACATTATTTTATTAATATTATATCTTTTTTTATTTTTATATTAAAGTATTATTATTATTATTATTATTATTTATTAAATATGTATGTATACAAATTTATAATTATTATATTACTATTATTTTATTTTTGCCAATTTTATTTTTAAATTTTAATATTATATTTTTGTTATTTTTATATTAGAATTTTATTATTATTATTATTATTTTTTATTAAATATGTATGTATATAAATTCATAGTTATTATATTAGTATTATTTTATTTTTGCCAATTTTATTTTCGCCAATTTTTTTTTTTAATTTGTGTATTGTTTAATTTTATTTATTTTTATTTCGTTTATCTATTTTTTAAATTTATTATTTATTTATTTTTTGTCCCTTTAAGCTGCACTGTTTTAAAACTCCAATGAACCAATCTAATACTTTAAATTCCATTTGCATCAGCCATTTGCATCTACCCATTTCAGCTTGATATTAATACAATCCATAGGCTTTTAATATGTGCTCCATCAAATCTCTGCAATATATGTTAAATATAAGATACGTATATGTACATCTGTAGTCTTGAAAGCTTTTCCACCTCCTCTCTAATACACATCCTGTCATATCACATATGCCCCATTTATTTATGCACAACTCCATATTTTATATATGTATGGTGTCGTCATCTTTTAAGCACATAGATCATAAGTTATTATTATGAAGAGTGACGAGTCAGTCCATAGTCCATTTGATATAAACTAATATGCATAACTATAGTCGGCGTTAAAGTGCAGTAAAATGTTTGAAAGTTTTCGGAAAACGCATAGACTGTTTGTTGCCAATGGCTGTTACCCGAGAGCTCTTAACTGTCAACTTTTAGTGGCCATTGTGAGTGTGTTACCCTTTCGCATGACATTATGTCTGCTCTATGTATAAGGGCAACTCTGTAAGTGCCAACAGGAAATGTGTGTATGTAGTCATGGCTTGGCGTCTTTTTATGTCGCCAGCTAAAAAGGGCGAGAGAGATAGTGGGAGTGGCTGGTGTGGGGGATGTGGTCAGGTAACCCAGTGCGTGCTTGGGTGTGTAAAAATCGGCACATACACACATCTTTAATGCACAAATCAAGTCACTGAAGCGCTTTTTCTATAAACATTCCCATTTTATAGACACTTAAAGAGGTAACGGTCCTCAGGCCTGCCTGTCTGCATTTCGAGTGGCTTTTATGCGGGTCTGCCGTCCTCAGCTCAGGCTCGCCTCTTTTGGCCATTACGCTGGCGCTTTGTGTTCGTCCTGTGATTTTGGCCAGTTACTGAAAATTGTTGCATAAAAAAGGAGGACTAACACGTTGCGTATATGGGTATGTGTATGTGTGTGCATGTGTGTGTGTGTGTGTTACCAACTCATTGAAGCAATGGTCTCTTTTTTTCGTGTCGCTGCTTTTACTTTTATCTGTGAATGGCATCGGATAATGCGTTTGCAGCTGCTGACTCGACAAATGCCCAGCCAAAAGGTGAATTCAGGATAATCCAATCCGTGCCAGTCCGAAAGGCACGTAGTTATAATTACATAAGAGCACGCGAGCTGCCAAACTCTTTGGCAAACATATTGTCTAGTTTTGCGTGAGCTTAAGCTCAAATCTCAACTGGAATTCACTGAGCCCGTATTAAAGTGCCAACATATTAGCCAACATTATTATTTTATTTCATTTTATTTATTTTTATTTTTATTTCTTTTTTTTTGCTTTTGTCTTATTAAAATGTACAAATTACGCTCTCTAATGAATTTTTCTGCGATAGAGGGAGGAAGCCAAGAAGGCAACAAGGCAGAAGCAAGAGCGCAACAAATGTCGATCCGGCAGCGCCCGCATTTTGACTTAATTGCTACGCCAGGAATTTCCAAATGAAAATTTCATCAGAAGTCTCTTGTTTCATATTATTTCGCATTTTTATTTCACTGATGACTTATTTTATTTTTATTTTTCTCTTTTTGTTATGTTTTGTATCTGCATCTTCAGTCCAGGCGCTTTGTAAATTTTTTTTTGCTGTTTTATTGTTGGAAATAATTTTTGTCCGTTTCTTTAGCTGCCTTTTTTAGCTGCCTGACATTTGCTGTGAGTATATATTTACGGCGTCCTTCAGACACATATAAATATGTATACTTTTTGCTCTACATAAGTATAAATATATATATTTATATGTATTAAATTATTTTTGTTTTCCTGAGCTTGAGTTACTGCCGTTTCATGTTCATTGATGTATTTTCTGGCTGTGCATACAGCTCGAGGCACTTGGCCGTATATATTTTTTGATAGCATTAGAAATTAATGAAATCAGTTTCGCTAAACAAAAAAAAGAAAGCAAAGGAAATGAAATGAAGAAGAAGAAGAAGCAAAAAGTAAAGCAGGGCATCAAATTGGAAATAAAAAACTGCGCCCCAGGCCGTTTGTTTTGTATGCTCTCATATCTGTGTAATTTTTTCTGCGTATACATTGATTTTATATTTGTCGAGATGGGTGGTGGGCGTGGCTCTCTCACTCTCAATTGGCCAAGTGCATTCCATATCAGATTGCGAAAAATTCAATAATAACAATATGTTTTTTAATTAACTGCCCGTAGTCGGGATATTTTCCAACAGTTTTTCGCACAAATCAACGCAAAGTTCACAGCGCGCAACTCTTTTGCCGAATGCCATTAAAATAATAAAATCCAGCAAAAAAGGTCGACCCACCCAATTATATATGTATGCGTACGATATATGAAGTATACTTAAAAAAAAAAAGCAGTGTGGAATAGCCAAGCGTTGAAAAGGGAGCGCATATATTTTTCATATTTTTCAAATAAGCATATAAAAAACAATTTTCTTTGATTTATGCGCTCGTAAAAAACAAATAAAATTTACATGCACATATAAAAGCAGGCTCCACATATAAATGCGGATAATATAATATTGTGCTAGCTAATATATTAAAAATATATACGTAAGCCCCCCAGAAAACTGCCGTTGCCTTACCCAAATGCGCAGCAAAGTATGCAGCTGTATGCTGTAGCCAGCCACGCCCCCATTCCCAACGTTATCAAATAATAAAAAGCAGACCGCAACATTCTCCCTCTGGGTGGGTTAAAATCGTAGAGAAGAAAGTAGGAAAAGAAACCACCGGCAGCCATAGCAAACAGAAGTAAAATAACACACACACACATACGCACACGAAAGGAAACAAAACAAAATACAAACAACAACGCGTAATGTGTGCGTAATGTATGGCAAATATGTGCACACGCACACATGCACAGCTGAATAGATATGTATGTACTCTCTTGTGCAGTTGAGGCCGCATAAATATTTTATTTAGTATGTGTTGTGCTCCGTTTACGATGTGTAACTTCGTCTGACTAAAAAAAGACGAGACGAATTGTAAATTTGTAGCATGCAACAATTGTTGAAAAATTGTTGAGTCGAATTTAAATGAAATCATAAAGGCATGAATTTATTTCTGAAAAATTTAAAAAATATTTGTTTTAATTTCTTATAAATGTTATTTTATTATTTCATTTATTTATTTTTAATTTTTATTATATTTAGGTGCTGAAAAATATTTATTTTAACTCTGTATATTATATTATTATTTTTATTTATTTGAGTTAAAAAATATTTACTTAAATTTTTTGTATTACATTATTAGTATCTGTTTATTTATTTTTTTATTATATTTTGGAGTTAAGAAATACTTATTATATTTTATTTTATTTTTTTTTATATTCTTAATATATTTTTATGTTTTTGTTTTACTTGGAAGTTAATAAAAATGTATTTTAAATTTGTATAAATATTATGTTAATATATTGTTTTTCTTTTTATTTATATTTATTCTGTTTTATTTAATTTCACTTGTAAAATTGATTTTGCTTTTATTAATTTGTAATTTAATTTAACTTAATAATTATTTATATTTATATATCAATTGGTATCAAATAATCGTATGCCTCTTACTTCCACATAATTTAAATTTGATCTTTGCATGTCTATTGAAATGTGCACATGTATGTGGGTATGTGTGTGTGTGCTTGAGTGGGTGCGGTTGCCTTCCACTGTGCTAAATTGTGTGCTAATGCTGATTAGCTGTTAAAACATTTCAGCCACAACTCAATTGGCCGGACAGCGCTGCAGCAGTCGGCCGACACGAGTCGAATTAGAAGCACATTAGATTGGCTTAGACCAACCGCGACCCATTTATGAGGCTGTCAGGCAAATTAGCCGGCAACATGCACTTGAATACAAACTTGGCTCATCAGATTTCCGTGATGAATGTCCATCTATGTCCGTCTGGTTGCGTGAGTGTGTGGATGCGAACGTGCGCAGGGCTCAATTACATATGCCTATAGCGAAGAGGTCTTGGGGCTGCAATGAGCGACGCGTTAACCGCCTTAAGCTGGGCGCGTGCATGTGGCAAGTGCTTGTGGCGTGGCCGTCCTAATGCCTGGCTAACTGGTTAAACACATGACCCAACAGCAGCAGCAGCAGCAGTAGCAGCAGCGACGTCGGCTCCGTTACCCAAACACGGAACTCAATTAAGCTGGCGCATAGGTCATAGCTGATAGCGTGGGTTGGGGTCGGTTGGGGCGAGTGATGCCGACACTTCATAACTTCATAATATCCAGCCACACAATTACTTATAATTTATCTGAGCAATGTTCTGGCAGACTTCTGCTTCTGCTAAAGTAATATAGCAACCGCACACACACACACTCACACAGATACACGCACACACACAGCACCTATCATAATGCTTTGCGTTTTTGCAATGCAATCTAAAGTGATATGCCCGGCACTTGGCCATGTTGCGAGTCGGTGTTGGAGCCGACTTCCTTGTCATGCCGCACTACAAATGAAATGCTCTGTCATGTGTCAGTGCTAAAATACAACAGCAGCAACAACTGAAAGAACCAAAAACAAAGTAGCAACACCAACAGCAGCAGCAGCAGCAACAGCACAGAACAATCAGTGGATACATGAGGCTACCCTCCAATTCCCCCAGCAACCCAACAGCTACACTAGTACTCATACCCATTCCCATTCCCATTCCCATTCCCATTCCCATTTCCCTCTCCGTTCCCATTCCCATCCCCATTCCCTTTCGTGCGCTCACAGTCATTGTCATTAATTTAGCTAGCTCTGCCCAAAGCAATAGCTTAGGAGCACTCCGAACTGTTACGTTCTGTTCCGTTCAGCTCTGCTCGCTGTGCTGCTGTTGGTGTTGGCGTTGGCGTCGGCATGAGAGTGCAAAAAACTTGGCAGTTAAACAGCAGTTCCCCGGCCAGCGTTACATATTCAACAGAGCGTACAATGGGCGACAAAACCAGCAGAAAAAAAACATCTAAAAACATCTAAAGACTCTATATACAAATTGAATTCAATTAGGAAGAAGTTAAGCATTTATAATATAGATATATGTAGCTGATAATTATGTCACATCAAGGACTTCTTCTGGTGAATTATATCAGAAAATTGTAAATTAACAAAAATTATGAATAGCTCAGTTGAAATTGTTATTTGTTTTTTATTTTAATAGGTTTGTATCAAAAGCTTTATATAATAGTATAAAATATTCAAAGAAAATATGCACAAACAAAAAAGTAAGTAATTAAATATACATATATCTATGAATAAATTGGATATACATATAATTTTAATTTAATTTTAATTTTAATAAAACTTCACTAATTATGAGGCTTAATTGAAAATTGCGGAAAGTAATTTGAGCTAAAAATTATATTTTTATTTTTAACACAGCTAGCCAAAGGCCAATAATAAGTCAACAGTTAATTCTATTAATTATATATGTAACTGATTTTAAAAAGTTAAAATCAAAGCCTTAGTTCAGGTGACAAATATATACAAATCATCTTTAATCGTCTTTAAAATAAATAAATTACCAACTCTGAGCCAAAACAAATTTTAATTCAAGAATATATATTTATTTTTATAAATAATACATTTATATATATGTATAAATATATATTATTTCTTCAGACATATAAAAAATATGAGAAGATTTTAATAAATTAATTTAGTAAAAATAAAATAAAATAATAAAATATATTTTCAATTTTATTGATATATTATTATTAATTATGGCTCAATAACTATTCAATATTTCTCCTAACCATTTTTATTTTAATATGTGTTTATTTATAATTGACTAATTAATTTATATGAAAATAACAATATACTTAAATATGATTTAAGCAAATACAAAATTAAAGAAATAAATAATTATATGCAAGCCGAAGTAAGTGTTTTACTTATACTTAGTAAGCATATTAACTACGAGTATCGCAAATTGCTATAGATAAATACATACATAAATACTTAAATGATTATTAACCATTATTTTATGCATTTCATCTAATATTTTTACCATTGTACCATTTGAGCAGCTAAGCCTCGGCACTGGCCGTGGCCAGCGGCATTGCAAGAGGTCTGGCGCAGTGTCTAAATTAAATAATTCCCACAACTGTTACACAGTTTCATGTTGGGATTGGGGGGCCGTTGTTTGTGCATGTGTATGTGTGTGTGTGCGTGTACGTGTTGTTGTTGTTTTGTGTTTCATTTTGTTATATTTGTTATTTTGGAGCAAGCGGCAGACTGATAAATGAGTCCCTAATATGAGCGCTGTTAATAAAAGTGGCAAATTAAACGTCAACCTCTGCAATTTTGTGCCATTCGTTGTGGGTCCGTGACGCTCTAAGGCTCTCAACTGATTGTTGTTGTTGTTGCTGCCATTCCCTTTCTCTTATTTCCCTTCTTTTTTTTAATGTCTATTTGTTTGCCCTTCGACTAGCGCCTGCCGACTGCTGAATACTGAATGCCGAATGTCGCATGCCCAACGATAAGTTCTGCTGACATTTCTCCGGCCTCTGTGCATGTGTCTCATTAGTTGTTTGCCAGTTGTCGGCCACGCCCACACATGTCGTTGTCGTTGTTGTTGTTGCTGTTGCTGTGTTGCGGCTCTGTTGGTTTATAGTTTGTCGCATGATTTTGCAGTTAAATGCCGACACAGCCGAGGGTCGAGCATGGGCTCTTGAGTTGTTTTTAATGAGCATGTGTCCGGGCATTTTAATAAACAGAAAACTCGAAAAGGGTTTCGCCTCAATCTGAACATAATTGGACACAGCTAGTTGTAGCCCAAGGGGCGTTCAATTTTTAATTAAGCTTTTCTCTGCCTCTCGGCATGCAAGAATTTAAATAAAACAGAGCCCTGCTACAGGTGAATGGCTAATAAAACAATGAACCCATCGCAAATGCAATTAAGCATGAATAAATGTGGGTATTATTCAAATAAACCTTCTTCGGCGAGGCACAATGGGGCGTATAAGCAATGTGTGCGCCAGCCGCCAAATAACAATAAAAGCCAAATCCATTGATTATCGATAATTTAGGCAGTCAGGCGTACAGCCAGACGCAGCTGCCGCCCCGGCCCCTTCCGCAACCACTGTGTGAGTGTGCGAATAAACAAATGAAAATGACCGGAAAAAGAGGGAAAATCTATTAACGCCGAATTATTAACGTCACACTATTTGTAATTTATACGTTAATTATACGCAGCATGGGGGCACAGCGGCAACGATGAGGGCGTGGCCTATAAACATTGATTATTATTGTTAAGCTGTTAGCTGCGGCAGTCTCTGTGCATGTGTGCGTGTGTGTGTGTGCGACTGGGAAAACAAATGAACTAGAAATGCCAAGTAAACTGCGCAGAGTCTTACGACATGCATTAAAAACTTTGCAGAAACTAAACTAAAGCCACTGGAGGAGGCGAGTCGAACCGAGGGGGAGCGACCACCCACATGGCTCGGCTGCTGCGATAACAGGCTTAAAACTAGGCAAGTAAAAGTAAGAGCCTGACATATTAGGACTAATGTCGCCTCGCCTTCAGTCGCTAGAGAACTGAGCAAGCAACTTGAGAGTCAACAGCGACAACCACTATGACTTTCAGCCAGCTGGCTGGGACTAGCGCTGGTGGGCGTGCCAGCATGCATAGCTAAGACTGCAAATGATAAACTTGCAAGGCTGGGCACACACACACACACACAAACACAGATACTATATATATATGTATTAGAGTGAAGGCAGCGTAAGTGGAAAGTATGTCAAGCTCAGTGACACAATAAGCACAGCCACTGGGAGTGTTTCGAATGGGTCTATGGATGGGCCAACGGCTGCTGTGTGACGTGCAAATTATAAGCCTGCATGCGTAGCCCGCATCAACATCCTGTTCATGCCATTATCTAAGCTTATGCGTATATATATGTATATCCCTGTGAGTCTGTGTGTGTGGGTGTGTGTGTGCCGGTCGTCTTTTCTTTGGCGTTGCGCATACGCCACATGTGCCGCTAAATGCGTTTATTAATGCTTCTCCTTGGCCTAATTCGCAACACTTGTTCCTCATCGCCATACTCAACGTGTCGACGCTTACACCACCCCGCCCCGCCCCCTCAGCCAGCTGCCATTTACGTGCATACATCATTTTGCATACATGATGTATTGTTGGATCTCGAAAGTTATGCTGCTGCTTGGGGCCTCTTATGGCGGCTTGATGCTTGTGCTTATGGCGGCCATCTCCCTCTCCCTCTCCATCTCTCTCTCTCTGTCTTGCTCTATCGCTTTGTTAGCTCTTCTTGTGTTTGTGAATGTCAGTGCAGAAAAACAAAAGCAAAACAAGCAAGCGACAGAAACAGCAACAGCTACAGCAACTACAACAACAACAACAACAACAACAACAGCAACGTAACAATGATAATAAAGGCGACAAGCAGCAGATGGCCTTGTTGCCAGGTAGTCAGGCACATGATAGCAGGCATAAGGCGAGGCGACCTATAATAAAGACAAATGCGCACTACTCTTGCACAGGACACATAATTAACACAGGAACCGTAAGCACGAGCTGCTATCAAGTTGGTCAAATTTGCACAATGCGAATGCCCCCAGCCAGATGCAAGCAGCCAAGGAAGAAAAGAACTACAACAACAACAACAAAGCACTGTCACGTTGACAGCGCACATGGAAAAAGCGTAAGACTCTGCATCAGCAAGAAGAAATGTCTCATGAATTAGCCAGAGGTGAAAAAAATTATGAAAAGGTATGTAAGAGACTCAGTGAGAAAAGCTTGCAGCAAGCTAAATGTTAGCGAAGAAGCTTGCTTATTTAAGATATATCGTAAATATTCTTAGGAACTCGGAGGTGATGGAAGGTGAACAAAGTATATATGCTAAATATAATTTGGCACAAAATCAATATTCATTGAGCAAGTTTCCATATGTTGAGGCGAAATTCTATGAGCAAGTTTTAGCTGCTAGTTGAGTTGTGGAGTAACATGTGACTTTTAAAATAAAGCGGTGTACCTATGTAAAAACATGGCATAAATACATGAATAGATATATGGATAACAGAGAGTTCAAATTCAAATTAACATTGCTTAGAATGCTCTGACTGAAGCTGAAGGCAAAGCTAAATAAAGTAGAATAGAAGAATGTGAAGACCGTTTACATTGACTGTTCGAGTCTGAGTTTTGTTGTGCGATCGTCAATCGTATCTCTCCTTTAACGAAGTCTGTCAAACGAACGTCACACGAACAGTTTAATAATTAACAAATAGGTTAGTATATCCTCTTAGTATTCGCTCTTAGTATCTACTCTTGCTATTTCCTCTTAGTATTTCCTCTTTGTATTTCTTCTGAGTATTTAATGCTTAGCTGAACGATCACACAATTCACTTTACTTCACTACACGACTGACCGCCACCAGGCCTGGACGACTGAAGAAATGCTGCAGCTGCTGCCCTTTATATAGGGCAACTGTCAGTCAAAGCCTAGGTCGCTCTCAAATGTTGAGCCCGACGCCAGCTAGGGATCGTTGCTGTCGGCTTTTAAGCGACCAATGGGAGCACTCTCTGCTGCTACAAGCACTCTAGCACATTGCAGATTGCACTGCATACATAGCGACAGCTGAAAGGATCTCCTGAATTTCTTCTTCAGCCCTGGCTCTGGTTAGGCAGAGTGAGAGAGAGAGAGAGAGAGAGAGAGA
>NW_022045870.1:188034-247013 GCF_001654015.2 Drosophila navojoa | reverse complement strand
CTTCAGCCCTGGCTCTGGTTAGGCAGAGTGAGAGAGAGAGAGAGAGAGAGAGAGAAAGTGAGTGACAGAGAGAGAGAGAGAGAGAGAGAGAGAGAAAAAGAAAGAGAAAGAGAGAGAGAGACAAACAGAGAGACACACTGTGGTATAGACAAGGAGACATACAGAGAGACAGATATACGCATAGACATTTGAATAGATTATATAGGCAAACAAAGTCTCATCTGAGTACTTCATTACGCTGCTCAAGAATGCTAAATGTTTATATGATAAATAGCATATCCACACACATACATACATACAGCCGTTTCTTTTATTCTATACCTCTCTTAAGGACTAAGGCTTATGCATAGTATGGCTCAATATGAGGGGAGGGTGACGCAAGCTGTTGATCTATTGATGGCATTGAGATCATTTTCTTTACATGCTGATAGAGCGACATCCGCACCCAATGGAACCCGGAGCAAGTTGTGACACGAGGTAATTAATATTAATATCCCAGTAACATCAGTCAGTGGGGGCCATTATAGACTTTTAAGCATTGAATTGTGAAGAGCGCTTGTTGCTATTGGATGGAATATAAATCGCAGCATCAAATCACGACCCTCGACACATGCGCCCCGGTCTTCTAATAGCCGTCAGTCACAATGGCATCACATTAATCAAATTTGTGACCTAAAAATGCTCAAGTTGAGTTTCATTTTTCTAGCGCAGACAATCAAAAAAGTTTGCACGGCACCAGTGGGCGGAGCTCGTCCTCCTCCACGTCCTCATCCTCATCTTCGTCCTTGTCCACGTTCACGTTCACGTTCACGTCCTCCTGTGCCGGACTGCCCGAGATAAGACCATTTAGCAACGTTGTCATTTCTCTTGTTTCGTAACGTTGATTTCATTTTATTGTTGTTGCTCGCTGCCCGGCTACCCGCCGACAAAGTTACAACTTGCCCCGACCCGACGAGCCGGCGCACGCCTGTCATAAATCTTGTTTTGAATGTCCTGCCAGCGTTGATAGCGCCCGAGTCAAGTCAGTCGAGTCATCGATTCGCATATAGCTGAGGCAACACATTAAATTAGTACACTTGATCGAGCAAAAAATATTTATGGCATGCGCCTAGCATCGAGCTGAGCTGAACGGAGTTGCTCCGGGACGAACCGAGCCGAACTGAACCAAAAGACCGGCCGACTCCGCTTGACGGGGCCCTTTTCAAGGACACGTCGTCAGCGAAGCGTTAACAGGCCCAACCGTGGGCACGGCGGGGGCGGGGTGAACTCTGCTTCTGTAGCCGGCGCATTGTGCCAGTTATAAATCTCGAACGCAAATTGACTGTGCAACGTTGCGACGCCTTTGAAGTGGACGCGCAAAGGATGCGTCGACATGGCTGCGTGGAGGGAGGGAGGGAGGGAGGGGCGGGCCGCGAGCAAGAGGCAAACGTTTCAGATCGTTGCCTGTTTGCGTCTGCCTCCTCAGTCGAGATACGCATTTGATTGGCATTTTATGTTTGTGTTGCTGTTTGACTGCCGGTTTGACTTATGTTTCATTAATTTGCTCCTTTTTATTGGGGTTAACAATGATAAGACCGACGCTTAAGTGCGTAACCCAACCCACCCCCAGCCAACCCAACACAGCGCACCGCAACACGGCAGAGCAACAAAAATGAGAGGTTAAAGTCTGAATGGAAAGAGAGACATCCTTAAGTGTAAATAAAGGAAAAAAATCTCTTGCAGTTGTAATTAGATATCTTTGTTGTTGTTGTTTGTGTTTTTGCCTTGGCAGCAGATGAGACTGATCGCGAAGTCTTTAATAAATATTATAAATATATATTGGAGTAATTAGTATTTTTTTATTTAGTTATATATAAATAGATAAATAATATAATATATAAAATAATATGTATTTATGGTATATACATACAATATTTATTTCCCCTTTTTTTAAATAATAATCATAAAATTATATAATTTTATGCAAACATATATACTTATATATTAAATGTAGCTTTTATTTATGTTTTATATATTTTCACAAAAAAAAAAAAAAAAAAAAAAAAAAAAAATTTTGCAATTAAAAAAAAAATTTTGTTTATTTGTATATTTTCCATGGCTAAAAATTAATAAATCCGCTTACAATCAAACATAAGCTGATTAAATAATTTTCCTTATTAAGAGCATAAACTGATTTCAGGCAAATAGTGACTCCAATAACCTAATAATTTTGTTTGTTTTTTCTTTTTATTGTTAGATGAAAAAGCACTTAATATTTCATTGAAAAGGCAAAAAAAAAAAAAAAATATTTTTAGCAATTCTTAATATATAAAAATTTGCATTTTTTATTTTTTAATTAAATATTCAGTATATATACAAATAATATATTCTTCATAATATGTTCTTAAAGGTAGAATTTTTACTCTGCACATTTTCTAGACATCGGCTGAGACATGCGCTTCATAAGCCCATTTGTTGGATATCGATGAATATTATTTAATATGCAGACACACAGCGACAGATGGCAGATGGCAGGTTGGTGGGCGGTTGTAGGAGGGGAGGAATGGGTTACTAGTATTAAGGGGAATTGTGCATATTTAAGCAGCATGAGGCAAATGAATAAAACTTGCGCTGGATTCCGGTAGTTGAACTGCGCGTTGCTTGTCATATGCAAACGAAATTAAAATGCACTACAACAGCAGCAGCAGCAGCGGCAGCGGCAGCGGCAGCAACAGAAAAAGTGCGCATGAATGCATAAATAAGTGGACAAAAAGAGAGCGAAAGACACAGTGAGAGAGAGAGAGAGAGGGCATTCTGGCCAGGTGTACGAGACAGAGGGACGCGCAATGCAATGCATACTTCATTGAATGGCACTCGAAAGTATGCAATTTGAACAACAGCCAAAGCATTCGTCGTGCCCTGGGCCCATAACTAAAGGCAGCCCTCGTATTTACTTCCATACCAACGGCGAATCTCGAGAGCGAAAGTCCTTGCTCTCTCTCTCTCTCTCTCTCTCGCAATGTGTGTCACTGGGCAGGAAGACAACGAAATTGCAGCGAAGATGCTGCACGAATTTCATTCAATATACGCGCGCACCTTTAAGTTCAATTTATGTGTAATACACATTCTCTAATTTCTGGCTTTTAGCTGCACTAAACTTGGCACCAAAATAGAGTGCATTTAAAATGAAACCCACACACACACACACACATGCACCGAAAATGGGTCAAACACTTTGCAACTCATGTGGAGGACAAGCCAGGCACGTACTTAGCTACATACATACACATATACGTATATATACATACATGTATAGTATACATATTTTTATGCATGGTATATCTATGGGGGGCAGCGACTGCCAAGTGAAAGCTGCTCATGAGTCAGCCAAAGCAAAGTGCACACACGACAATGCGTATACGTCACGTTGCGCCAGCAGCTTAATGCAAGCGACACAGCGAGCTGCTAGATGCGAACAGTTTGTCATGTGTCGCGGCTTGATGGAATTAACATACGCATTCCGCTCAAGCTCCCAGCTCCCCGTACCCAGGTCCCAGTTCCCAGTACCCAGTTGCTAGTTACTGGCTTGTGCGTGCCTTCTAAAACTGTAAAACTAATGCAATTTAATGGGATTTTACAAATTGTTGCGCAACTTTTGCAAGTCATGTGAATTTGGGAAGCAAGTAAGTGGCAAGAAGTGGTGAAAAGTTAGTCGCTTATTAAAAATTCTAGTTCATAGGGATTGTAAAAGGAAAAATTTGGTATTAAAATTTTTATTTTATTACATTTAGTTTATATATTTCTTTTATATATTTAGCTGATGGCTAAGGGAATATGATTGTTATGTTGATTTTATTATTTTGTATTATGATTGTTATGTTGATTTTATTATTTTGTATTATTTATATAATTTTTTTTATATATTTAACTTTCTTAATTTTATTAAATATTATACTTGTTTTCATTATTTAAATAAGCTCTGAAAATAAATATTCAAAAATGAATAAAATCTTCTGAATAACATTATTATCCTCAATATTAATGCAAATTATTTTAAATGTAAGCGAATAATGCTTTGGCAATGATTTAATCGTCTGATTATTTTCCTGGAAACGGTAAACAGTTTTTAGTTATGGACAGTGAATTGACTTGATCAACCTCTGCATGAATTATTCATAATTATTAAATATTGTTTATATTGTATATATTTATGATTTATTAATTTTGTTATTCTGCCCACATGTCTTCATAGAACTTTATAAATGAAAGTAAAAAAGGAATAGCTAACCTCTTAACTGGTTATTTGCTCATTCTATAGCTTTTTCCTAGAATCAGACTACGACTTTCAATTACCAGCATTTATTTACCAAGTTCGTTTTAATTCCTACATCATTTCTTGGAAATCTGTTTGTTTTTATGCAAGTTATATAATTGTATATAACAAAGAAAATTTTTAAAATATTTATTTATATACATTTTATTTCTCAAAATAAGATCTATTTGGAAACATTCCCTTTGCTATTCATGTTATCCTGTGGCATCCCTTTTTCTTAACATTATATTAACATGGACTGAATTCCTTGCGTGGCTGGGTCAGCTAAAAATGCCAGCTTAGGTCAACCTTTGTCGAATAACTGTCCTTATGTGGTTTTAAATGTATGTCTATTGATTTTATCGAACACACCCACACACACATATGCAAACTCACATACACATTTAAGCCTTTGGCAGGCAGTTTGCTGCCAAATTGAAAACTACACGCCCACAAAATAAATTTGTAAGAGGCTTGAGGGCACGACGGGCGAATGAGAGAGAGAGAGAGGGAGAAAAAAGTCTGCATAGAGGCAAAGTGAAGCGAAACCTGACAGTGACCAACAGCAGTCTGCAGTCAGTGGTGGCGAGTCTCAGTTTCAGCTTCGCAGAGAACGCCTGCCGGGTTATTTGTTGAGTTTTGCAAAATTTATGCTTGGCAGCAAGTCAAACGCTGTGCGGCAAAGTCGAGGCAAACTTTTTCAATGTCCCATACGGTGAGCAGCGCAATTCCCATATAAATTTAATGCGCCAACAGGCAAAGAAATGTGCGGCTCCACTCCCCGTTTCCATCTCCATTCATCCTCTTGCTGTCTGCTGACTGTGACGTTCACGCTAAGTTAATGCCAGGCAACATAAAAATTGCATTAAGCGCAACGAGAATTATGCAAGCCCAGGCAGCCCAGGCCATCGCGATCTCAATCTATTTTATGCCCAGGGGCTGTGTACGAGGACTGAGCATAAGTAACTGGCCAGGTTCTGCATGTGGGCGCTACAAAATAAGCTAATTTTACACATGATAGGCCTCTCCCGGCCCCCATTTGGTTGACTAAACCAACTCAACCTCAACCCAACTGAACTGAACTGAACCCTAGCTAACCTAGCCTAACTGGGGCTTGTTTGCTCTGCTCGACTCAGCGCGGCTCGGCTGAGTTCAGCTGAGCTCAGCCTGAGCTGGAAATGAGGTTACGGTTGCATTTTACACGCCAATGAACTGCGTTGAGTGCATGATAAAGATTCATAATGCATTCAGAGCGAATCACAATGTCAGCGAATCAGAGAGTCTATGCAACGCACTCTGTGAGAATTACTTTGGCCTGCATTTAAATAGCAGAGCCCCGTTTAGGGGCAGCTAATATGGGTCGCTATTGAAAGGCGATGCCTTAACAATGGCCGCTGCAGAGGGGGACTATCCGCATTGGGGGAGGGGAGGGGGGCGTGTGGTTCAACAAGCGATACATTTGAAGAAGTTGACGCTTTGTTCGCAGCTCGGGGCTTGACCGTTTCCTTTGGCCTTTCTCTTGACATTTATATAATTTTAGCAAAATGATTTCTTCAAGCGTTTTTCTTGAGTAGACCTTTGGGTAAAGTTAATGGACTAGAAATTGCCAGCACAACAGAGCCCCGGGTCCAGCAAAAGGATAAACCATTGCAACAGTGAATAATGCGCATAATAAAGTGTCCAAAACATTTGTTTTTTCTTTTTTTCGTATTTTTTTGCTCCCTTTTCGGTTTTCTTTTTGGATTTTGGCTGAACTTTCGGCTCGGCGCTGGTCCGAGCTCCAAATTGCTTTAAATTTGTTGTAATGGCGCTTTAAGTAGTTTTCTTTTGGGGCTTTTGCCATGAGATTTATGACAGCCGTGGCGTCGCTGGGCAACCAGAGCCCATTAAGCGTCGCATTCTGACATGCAACATATTTTGCTATTGGAAACGAAAACGAGCAAAAACGAACAAAATGAAACGTATATAAAATTGTGTCAGCTAACGACGAGAATCGATGGGACACTTTCTAATATTTATGAACTCTTTAGAAGTCTTCGAACTTGGCTTACTGCAAAAGTTCACAAGTTGCATTAAATGGAAGGCATTTATGGGGATAAATGTATATATAGAGTATATATAGTGAAAACTTATACTTAACTGTCTGATAGATTAATATATTATATTTATATATTTTGTAAATATTTTATTTGAGCGTGTAAGCAAATATATTTTTATATCGATATGTTAGTTTTTTCTTTTTCATAATTGTATAAGAAATTAAATTTATTTTAATTAATGTTGAGATTTTCAAATATACTCACTATATACAATATACAATATACAATATACTATATTAAATAGTTTTAATGTTCTACATTTTTTATTTAATATTTTTAGCTTAACGTTTTACAGCTGAATTTGTTATCATCTTTTTTTATTATTTTTTGATCTTATCAAGCATATATGTATGTTTGCTTTTTCATCGAGTCAACCTAGATATAAATTAATTTACTTTAACTACATTTTAAACTTTAGATAGCAAGGAAATATTTGGTTTTCTATAAACTTTCTTATATATATATACATATTTATTTGCTCTATTGATTTTACCAAAAGTTGAAGCTGCCATATGAAAATATTTTACAAGTTTATTTTCTATTTTTAAAAGTCAAAAAATGAATTCAATTTTGTGTCGATGACATTTGGACGCGTTTTCCGCTTGCATTTTCGTCTGACCTCCCAAGGCCACTATACAAATATTGACACACACGAGAAACGGCCATAAAAAAACTCACACACACACACACACACACATACATATATGTATTAAAAGAGCTCAAACAGACGGATAGACACAAACCAATCTGAGCGTGGCAGTCGACTGTCTAGTCAACTTCCGCCATAGAAATTAAATGCGCACCACGCACATGTGTGACCCACGATGTTGTTATTGTTGTTGTTGTTTATGGTGGTTGCTGGTGTGCTCCGATGTGTTTGCAGAAATATAAACAGTGCGGTGTTCATGCTCTTTCTCTTTCTGTATGTGTGTGTGTGTGTGCCACAAATAAATATTGCATAAAGTCAAATAGGCACACACACAAATACATACAAATAGGCATAGCAAACATGAGCCGCCGTGCAGACAGCGCCGGACAGCCCAACATCAACATCAACATCAACATAAAACATAAACAGACGCATTAGCAGCAAATCATTTAAATATACAGAAGCTGAGCGAGAGAGAGATAGAGAGAGAGAGACGAGGCTGCTGCTACAACTTCCTCTCTCTCTCTCTCTCTCTCTCTCGCTCTTTGTCTCTGCCTCTGCCATTTAGTGACCCACACAAATGAGCCGGCGAGCGACTAACTGACTAACTAACGGTATCAAGCAGACATAGCATAAATGGAGCCGATGTCAGTGGCTGCCGAATGGCCAACGGACAACGGCAATAGACGGATTTGCCAGTGATAGCCAAATGTTGCGAGGGTTGCTAAATAAGATGGGCGTTAAATAAGCTCTAATTGGGCGCTCTTTGATCTGAGCTAGTGCAGGGATTTGCACTCTTGAGAGAAGCTGGAGCAAAGTTAGAGTTGAACTTTGAATTTCGGAATCTTAACTCGTTTATTTATTTATTTATGGCTCCCTCAAGAGTCCCAATAAGCCCTTTCAAGTTGTGTTCACATTTTCCACCTTTTAATGTGACAGCTCTACTTTGCATATATGATTCCGCTTTAATTTCTGAGAGATAAGCTCTTGTAAATAAATGCCGAATTAAGTCCAATTGCAGCCCTCGTAGATCTGATACATTATTGATTAAATTACGCTTTAAACTTGATACGCCTTCTATGGACCGCTTTAAGTGCTTTTTTTATGTGCTAGATTTTACCTGGAAATTGAAATTAGTAATTGAGATTCTTGAAAATTTCGTATTTTTTAAATCAAAGCGAGTATTTTTCTTGGAAATTGCGACACCTCTGCTTGGCAGTCTGATTGCAACCCTCGCATAATATATGCTTTCCACCCACCCGCTGATTGGTAGATTGTGGTCCAAATTTGATACACGCTTCAAGGCCACACGGATGGCTGACCATGCCCACTGCGTCATTTGGTATTTGTATTTATCTCTCGGTCGCCCCCAAAGCGCTGCTAATTATGCGTGCCATGAAAAGTAGTCGCAAAATGTGTGTTGTTTCAGATATTTCCAATGCGTTGTGCCATAAAGATGAAAGATGAACGTCTAGACGAGGCACCCGAACAGACACAGTTACACAGATACAGCTATTTACTATACCATCCTGCACGAGCACCTCTACAGGCAGCCAGCAGCTGGAATTGGGTAGCAGCAGGCGTCGCTTATGCTTGTTAAGTTGGCTGCGGCATGCTACGTGGCAGGCAGATGTTGAGTAAAATTCTTCAACTAAAATTGCAAAAGTTTTGCCTCAACAGTGCTGAGTGTGTGTGTGAGTGTGTATGTGTGTGCTTGTGTGTATGTGAAAAATGGCCAAATAGCAACTAATATGGCGCACATTAATTACGACAAAATGGCGCTAATGTCGCCAGGGCACACTTCCGTTGTGCGTGCGCCTGTGTGTGTGTGTCTATGTGTGTGTCTATGAGTGTGTGTGCGACATTTGTATGCGTGTCACGAAGCTTTTTTCAACAGCACAGCATTTGCGTCGAATGAGTGGAGTGATGTTTTAGTAGCACACAAAACGGCCTTTGATGGCATTTGTGTTGCGGCGCTTTACTGCGTTTGGGTTTGGGTTTGGGTTGGAGTTGGAGTTGGAGTTTGAGTTTGGGTTCACCCTAACTCATAAAGAGCGTCGCTTCGAGGGCAATCTGCTAAGGTCACAGCGGCTTAAGCTATTCCGAAATTTAGTATTTAAAAAAATTATATTCAACTATTATTTGAATTCTAACCAGAATTTCTATGTTATGGATAGCAGTTATTTTATTTTTACTGAAATATTTAAAACAAATATTTGCAGATCGAGATAAAATTATCTATGGAATATTATATTAAAAATTATTTATGTTTAACAAGCAAGTCTGAATCTACAGCAGGTGTTTAATATAATAATATTCGCATATTTCTAAATTAAATTTTATTATGCATTTATTTGTATAGTATAATAAATATAGACTGTATAAATATACATATAATATATTTTTGCTTTAATATTGTATATAAATATAATTTAAGTTTTCATTTGTTTCTTTTACTAGCTAATAATAATAAATACTATAATGAACATAGTAACAAATCATCATATCACATCTATATACATAAATTTAATGCATTCAATGCAAACTTCCCCTGGACATTCATACACATCTTTAATCTCCCCTCGGTAAATTATCCCATATACTCTTCTAAAGCTGAGCCACTTCTTCTGGCTATTATTTTTCTTTTCACTTTTTTAATAAATATTCAATTTAAGTTTGTATTTAGTGCACGGCGCATGTGAGCAGAGTTGGGGGCAGGGAAAAAAAAAGCAGCCGCCATTGTTTGGGCCCCATTGAGCGCCATTGTGGAGCAGTTGACATGGCCGAGCAGTGTCATTGTTATAAATAACTATATACGAGTGGTTTTTATTGCCTTTGTTGCTGTTGCTGTTGCTGTGGTTTTGTGTGGCGCCGCTGACGCTTAGGTGTGAAAAGGCGTATTGTCTGACCGCAGAGCCCGGGATACAATGTGCGGTGTCATCCCTCACATGGGCGCGTTGCTTAAAGTGTCCAATATTTGACGCTGTGTAAATGCAGTAAAAGCATACATACATATATATATATATATATATATATGTATGTATATGTAATATCTCTTTTTCCAATACGCATAGTTGTTGCTTTAGCTGTTTGCTTTGTACTTTATTAGCCACACAATGCACGTAGGCGGACGGAACCTTTCGGTTGGGTACCAAAAATAACATGCCATAACCTCGTACACTGTGCAGCCATGTAAGGCCATGCCACATACAACTGTTTGCTCACACACACACACACATGTATACAATTATATACATATATAGAGTATATAGAGCGAGGCAGTAAGTATATGGGATTTACGGTACTTCAATGCGTCTGTTTACCCATCTTTTCAATGGCTGCACAACATCTCCCATGAAATACAACACAAAGTGGGCGTAAATATGGTTATCAAAAGATTTTGACCAAAAAGTTGAACAGCACAGCAAAGAAAAAACGAGAAAAAGAGAGAATGAAATGAAAAAGGCCACCTGACAAATACACCTTTTGTAGCCTAGTTATGCAGTCTATATACAGTCCGCTTTAATGTACAATCAAATGTATGTAATGTGGCCTCCCACCACTCTCCCACCTCAGCAGAATTCATGCGAAAATGAATAAAGCAATTCAGAGCAACAAAAATGGCATTTATTCCCAGCAGCCCAGCAGCCCGGTAACCGGGCCAACCAGAGCTCTCCAGATGTATCTCTGATTTGGTTTAGGCAAATTTAACTGAAATCCGTTTTATTTGCCAACCCTCCTGAATGGGGAACTGATGCAGCCATACGCATTCTGAATTTAAGTTTACACAAAAATCAGCTCAAATCGAGTGAGGATTGAATTGAACAAAACAGAAATTCTTTCAGCCGAAATATGAAATATTACGTATACGTTTAATAGAATTCTTAGAAATAAAATTGTCCAATTTGCTCATTTTAATTTAGTCTGCATTAATACAAATTAAATTTATCTTCATATGCAAATAAATAAATTAAAAATCCAATAAAACCATATATTTATTAGCAATTCAACGACTCTTGCTCTTTGTGTCAATTTCGACATTTGGTGATCAAAAATTTAGCTGGCAAACTGTTTTTTGTTGTTTCTTCATTCGCACCCCAATGAAACAAAACGGCAGGCGAATGGGGATTTGGCATAAAACACAGTTAAACGTCAACAAATCCATGAGGTTCATTCAATCGCAGCGCAACAAACAAACACACATTGGGGAGCGCAGTAGGCAAACAAATGTAAAAAGGATAAAAGCATAAGACCCACAAGCAGACAGGCAGACAGTCAGACAGACGGTCGTACTGTCGGCAAGCGAAGATGGGGGGAAATGGGCGACAAAGCTGAGGAGATGGGCGCATGGGATATCCAGAGGCCGCAAACAAAGGCCAGCCGAAGCAAGAAGGCAGCAGCACAACAGCCGGGCAAAACAATTGTTTAAAGCACACACACACACGCACACACATACGCAGCCACACAGATATATAAGCGTAGCGGCAAGTACAAAGCCACAGTCGAAGCTAGAGCCGCAGTCAAAGCCAGATCCCGGCGTAGAGCCTTTGGTTTTGTACGCCAAAGCCCACCTGCCACCAAAGCCCAGTGCGTGACGCAGCCGTCACGTGTTGTGAGTTGTGTGTGTGTGTGCGTGTGTGTGAGCTACATAAAGCTGCCTGTGCGCGCACTGAAGTAGACTACAATATATGGCACGTCTTAAGCTTGAGCCGGGCGACTGTTGCTTCAGTCGCGCCCTTTGCTTTTAATGCCGCCAGCAACAATAAAAATAACAACAGCAGCAACAACAATTGTTACGCGCGAGCTCACACAAACAAACACACATACACACACAGAGGGCGTCACACATACATTTATACATTTTTAAAATGCTACTTTCACGCAAAATTTAATCTCAATGACATTTGAGGCAAACTACAGACAAACCAAAGAAAAGTGGGGCAAAGTTCTGCCCCAGCCCCTGGAGTTGAGTTGAGCTCCACGCCGGCGTGGGCGTGGCTTTGTCTACAGAATTGGCACACATTAGACGCCTAATAAGCAGATAATGAAAAATTAAATCTAACATATGTCATTATGAATGGGAAAAGGAAGCTGATCTACAGCTAGCTGAAGAACTGGGAATAAAATGGAATTTGATCAAGGAAATTATTTTCACAGGCAGTAAGCTTGTACAGGAATTGAATTTTAATTTTAATTTATTTTATTTTTATTTTTATTTTTTTTTCTTTTCTATTCCTTTCTGTTCTCTTCTCGTTTCGATTTGAATTTTTGGTCACAAATTGATAAACATCAAATTAAAAACGCAGCGAAAACAAAAGCCAGCCGACAGACTGTGTATAAAACCACATAAAAGCCATAAACGACTGTGTTTTGTTGTGGCCCACACGCACACACACACACACACACGCACACATACAGCATCAAATCTGACCGAAATGCACGCGCGTGAGCAAGGAAATCGAGCTGAATGCGAGGAAGGGAAATGGAACTGGCAAAACGATTTAGCCACAGACAATTTTGCAATTTTAAATGTTGTTGCGCGTATAAATAATTTAAATGTGCTCGACACACACACACATGGACATTTGTATAGATTGCATTTGTCAGATAGGCTCGTTTCTATATGTTTGGCTGCGGCCTTATGTTTAAGCGCTGATAATGCGATTGTTGATTGAGTGGGGCAGCGTTGGGGCTGTTGTTGCTGCTGTTGCTGGTGGTTCTGGTGGTGCTGGTGGGGCATTGTGGCTGTGACAAAAGATTAATAGCTTTTATGTGCCTAATTTCGATTTGATTTTAATGCGTCTGGCCAAACATTTTTGATTGCGTTTCGCTGGGACAAAAAAATAAAAAATTAAGAATTTGATGTGGGTTAGCGATGCTGGCACGAATTGAGTTATTAGGGTTGAATATCTATCAGTATCAGCTAAACACGCACACATATATATATAAACATACTTCAGGCAGGACTTGAGAAAAACGGCAAGCTTAATTTTTCAGTGTCTAGACTATAATGATAATGGGTCACTGACGCCGTCTGACTTGTGGAAGTTGTGAAGATGTACAAACATAATAATTCTGCGAAAAAGTCAATTAGAGTCTTTAAATGTGGGAGTCAAAGAGGCTTTCAGCTAAGTGAGGCTATTTTGTTTAGAATTTACTTAGAAGTATATTTTAAGCTTCATAAAAATAAACGGAAATTAACAATTGAAATTGTATCACGCCAGGCAGCAAAGGAAAATATTTGCCACATTTCATAGTCTCATAGTTTTAAATATTTATAAATTAATTTTTGTTCACTGAAAAAAAGGTAGAGCAGCCATAAATTAATTAATAAAAATATATAAAAAAAAAAAAAAAAATAAATAGAGAAAAATATCCAATGAAATTTCCCTTGAATTTGAGACTAACTAAAAAAACATGTGATTTATAGGAATATGAGTGCACGCAATGTTGTGTGGTGTCGGAGTCAGAGTACTACGTACAGTAGAACATCATTTTAACCGGTCCCATAATAGTGGTAGTAACAATAATGGCAACAGTCGCACAAGCTGGATATGGCAATTGCAATTCCCGGCCGAGCGGCGGCTTTTAAATTTTAATTAACTCAACAGCCCGGCCAGGCCGAGCCACAAAGGCGTCGGCTGGGGGGTGATCTGGGGCAGTGGGGCTGTGTGGCTGTGGGTTGGAGCGGCAAGCCGTGCTGCTTTAGCCATGGCAAAGTCAGTGGCAAAAAGTTATTATTTATTTCATGTTATTCCGTGCTGTTCCAACGCGCCATAAATGGCGACCGAGCCGAGCCGAGCCACTGACATGCATCCGCCGCTGCCCCACTCCAGCAGGAGTCGGATACAGATGCAGTCATAGTCGAGCCATAGCTGACAGAAGGAAAATGCATCTAGGCTGGGGCCATGTTCATTTATTTATGAGCATTTTACACAGCCAGAGAGCAGCCGGCAGAGGCGTCCTCAAAACTCGACTCAGCCACAGGCAGCTGCATCCAAAATTATGCAAATTTTTTAGTTTTTTTCAAAATGTTTTTCTCAATTTTGTTGTTGCTGCTGCTGCTGCTGTTGTTGCCTGTGTCCAGTGGAGTTCCATTTCGTTGCTCCCGGACAGAGCATTCAAAAATGGCAGCTCTTTGTGATGTGGGCAGCGGCCGGGCAACCACTTGGCCGGCGGGTGCAAAAGTTCAACTGTTGTTTTTGCTCTAGGCGGGTGTCCTTGTCAACGCAGCTTTTGTGTTGTCTGCTTGGCATACATATGTATATGTATATAACCCATTTTTGGCTTTTACGACTACAAGCCCAACGAAACAAAACGAAACAAAACAACTAACACTAACTCCTGCTCCTGCCTTAGCTCAGCCACTTTGTTCCTGTCTGTGCTGCGGTCTTTGTCGCATGCAAAATTTGTGTGTGCGGTCAACGAAAATCCCTGACAACACACACACGCACACACACACACACACACATACAGAGAGAGGCAGCACCGTCATGTTGCTGTTCAGGCGAGCGCAACCCAACAAGAGTTCACTCAAATTGCATTTGGTGTCCGGGATTGCGCCGGCCGTCGCGTCGGCCACTTGTCCAATGTTCACCGTTTTGTTTACCAGCCGGCCTACAAAATAATGTTGGGGCGCTGTTCCTGCTGTTCCTGCTCCTGCTGCTACTTCAGCACGAAAAGTCCTCTTATGGCGTGGACTGAACCCCTAAAAGAAAATAGTTTCAATTTTTAAGTGCATACTTGAGGGCGTGCCGTAAAGCCCATCGCCCGCTTTATGATCCATTCAGTGGGCGGCGCGAGAGTGTGGGCATTTGAGTGCATTCACCCGTGCCATGAATCATTATTGAGTCATATCTGCCGAGATATATGTGTGTAGACTCTATAGCAGGGAATTGTGAAAAGAAAACCCAATTGCGCGCTGGCTCCGCTCTGCAATGTGCAACATACAACTGCCATTGTGCTGGCAGTTAATATCATATTTCACTTTATTTAGCAACAGCTGGCGGGGGCGGGGGTGGGAGCTGTGCCATTTGGCAACTTTGATATATGATAGACACATTTGTAAAAAGCGCTTTCGACATATTGTAAAATTGCAAAATATTTGCAAAAGCCTTTCACAGACAGAGATGCGCATAGGAGGCGTCTGTCAGTCACCTGTGTGTGACTCTCTCTCTCTCTCTGTGTGTGTGTGAGTGAGTGTGTCTATGTAAATGATATGATTGAATATGCAACATTATTTATAATGACATCAATGGACGGAGCCCAAAGAGCAGACTACGCCCACACAGGCACAAAAAAGCAGTGACTCTCACAGTCCTCTCTCTCTCTCTCTCTCACCCTCTCTCTGTGTCTGTTTGTCTCGCTTATAAATTGTATTTTTTTTTCTCGCGTCTCAATTCTGAGAATGTCTGTATTCTTTAACATTATTTATGTTTTCCAGTTGATGCAGACATATTCAAGAACTAATTAGCCTAAACCAAAAATAAAACCAAAAAATAAATAAATAAAATACTAATTAATACAATACGCCCTAAGAATTAATTAAATTATATTTGTTATTTATCCTAATACTTTAAAACAAATTAAATATCTTAAAGTATATAATAAATACATATATTATATATATCTATATATATTTTTTTAATATTAATAATAATAAACATAAAAAAATATATGTTTTACTTTATATAAAATGTTTTGGGAGTATATTTAATTTTTATAAATTTAGTTGCCTTTACTAAAAATTATTTATATATTTATTAAAATTTCCTCTAATTAAAAAATATATATTAATTATATTATATTAAAGTATATTATTATATTTTTGTTTTTCAAATATTTATTTTAAAATATATAAATTTGTATTTTTAAAGTTATATATCTGCTTTAAGGAGTATATTAAATTTGTATAGATTTTGTAATTATTTTTCTTGACATTGCTTGGCGCATGCTGTAAAAATTGTTGCGCTGCTTAATAACAATTTCTCTAACATTATTTGCGCTGCTTCTGTCACTGGCTGCAATAACAAAGGCAGCTGGGAAAAGCGATCAAGTCGCTGCTATGGCTGGCAGGATAAAGCGCTTAACTGACAGGTTAATAATCTCGACTCGATAATCGACAGCCCGCCCGGACAACGGCACAAAGGACATAACATAGAAGACAGGCAATACACCAAAGACGACGACGGCTGACAGCGAGCGCAGAATGTGAACGTCGAATGCCGCGCACAGTATAACACATACACTCACCCACACACACACACATACGTGCATACAGGACTAAGACAATAAAGGCAGCCCTTGGCATGAACGTGGGTCGGGGTTGCAATGCGGGTAGCAATGCGCCAAGGGCTGCCAGAAAGCGTGTGAAGGATAGATAGAGAGAGAGAGGGGGAGCGTGGGTGCGCGGGAGTGAGCGAAAGGGAGCTTATTAACGTGACGCAGACAGCTATTGGGAATTCCTGGGAACTCGCCGTGTTTGTGCCTTATCGCTTGCCCCATTGATTGGCAAATATTTCAATTATTTTTTCATTTTGTCAATAAATTGTGGTGGGCGAAATTTCTGTCGATTTGGCAAAAACATTTATAAATCTCATACAGCAAATATAACCAAAATGCGCGCGTTATTTATGGGCGTCGCACATTTTTTTGTTGCTGCTACCGAGCGAAATTGTCAAGCGATTGACACACATTTTGCAGCGAGCTGAAGAAGTAAAATGAAATGAAAAAAAAAGGAGAGAAGGGAACAGAAAAAAAGAAACCAGAAATAAAAAATGTAAATAAAATCATAAATTTATTAAAATGCAGTAGCAGCGCCCGGCAGATCCCAGTGCAAAGCCAAAATACATTTTCATGTCCGTGCAATGGAATTTACATGCAAATTTAAAAAAAAAAAACCAGAGCATGTCTGTGTGAGTAGATGAGTGTGTGTGTGGCATATTTGACATATAGCCGAGTCGGGTTTACAACGTCATTTCTGGTTCTGTTGAAATATTAAAATGGATGGCACACAAATGCATATGGCTTTGGGAAACTCAAACAGCAATAACAACAACAGCAACAACAATAGCAGAAACAGCAGTAAAAACAAGGCCTGAAAGGAAGCTATGAAATATACATATTTTTAGCGCTGACAAATATTTGCTTAATCGATTTATTATTTGTTGCACAATTTCATAATGAAGCGGCATTAATAATGCCTCGACAGGCTTAATGTGTGCTAAAAAATGCATGAGCAAAACACACACACGCACACACACACACAAACTTACTTTCAATTTGTGAGTATCATGTGACATTTTCTTTTTTCGAGAATTTTTATTAAATCAATGGATTTGTATAAATATTATTATAGCCAACCAAATTGGATTTTCATATTCAACATATTTGGCTGTATATTAAGTTTTATGGATTTTTGTTTTTTACACCGAAAATTATGTAGAGCATAAATTGACTTTCAGCTTAATTTAATTGTTGAACTTATTTATTGATTTCCACTTGCAGTTTTTCATAAACAGATTGTAAAATAATAAACGGGAAAGTTTTGCATGTCGATCAGGTTTCCCTATCAATACATTTGACTTTTATATCGTAGATTATTTAAGTTAATCTTTGTATTCAGTTGAAACTGTTTTTTAGTGAGAGCTAGTACTATTAGTACTCCTATTTTTTATCGCAGTTGTAAGTGTTGAAATGATTTTTATAAATCGATCACTATTATATGTTTTGTTAAAGCTTCTCAATTTTGAGCTGCTGCTGCTCTTTCTGTTAATTTTATCTCACTCACACTGTCATTCTATTTGTGAAATAAGTTCGTTTCGATCCGATCGATCGTTTCTACGCAACGACTCTCTCTGTTTTCATTCTCGCTCCTCGCATTGCTGAAGCTATCTATATGCCCGTCTCATTGACTCTTTCTATTGCAGCTCTGCTATGTTTTATTCCATTTTCTTAACATTATGTTACCTAACAGTTGCTCCAACTTATATTAAGCTACCATTTAATGTAAACTCAATCAATTTCAGACATATGGTATTCATAATATATAAGCTAATGTCTTATTTAAATATTATTTGCAGACATATAACATATTTAATAAATGAATATTTAATATTATTTGTAATAATTTTCTTTCTACTTAATGTTGACATTTATTTTTCTCAATAATTCTAGAGCAAACTTTAGCTATACATATATGTATATGTATATAGTTTATTTTTTTATATCCCATGCAATAATTGAATATAATATTGGGATGTATTAATTCTATAAAATGTGTGTATTTAACGAATATTAACTGTCATTAAAATATTAGAACTAACTTTCTATTTTATTTATCCCTTTCTTCTTTAATAGCTCTGCAAGAAACTTATTTTATTTTTATTATTTTCTAATATAAAATATCCCAATTTGCGTATTTTTAAATATATCTCATAATTATACCATTAATCATAATACATTGTAATATTAAAAAAGGTGGAAGTATACAACATAGTGAAATTATAAAAAGAATTGAAAAATATATTAATTTCTTATAAAGTTTTCATTAAATGTCTACAGAATTCTTTTAAAATATATTTGGATTATATGCCGCCTGCCGAAAACATATTGTTTATACCAAATTGGCTGTAGTTGCTTATCATATTGCGAGCCAGAGTGCAGGCAATGACAGGTCAACAGTTGCCACTAGGCACAGTTAAGCACCGCACAAACTTGGCTAGCAGTGCAGTTCCCAGTTCACAGTTACTTACAAGGCTCAAGTGGAGACTGCAGTAGAAGCTGCAGCAGCTGGTGTGATGCCTTTGCCGCCCGCCTGGTTGTAGCTTAAGCTGACCAGGAGCAGCTGCTGGGCGAGGCGCTGCTCTCCAGGGCTGAAGAGCCAGTTTGCCAGTTACGCCTCTTTTGTTTAGCTTTGATTTAACATTTTGTACGTTTACTTTACAGTTTAACAGCCGGCAAAGGCATGACATGCTGTGGCAGCTCTGTGCACGCCCACATGGACAGAAGCCGCCTCTGCCTCCGCCTTCGCTTTCGCCTTTCCCCTTTCGCATTCGCCTTTGCCTTTGCTTCCGCCTCTCTGCGTGGTCCTGCATTTTTATACACTTTCACGTTGGCAATTTCATTTGGTTCGGCTCGCTGTGGGAGTTCAAGCTGAAATGTGCTTTTAGTTTTTGCTTTTGCTTTTCTTTTGCCCGTTTTGTGTGCGCACTTGCCCCTTTATAATGCCCTCTATGCCCTGGCCCAGTCCCCTGTCCCATGTCCTGCGCGCTGTGCGCTGTGTCCGGGGCCAAATAGTCCGCCGTAAAGTGCGCGAAACTCGACTGGCACTGCAACTAGAACTAATGCTGAGAGCTGCAGAAGGCGTTCGTTTCGGAGCTAGAGCTGCAGATGAAGCTGTGGCTGTAGCTGTAGCTGTAGCTGCTGTCCCATGTGGAAGGCGAGTTGACAACTTTTTTGCTGTCGTCGCCAACGCCGACGCCGCTGCCGCTGCCGCCGCTGCCGCTGCCGCCGCTGCTGCTGCTGTCGCTGTTTTTAGTTCTACTTGTTTAAGTGTAGTTGGTTTTAGTTGCTGCGAAATGTGGAATTTTTTCTCAATTTTTTCTGTATTTTCTTTTTTATAGCTCTATTTTTTTTTTTTGCAATTTTTCTTTTCTATTTTTTTTTGCTTGTTCCAGAAGTTAAATGTTTCTACGTCGCTGATGCGCAACCGGGCGGCACAAATGCGAAATGGCTACAAACAATTTGAAGCAATAAAATAAAGAGTGCATGCCAAGAGGCGGGGAGGCGGGCGAGCTCAACTGCAACTACAACGACAACTACAACTACAACGACAACTACAATTGCAACGACAACTACATTCAGGACTACAAGAGAAGCAAATGCCACAATATCTGGCAAGCGAAATAAAAGCGAAATTTAATTGTAAAATTGTTATTGTACTTTGAAGTGCCGTCCGCTGGCTGCTGTTGGCCAACAGCGAGTGGGTGTAGTGGCTATGGCCACTGGGTGGCTACTGGCGGTGGTTGGCTCAAGTGGTGCACTGGCGCTGCGCTTTTCGAGTGGTGCCGCCGTGTCACACGTTGCCCACGCCGAGGCTAACCGCGTTGCTAATTGCCCGTCGTACCACTCCAAGACCAGCCCAAGAGAGTGCAGCACAATGCCAGCCCGAGCTCGAGCTGAAGTTAATCAAATTTCACGCTGACGGCAATTCTGATACTCTTTGACTGCAAAGATGGCATGATGCATGTGGCATGATGTATATGCGTCAGCTATTCAAATGACTGCCTGAAATTCGCATGTGCTGAGAACATGTGTCCAACTTTAATGCAAAGCCAACAGACCCCGAGCTACCCTAGAGAAACGTAGCGCCAGCCATTGTGAAATCTTTGCCTTTTGCTCTATGGCAACAATTACATGTTTAATTAACTTTTTGTTATGACAAGCTGAGTGGGGGGTAGTAATTAGAAAAGTGCAGGAAATGTGCTGAAGGAGAGAGAGGGAGAGAGAGAGAGGCGAACGAACTGATGAACTCCAGACCGTTCATATGCAGCGCCAGAAAGTATGCAATGGAATCGTGTTGCTTGAGCTGCGTCTGCCACAGCGAGAAGTCAAGTCAGAAGAAGCATGCAGCTCGCCATTTCGTCAGCCAGTTATTCAGTGTCAAATTTTAATTTAGACTCTCTATGCAAATGGTCTTAAATGTTACATAACACACACACACACAGACACACACACATACACAAGTGAGTAGCTCTGCGTGCTAGGATTACAATTCGTCTGACATATGAAATTGCAAGTTATGCTGGCCATTTGCCGCAGACACGGACAGACAGACAGACAGTCGGAGAACTTCTGTTGGCGCCGGCTGCTGTAGGTTTACGGCTTTAAGCCCTTAAGGTGTTCGCCCGGCGCTGAGCATCTTTCACTGCCGGCGCTTGTCTGGCCGTGTCCATGTTAAATGCATTTGTCGAGCTGCTAACGACTTAACATTTATGATTACTCAGCTCGCAAATTGGTAGGCTCCAACTGGGGGCTTTGGCTGCACTAATTGGCAATGTGTGACAGGGCTTAGTGTCTGATTCAATCAGACTTTATGTTCTTTGCGTATGTCTCACCCACTCGCTCTCTCTCTCTCTCTCTTCCCCTCTATATCTCTGTTATGCTGCTCTGTTCGCTCTATTTTCTATCAGCATCAACTCTAGTTTAAAAGTTTTTACTTAAAGTGAAAATTGTTGCTCAAAATAAAATAAATATTTATATATGGGTATATATACATATATTCTGTTATATATAAATATACTATGTTTTTTTCTCATGTTTTGTTGTGGGCGCTGGTCAAAAGTTTGTTCATTCCATTTTCACTCGCTCCGTTGTCAGCCTTTTCTATTTTATATGAAAAGTTTTGCTGGTCAATTTTTAATTTCGGCATCTCCACCTGCTCGCAAGGGTAAATGTTTCTAGCTTGGTTTAATGATTGAACAACAAACTTATATGTATGTATGCATCTCTGGGATTTCCAAGGGGAATTCTCGCATATGCATATATCAAATTTCAATATAAATGGCAAATACTTCGAGTAAAATAATTTCAAGATGCAGCTTTAGAGTATTTTTTCTTTAAGAAAGCAAATTGAACAAATTCATTTATTAAACATACAATATATTTTCAAATACAACAGATTGATGTTGAAGAAAAAAATAGTTTATTGAATATTATTAAGTTTTATCAGTGAAAATTTTATTTAAGTTTTATTTGATTTTTAATAAGCAAAAAAAAAAGGTTTTTATATTAAAATAATTATTTGAACAAAAGAAAAAAAAAAGTAATATTATATATCACCTTGTCCTTCTCTTATAATGTTTTACTAAATAAAATTTAATTTTTAAATTCATTAAATATTATATCTTATCATATTTAATTTTTAATAAGCAAAAATAACATAGACTAAGTAGTCTATTGAGTAAAAAAATAAAAGAAAATAAAATAATAATCATTGTCATCTTAAAATAATTCGAATAACTAACTAAAATAAAAATTTTTTAGTATTGCAAGACTTTTCCATAGTCCGAACATTTTAGAATCCTTAGAGGTCTCTGTGACTGATATGAAGGGCAATAAAAATAAAAATAGAGAGCAGCCGACTCCTGCTGCCTTCTGCCTCCCTAAGCCGCTGGTCAGTTTCTGGCTCAGCTGTTGCGTTGGTGTGCGAAAATACTTATGCATTCAGCTGTTAGCCAAGTCCGGCTCAAGTCTGAGTATGCAAATCCGCTAAAGATGGCAGCGAGAAGTGCTAAAGATTAATGGAAAACTTTTGCATTTTTGCCACGGAGCGAACTTTATGCTGAGGAGATGCTGATTTTGATTTCGGTTGGGCAGCAAGCTTAAAGCGAACTCTCGAGTGCTTAGCACGCACGTGAGCACATTAGGGTGTAGCGGAAGGTTGGGGAGGGAAAGGCCTACAGGTAAAAACAGGCCACAAATGTTTATTTATTTATTTATTATGCGACCGACACTAAAATGTAACTAAAAACACACCGAAATACGATGTCTGCCTGCCAACACATGACGTCTACAGATGTGCTGAGTGGCATATGGACTCAGGGGCCAGACGAGATAGAGAGAGAGAGAGAGGGCGAGGCGAATGCCAGTAAATTCTGATTTGGAGTCCTTCGTCGAGTTGACGTTGACGCTGCTTTGATATATTATGCACGCTTGAGGGCGGCAACAAATAATCAAGTATCAAATTCCACACGGAATGCTAACGAAAACACACAAAACGATTTTTTGTGCCCAGGTCACAGGGGACCCTTAGATCGGGTCGAGCATGGGATTTGCCAGGGCGTATCTGCGTATCTGCCTAAGCTGCCAGCCAAATGAGGCAAGACACAGGCCGCAAAAGCCT
The DNA here is from genome assembly GCF_001654015.2 of Drosophila navojoa. The sequence continues at coordinate 224,070 of NW_022045870.1, read as the reverse complement.
CACAAATTTGGAGGGCTGCAAAAACAAAGCCCACTCATCAGAGTTCCTTTGCCACACACAGCTCAGGTGGCGACGCTACCTGGACTGGGTCGGGTTTGGTCTGGTTTGGCCTGGTCTGAGTTTATGGCGCGTGCGACAAATGAACAAAACGCCGTAGAGTGCAGACAATTTGACTAGGTTATCTTCGATGGGGGTGCCTGGTGACTGGCGGAAGGACGGAGCTGGCTCGTCTGAGCTGTGCTGGGCTTTGTCTAGTAAATCGTCACGCAGAGCGTAAGGCAGGCAAAAATGCCTAAGCCGATTAGCAAAGCATAATAGTTGCTAGCCAGGCAATGGGCAACTGTTTTTCCTATGTCTCACAGTCAAACCGACAATAAACTCGGAGCACGGCCGAGAGTCATGGAGTGCAGGGGACTTGGCATGGTCAAGCGGCAGCAGACTCAACAAAGTTGTTTGATATTTCTTGTTGACTTTGTGTGAGACACACACACACACACACACACACATAGAGAGCCATCCACTTGAGCAGAGCTTGTTAGTTTTGTTGGGTATTAGAAGTTTGTTATTAAGTTTGCTGTCTGTCACTGCTAAACATTCGCAGTCGAGGCTGGTTAAACAACAAATTTATATAAAACACTTTGCACAATTTCCAAGCACTTTTTAATCTTTCATATTGGCAAGCTTGACCCATCACAGCACAGCTGAAGGCGTAGTGGATGTAGCTGTCTGTTGCTCTGGGAAATATCAATTCAAAATCGACATACCACAAGAGAGTTCTGGATAGAACAGCCCACAAATTTTCGAGAAATATCTAGGAGAAAACTGAAGTGCCTACATAATCAGAAACTAGACCGTGTCTTGCCTAATTATTATACATAATATACCTCTAAGCTTTATATTGTTAGATGTAAATATAATTTTTATTTTATTTATATATAATATATTTTTATTTTTTTTTTTTATCCCAATGCTCTGTGTTTGTCTTACTTGAATAATTATAATAATAAAAAATAAAATATAATTAAATTAACAAATTGATTTTAAGCCGTAGGCAAATATTTAAAATATTTAAAGCCATTTTTGTTTTTTTCATTCAAAAATAATATCGAAGCTTTTTAGTTATATCTAAGTATTGTATTATAGATGCAAGAAATGCTATATCTAATGGGAATAATATATGTATGTTAAATACTAAACTCTCTGCTCAAAATACCAAACTCTCATATCAAATAATTATTTTATTAATTTACATATTCAAGAGTCTTGAAATGTTTTATATAAGAAATTTGCATGAATTTTTGCTTAGAAATTTCAGCATATATTTTCTTAGGCATATTCACATATTTAAATGCATATATAAATGTTTTTCATATATTTCAAATTTATTTTAAACTTCAAAAAGTTCATTGAACCAATAGAGTATTTGAGGTGCGTTAAATTGAGGCTCCTATAATTGAGGCTGTCGTTTGTTGTTGTCATTTTGGCTTTTGTGTGATAGAAACGGACATTCGGCTGCTGCTGGAATTTGCGTAGAAAATCTCATAAGTCAAACATGAATTCCCATGCAAAAATGTTTTGTCATCTCGGCCCGGCTGACATTGCTGTGGCTCGGCAGCGGCTTTATTTGCCCGGTATTTGTATTATTTCTTTTCTGGCCGTGATTTATTAGGGCCTACTTTCGCATCTTGGGCGCCTTTTTTCTGCCTCTGCTGCTCGGTTGCGGTTCGCTAAGCTTTATTTGTTCATTAGTGAGTCTCTTTAAGGCGCACTGACTGAACGAAAACTCTGTCGAAAATATCATTGCATATGCCGAAACCGAGAGTGGAGCAGCTGCAAGAATATTAAATTGTTGCCGTCTTAAATGTTGCTTCCAATGGTATTTATAAGCAGAGCGCGATGAACTCTTTAGCCGCCTGGCAATCAGTCAGTGAGTCAGTCGGTCGGCTCGAGTGGCCGTAGGAAATGAACTCATCTCGACTGTCAGACTTAATGAGCGCAAATAAATTGAAGTAGGCTTAAATTTTCCACTTTTTTGCCCAGCCAATTGGGCACTTTTCCCACGCCCCACGCCCACTGCATAAATTCATATAGCAAACAAAAAATAATACACGAGGCAAACAGTGTAAAAAGCGCCATGAATAACAACAAACTGGTCGAGCGACAGGCCGAACGACGAAGCAACAAAATGTGCAGAAGAACCGCAAATCTGAAACTAAGCAAAATGAATTCTATTTAACATTTGGGTAAAATTTCAATTTTTTTCCATGGCTGTATTTCTCTGTTTTTGTTTTTTTTTTTTCGCTTCACCCTTGGTGAAATAAAATATAGAAATCAACGGGCGTGGCTGGGCTGCCTTTTTGTGACGTACGCGCCCGCCGTCTACTTAGGAAAATGATAAATGTCCTTGCAAAGCCATGAAATGAATAAGTATGAGCACTGACTGAGCTGTGCGTGTATGTGTGTGTGTGTGTGTGTGTTTGCTATGGCTATAAGGCTATATGTATATGGGCCAGCCAGGGCAAACAGCGCCAATGTCCTTGGCAAACAGCAAGAAATCACAACAACAACAACAACTGGCGGCGTCAACTGCGTTTCAAGTGGAGTGTGTGTGTGTGTGTGTGTGTGTGCTCAGGCCTCTCCCTGCCTAGCCACAAGGCTTTCACGCTATCAGCTTGGCCCCTAAGTAGGCTACTCCAAACACAACAGAGCCAAAAGCACATGCAGACAGTACACTCAAGTGTGTGTGTGTGTGAGTATGTGGGTGTGTGTGTGTCTGTGTATGTGTGTGTGCAATTCGCAAGAAAAACGTTGACAAACTCCTCGCAGCGGCGACTTTTCCTTGCCGTTGTCATTCAACGCGCTGTCAGTTGATTTTTTTTCTGCTTTCTGCTTACAGGAAACTTGCCCAAAAAATGAGAAAAAAAAACAAAGTCTGCCCCAGAGGCAGCGACTTAAGCAACGCTGGAATTTTTGCCTTTCAAGTCGAATCAGTGGCGAAAGTTTTTGGCCAGCAGCGAAAACTACACACACAAACGCACAGACTGACAGTGAGCTAAATAAAGCTATAGACAGATATAGATGCTGAGAGAGAGGGAGAGAGAGAGAGTGGACCTAGTGGGCGGCACTCGGCGGAGCTGTCCATTGTTGCTCATCACTTTTGACCGGCTGAAAGAAGTTGTTTTGTGCCATCCTTGGCAGCAAGTCGCTTCGATTTCATGTCGATGGTGTTGGCTCTGGCTTTTGCTTTTGCTTTTGCTTTTGATATCTTTCATTACTAAGCTGATTTTTGTTTTGGGGTCTTACCGGCGCTCTTTTGCGCTCGCTCATGCTTGGGCTTCTTGGCTTCTGGGCGTGTATCTGTTGTTCTGTGATAGGCGTGGCAACAGCTGCTGTTGTTGCCGCATTTATTATTTGCCCTGCTCAATTTTGTGTGTGCAAATTGCTTGGGCTGTGTCCGAGCATCAATAATATTTTGATGTCCATGGCGCACACAAAATTGTTCTTAAGTGTTTGGAAATTGTCGAAGGGTTTATTTTGTGGTCCTTATATGGGCTAAGCCATGCTGAAAGCCGTGTGTAAAAAGTAAAATAAATAAAACAAAACAGAACTTACCAGCCAACAGATTAAGTAAAGCTATAAAGAAAAGAAAATAAAAATTAAATTAAATTAAAAACAAAAGTAAAGAAAATTTTGCAATATAAAATAAAGTTTAGTCAAAATTATGTATTATAAATATTAAAATTTAAAAGTGATATGTATTAATATAAAATAAAATGATAAGTAATAAAATAAATATGAATATTATATTGTGATTTAATTTAAATTCTAACTAAATAATAATATACAAAAAATCCATTTGCAATACACAATTTTTTTGACATATATTTTATTATAATATAACTATATTATATTTTATTTTATTTTATTTTTTATAATTATATTAAATTTGATAATGCAAAATTATTAATATTGAGAAACATTTCATGGATATTAAAAAATTTTCAAATATATATAAACTTTTTTTATATTATGTGTATTTACTTGAAATATATTATAAATTTAATAAAATAAATACTATTTATCACAATTATTTATATACATTTTTTTTTACTTAAGTTGGATTTATTTATGTGAAAGCATTTAATTTACAGCGTATATCAATAAAACATTTTATTATTTCAATACCCAGCTTCAATTTTATATTTATATTCAATTTTATATATATAAATATATAAATATAAATATTTTATATAGCTTGGTTAATTACTTTCTTTTCCTAGTTTTCAATTCAAATGTGCACTATAAAATGGCACAAGTTTTTCTATCCAAGTTCTGCTAAGTATAATTGAAAATTCTCTTTATTTGCATGCGAATTCTAAATAGTTTCGTTCTCTGTGATCGAATGTGCTCAAAGTAGCCATGAATTGCACACATATTTGTTTGCATGCATGCGCAGGCTCGTCTTGCATGTTTTATATGCTTGTAAAATGCTGAACATTTACCATTAAGTCTTTGGAAAGTTTTGCTCAGCCGAGCCGCTTAGCAAGCAACTTGGCGCTTTGGCAAAGTGCAGCTTATAGTGCAATCGTACGATATCTATATTCAATCTACACAGCACTCGCAGATGTGCGGAGGGGCCAGCAGCAGGCCAAGTTTACTGTGGCTGTCGAAACTTAACTCATCAGAAATGCCTCTAAATAAGCATTTATAAAGCTGCGCTGCGGCAACAAATGGCAAACTTTGTTCAAACGCAGACAACAACAGCAACAGCAACAAGAACATGAACATGAACATGAACCAGAATAACAACAAATTGAGCGAGCGCCGGGCTGAAAACCCAAACATAATTTCGAAGTTGTTGCGCAAAATTCAAAGTACGTTGTTTTCATAGAAATGCGATAAATACTCCTCGAGCTGGCAAAGGAAGTGGTTTTGGCAGAGGAGGAGGGGGATGAGGCGTGCTGGTTTCTTCAGCTTGCAGTTAACTTGGAAAACATTGAAATGCCAAAGTGAAAAGTTTTTGTCGAATTCAATTGAAAACACATAAAGTCCAAATTTATTAAAACCCGCCCACGCCCTGGCATGCATATGAGCTGCAGACCCCGAAGTGCTTTTGACTGTTTCCAACTTTAACACTAAAACTAAAACATTGCCCAGAAACTGATGGAACAATATGCAGCTTGGCTGTAGGCGTTGCTCCTTCAATCGTTGGACGATTGCAGACTGTGTGGCTGTCCTTTGACTTGAGTCAAGTGCTTGTGGCTTGGGTGTGGTGCACCGAGCTTGGCCCGGCCCGGCCCGGCCTCTAAATTAGTAGCCAACTGGCCCGGCACACATGGCGTATGACTAATACACCAGCACGCGTGTTGCTCATACGTCATGTGGCACACACACTCACACACTGTGCAAATGAACTAACCAAATATCTGTACATTAGTGGCAAATGTTGAAATTTTGCATCTTTAACGAACACAATAAATTTGGCTACCTGATTACCCGCTGAACTGAATGCGCAATTAGCGGGGCATTTTGGTGGCTCCGCTACTTTTTGTAGCCGTCCGCAAACTTGCTGAACTTTGTTTATATGGCTCTGCGTATTGTTCAATTTGCTTGCCAAGTTTTCGATGGCCACAAAAAGAAAAAGTGAAGACCAGCACAAACTCTGCAAAGTTTACTTGCAACACAAAAATATGGTGCGTCCTTCAGCTGGACGGTCGCCCCTGGGCCCCGCCATGGCTTATTTATTAGCAACATATTATTATTTGGCTTGGAAGTGGGCGAAAGTGATGGCCAGCGAAAGTTTTTCTTCTCCTCTGGTGGCTGACCAGCTGGCGAGCGGCCCCCGCCAAGAAATAACTCAGGCAAACAGAATAACAAGCCCTAAAAGCCATCGAATTGCGCTGCCAGCAGCTGCTGCTGCTCCTGCTGCTCCTGCTGCTCCTGCTGCTCCTGCTGCTCCTGCTGTTGACCATTAACAGCCGAGAGTAAAGTAAGTTGGCTTTTCGTTTCGCTTTGTTTTGTTTTGTTTATTTTGCCAGCATCTTCCTTGCGCTCGAATGGCGGGGCGAGTATTACACGATTACAAAGAGTTTTGCACATTTGACAGCTTTGCGCGGATGAGGGAGGATCAGCTTAGCTCTGGATTTGCCGAAGCCATCAAAATCAATTTCACATAATTTAAACTGTATTAAATTTGCACATAAACTTCGTCAAAATAAACCAGAAATTTCATTTATTCAATAACGCAGCGACAGTAGAGACGCTTTGACAGCCACAAAGGCGTGCGCGTATTCACACACAATAAACTTTATGTTGATTGAATAAAAGTTCCACACACACACACATACACACTGACACGCATATATAGGCTGGCTTAACGGCGGCCAAACTTTTCACTTTAAATTAAATTTCACACAGACTCTCTCACTGAGAGACAGAATGGCGCAAAGTGAAAAAAGTGGAGCAGCATTTGCCGCCAGGCGCAATCAATTTTTTGGCAGCACTCAGAAAAAAAAAGAAGAACCAAAAGCTAGCAAGGCAGAGGTACTAAGCGCGGGGATTGCATGACTTCTATATACCCTAAGGTATATATATACCCTAAGCTGCATACACTTGGACTGCTTCTAAATTAGTTAAGGTAAAACCTTGGGAAATTCACAAATATTAAATATGTAGACTTGTTTAAATATATAAAATTTATGTATATTCATTCAGCTATTCTGTTGTTAATAACAGAGACATAATATTATTTTTCATAATTAAAAGAAAATTAATTGCTCACAGTATATTAATTGCAACCAACCAAAATTTTATTTTGATTTAAAGCTTGTAATTAACAAAAATAATCAATCCTATTGATCTTCCTGCCCACATTATACTTGTAAACATTTTCTGATGGAATATTTAATACAATTATAATAAGTTATGATCAAACATTACTATTTCAAATTAATAATTAAAATATAACTTATTTTTTATACATTTTCTTTTAACTGACAGCAGCTGCTTTATAAAAATTTTTAAATAATATTTAAATAGTAAATTTGTGCTAATAACACCTGAATACGTCGATAAATCAATTAAAGAGCTGAAGTTTTCTTAATTAAGTAAAATATGCAAAGTTATTAATTATTTTAATATTTTTTAAGAAATTATTATATTATTTACAACAAGTTAAAAAAAATCTTTGAGCCCCTTATATATTTAAATTAAAATTGTGCAAATATATATATATATATTAGTATTAATTTCATTTAAAAGTAAAAGATATTTTTTTAAAATTCATTAATAGAAATAATAAATATATTTTTCTTTATATTATATTTATGTTTTTATAACATATTTTAGTTTTATAGCGACAATTGTGTAAATTAATATATACCATATCCACGCTTAATATTAGCATTGGTAAAGGGTATTTAATTTTTTTATTTTTCAACTCACACTAGACTGCTTTAAAAACGAGTTGAAAATTAGTCAACTTACCGTTCTCTTCCTCAATATTTCGTGTCATTGTCGTTGAGGAGCTGACGCGAGCACGTGTTGCTGCCGCTGCAAGTGCGTTGGACGCGGGCAGGACGAGGCAGAGCAGCAGGGACAACAGGCAGCTGACAGCCAAGCACATGGTTGCCTCGCTCTTTGATTGTGCCAGTGATTGTGAGCGTGTATATATGTTTGTGATGTTGTGTGTGTGTTTGGTTGTGTGTGTTTGTCTGCTCTGGAGAATGGCTATGGAGCAGCTTGTTTGTGAAGTGGAGCTGCTGCTGCTGCTGTTGCTGCTGCTGGCGATGTGGCGGGCAGCTTTCGTTGCCTACTTTCGGGCGCTACAGACTTGCACACACGCACACCACAATCATTTGTTGTCGTTGTTGTTGTTGTTGTTATTGGGCTGGCTTATTTGCGCATATATTGATTTGATTTAATTTGACATTTTTATTTGCGTCCATTTACAAATTTTCCGTCGAGGCTGCAAGAGAGAGAGAGAGAGGGAGAGGCCGCACGGCCGAGGGTTAGCAAATTGTTGACATGTCAATAAATAAAATATAGTATTGCTATTTTTTGGAAAATTGTCGTTGCAAATTTGGGAATATATAGTTGTTGCTGTCGCAGTTGTTGTACCTGTTGTTGTTGTTGTTGCTGAAATTTATTTAATTGCCTTTATTGTTGGTTTGGCCAAATTTGTTAGCAGATTTACTGCACATTCCCACAGACACACACACACACACACACATAGGCCAATCCATGTGAATTTTACGAATTTTATTGGGTTAATTTGTTTGTTTTTATATATATTTAAATCATTTATAAATTGTGTTGCGTTATTTATGTGGTTAAAATTGTTAATTTATGTTTTCAGTTGTTGTTTGGCGAACAAATTCACAAATTATGCACAATTTTGTTAAAATGGTTATTTATTTGCGTTTTATTCGTTTGAAACATGGCAAAAAGTCACTCGAAATTAGAGAGCGTTATTTATTGATGCATAAGTGAAATTGTAATTGATTCGATGCCAGCGAAATGAATGCAAAATATGTTAAAAATGTTAAATAGTTCGGTCAATGTCGAGTTCTGTATTATTATTTATTGAAAAGCTTTTGCCTTGTATTTTATTCATTTTTAATTAAATAAATAGCTGTCCATTATGCACTATGGGTTAGCTTAGTGGCAGGAGAATATAAAATATTTCATATAAATTATTTAAAGTATTTTAAAAAGGAATTTTTAAGCATATTTCCACGGCTTTCCGGCATATGAGGAAATTAACCATCTTGTAGCATAACCCGCCCCAACCGAAACTTTCTTATCTGCAACAGGATAGCACACATTTCGACTAGACAGCTACAAATCAGAACTCGAACGCCTCGTCAGGCGGCACACACACACACGTACCGAGTGCCTGCCGCACCTCAATATTTTACAGCATATTGCACTCACACTGAAGCGCTTTTAATTAAAGTATATTTATAACTTGGCTCCCGGTCGTGGGTGCGCTGCAGAGGCGTTGGAATTGTGGGAAATCATTTAAAATGCCGCTTGCGTACATATTTGTTATAATTTATGATGCCCATATAAATGACTAACAACACACGAGCAGCACGAGAACAAGCAACAAGGACCAACTGGCAACGAGCAACTGGCAACTGGCAACGTGCTGGGGCGCCAGAGGACGAATCAAGGCAAGTCGAGTTGGGCCAAAAGAATGGCAAAACATGTGCCCAAGGAGCGCGCGTGTAGATCTTTAAAAGGAGCCCAGGCAAGCGCACAGAACGTGCCAGCATCAAAGTTCAATATGACGAAGCTGACGACGACGGCGGTGAAGACGAAGTCGAGGCTCAGGCTGAGGCTGAGGCAAGCGACAAGCAAACTGCAAAAGTAATGCCAAAGACCTAACGAGTGCAAATTTCTCTTTAGACTTCGTATTTTTTTTTACTTATTTTTTTCTTGCGCGCTCGCAATGCTTTTACTTTTACGTAGCAAAAACTCAATAAACGATAAACAGGAAAACGGAAATCGGAAACTGTATACGTTCATGTTTCTAGTCTACATACACATACAGACATACGCACACACTTACAGGGCGAGAACGTGTGAGAGAGAGCGAGAGGGAGATAGAGAAAGAGGCACACAGACAGCGCCGCCATTTTGCGCGACATTCGAGGCAGTTCGACGTGCTTTTATGATATATTGACTTGCTGTGTTTTATCGGCCACGTCGCCATAGCCGGCAATGCTTTTAGCCTCCTCTCACTAATTTTATTTCAGCCCCTGTTGACAAACTCGCCCCGTTTCATCTAGTATTTGTATATTTCGCCTTTCCTCTTTTTTTTTTGCGTTCGCTTTCGGTCTCAGCGGCACAGATCATAAATAAAAATTTATTAAACTATGCGAATGCGAATGTGACTCGGGCCGTGGCAACCGCAACTGTCACTGTACAGCGCGAGAGTGGAGCGCATCGAAAAATGTTCGCGTTAAATAAATGTTTCATCTTCTGCTTCTTCCTCTCTCTCTCTCTCTCTCCTTCTCTCTCCTTCTTTTTTTGCAACTGGCGCATAATAAATCTGTATAAGTTTATTTATCATACGCCCCGCTGCCTGATTGCCTCGCTCCCGTTTTGGTTGCGGCCTCGCTAAATGGATTTCCATTTCAATGGCTTAAAAAAAATAGATATATATATTTATATATATATAAAATAAAAAGGGGAAAAATAGATAGCAGCAAGTATGAGTAGTTAAGCGATTAATGTAAATATTTTTGGAAATCTATCATAAAAATATATACGCAGAAATTTTCATTCCAATCGATGCGAAACGTTGGCATAAAGTGCCAAAATGGACAACATTTATAAATCTATTCTCTCTTTTCTATTTTTCAACTGTGTGCGGCAGTGAAATTTTTAGGAAAAACCTTTCGCATAAATAAAGGAAAAAATCTCTGAAACATTTGAATACTGCTGGATGACATATTTTATTCAATTTGGAAAAACATAAAACTCTGGACAACATGTGCACTGACAGCTGCAAATACGAAATCACATGAATAAAACAAGCCGTATTTGAGAGTGATAATCGATTTACAAAACAGAAATAAAAGTGGAGAATAGTAAAAACTACTCATATTCAATTAGAGAACTAGATTTGAAGGGAAAACCAATTCAAAAAATATTGGCATGCAGTTAGTCAAAATAAAGGCTGGACATGGAAACACATTTCAGGAAAAATTGTCAAAGAAATCTTTGCTTGAATTGTGAAGTTCTCAATGCATTAAGCAATTCAGCAACGGACGAGAATTTGTGTAGACTGAAATTCCATAATATGCTAGTCAAGACAGTTATAATACCACTCCAGATGAGTGCGTATTAATTCATTGTTATAAATAATAAGTATAGTATATTTCAAGTTCTTATTCTCAGTAGTCAAAAATGTTTACTTAATACTCTAATTTTATTTGACAATAGAATAATGAAAGAGCAACCTAAAGGTAAAAAATAAAAAATAAATAATTTTTAATAAAAATAAATTTGTTAATAAATAATATGTTTTGACATTCCTTACTCTAATGATTCATTATTTTAACGTTTACCCATTTACCAAGTCAATTAAATTTAAAAATATCTACTAAACACATGTATAAAATTGGTTTCTAGATGAAAGGAAAACTAAAATTTAAAAAATTATTAATTAATTCCTTTCAGTTCAATTGTCTATCTGCTCGTATGTTTCACAAGTGCTCAGACCAAGTGCCGCACTCGCAATTGAAATTTGGGAAGGGGGAAAAAAAATAACGTTGCATTAGCTAATATGCAATCGAACTGTTGCCCTCATAACGTGGCGTATACGTAACCTGACTGCGTAAAGTACGTTGTGCCAGTTTACTCGATCGACATGCACTTCAATTTACAAACATGCCAAGTTTCGCTCATGTACGTGTGTGTGTGTCAGTGTGTGTGTGTGTGTGTATGTACTTTCCGGCTGCAGCTGCTGAAAAGTGTGTCGACGTTTTTCCATTTCCGTTCATGTTGTTCTTGTTGCAATGTAATGTAATGAAGTGTGTTTGCATTAAAATGCAATTTGAAGTGCAAAGTTACAATATTATTATGGCATAGCTCTGTGTCACGTGTGTCTGTGAGTGTGTTTGTGTGTGTGTGTGTGTGAACGAGTTGTGCATGTGTAAAGGTGCACTAAAGAGCTCTTTAGCTTAGCTGCGAGCTGTGCTCCAACTTCCACCTGCCATCAGAGTCGGCGCCATTTTTTGCGGTTTATGTGCGCTAAGTGAGCCTATAAAAATCCATGCATGGCTGCCTTTGACGCCCCTCTGGCTATGTTTGCTATGTGTGCTCAAGTACATTTTTATGAATACTAAAATTCCCAAAGAACAGCAGCAGGAGCAGTGGGCGCAGCAGGAGTGGCGGGAGTAGCTGTGGCAGCAATCAGAGCGTTGAACACTTGGCATACCCGTCATCGTTGTCGTCGTCATCGTCGTCGTCGTCGTCGTCATGTGCAGCTGTCGTTGCAGCTAATTTTGTCGTATATTCCGAGTGAGCTGGAGAAGGCGCAGGACACCATGCAGCTGACTCGCTTGGCACGTGACCTTGTCACAATTCTGAAAACATTTGCTGGACACTCGATATGCTTAAGCCAGGCAGACGAATGCAAATGCCAATTGAATGCAATTGTTGTTCATTTACTGCGTATTCGGTTACGGGCTCGGTTTCGGTTTCGGCTCCGGCTCAGTTTTGGGTTTCGGTTTCCATTGGCCGCAATATAAATAGCATGATAAAATACATTTCAATACGCAATTTATGCACTTTGTTTGCTTCATTCTCAAATGGCAGCCAGCCATTAAATATGTAATGTGCACACAGATAGCACTGCTGCAGTCTCTTGTGGCCATCGGTTGCATTCAATTGCTTGTCGTATTATAATTAATTGTGTCGAAAATGGTTTTAGTTGTGTTTTAATAATTAATTAATGCTGCTGCCTGAGACTAATTGGCAACTGCAAGTGGAAATGCATTAAGCGCACGAATGATTTTCACAACATAATTGCCACAAAGTGATTTTTGTCCAAAGGCATTAAATGAAACACACACATACCTATATTTAAAGTACCAAAAAAGACTGATTTCAAATTGAAATGGCATCTGACCGGAGATATTCTACAAAAGCAAGTGTGGAACAAACGTTATTTTTTTTTTTTGAGATATTTTATTTAAATGGAACAAAATCCCTATCGATTATTAATGATTCTCTACATCATTAATTTGTTTCATGTAATTTATGAAATAAATAATTTTGAAATATAAAAATTACAAATAATAATAGAAGCAAACAAAAAAGTTATAATTAATATGAGAAGAAAATAACAGCAATTTATTTTTATAAATAAAGTCAAGTATTTTTTCATTCAAACTTAATGTGCAAACTTTTTTTAAATATTTGAAAGCTTCATTTATGCATGTACCATAAATTATTTAGATTTAAATATATTCGTTATATTTTAATGAAAAGAATGAGTTCAGTCTACTTATAATTTGTATATTTTATTTGGGGTTTAATACATTTAGGCTATTTTTTATTATTGTTATATTTAGCTCTATTAATTATTTGTATTATTATATAAAATTGCTTATTTTTTATCAATAATTAAAATGACTGTTAACACTCATTAAAAAAAATAAAATAAAATAAATAATTTAAATAAATAACTTTGAAAAATATTTAGATATACAACATATTTATAATATTTTTATTTATATATTTATTTTAAAATCAATTTGTAATATATAAATAAATAAAAAATATTGGTTAATATTAGTAAATAAAAAAAAAAAACATATATCATATCTGTAAAATTTAAAAATATTTTTAAACATATTTATATTAATGTTAATCAAATCAAGTTAGTTTTTTCAGCCTCTCAATTTGTTTATGTACAACGACTTGATTTATTTAAACGGTTAAGCTTTGACAATTTCTCGTTATCTAGATAATCTCTATTAACCACTTCCTCCTTTGCAGCAATATCTTAATCAGTTTATCTCCCATCTGCCTGCGACTGCTGCCATTTGCCATTTGCCATTTGGCATTCGCCTATTAGCCTATTGCCTTCTGCCTTTTGTCGCTAGTCAAGTACCTATGGCATCGCTCAGTGTAATGAAATTACACGCACACTTCAACAATTTAACAATTGAATAAATGTGCATCACTCAACACTTTTAGTGGCTGTTATTCTTCTATTTGATTATGGTTCATATTTGTTGTTATGCGACTTTCAATGCCAGCAATTTAGCACTTGAGCTGTGAGGTGTGTAAGTGTGAGTGTGAGTGTGTGATAGAGCTCAGAAGAATGCATGTTGCATAAGAAATACCCTACAAATACTGCACGCTTTCAATGGAATTCACAACAATGGCAAATTTTGTGCAATTTGTATGGGGCGCAGCAACAAAGGTTGCGAAAACTATTTCAGCTAAACCCGACAAAATAAAATCGTCGTAAAAGACCAATACACGAAATCGTTTTATGTGCCGGCTCACCCACACTCACACACCCACACCCACACACACACACACACACCTTTGTACATACATACGCCAAGTAATCCAAGCGACGCCGTTGCCGAGATTCGCTTTTTTCTCTGTGATTTTCTGCTCGCTAGCGTTCGCTGTGTTTTCCATGAAAATCATTTTCATTGTGAACGAGGCGACAACGACAATGACAGCGACGACGACGTCAGAGCGTGGGAGGGCGTCGCTCAGATCGTATTGGATCGGCATGTGGAAGTGCCCCCAACAAGAGACGCTGCACGACAGTCGACAAACGTTGATTTGTAAATTTAGCAACAACAAGAACAACAGCCACAACAACAACAGCAACAGCAGTGACAATGACAACAAATTGGTTGTCGCTTACAACAAATCGAGTGCTTACATTTTGCCAGCTAGGAACGTGCAGAGTTGGCGCGGCACACGCGACAATAAACGCACCAAAAAAACGCTCATGAAACGCGACACGTTTGAAGTTTTGAGATTCGGTTTTTCGTCTCTTTTTGTTTGTTTTTTATTTGGTATGATTTACGCGTAGTATACGCAATTTCAATAGACACACTCTGAAGCGTTTCACATTTCAATGAATTGATTTAACACTCGCAACAATTAAACGATTCTCTCCAATATTATTTTGATTGTAACCAGCTTTTGCATGCAACGGAACGCCAAATGCCAAAACGCCAAACGCGAAACGCGAAGCGGAAACGGGTAACGGCTGAAAAATCGAAAATCCCGTTAGTTTCGACCGTACCCGCGGGATCGCAAACTCTCACTGAAACGATTTTTATGGTACACACAGAGCAGAGCGACCGAAAAAAAGTGCCCACAGCCGAGACGACAGCAGCATCCCGAGCAGCTCGCACGAATGCCGCAATGGCGCCGCCAATGAACGATGCGAGCGAGAGAGCGCGCACTTGCCAGCCGACGAGCCGAGCCGAGCGCAGCAGCCCAACTCTGGCCGCTGCTTGCCGGATGCTCTTAACAGGCTGTTAGTGTGCTGTTAAGTGGCGCTCTGTTGACTGTCGGCAGTCGGACGCTAAGTAATTTATAGCAAGCTTTGCAGCGCTAATTGCAGCAAGTGAATATCGAAAGTAAGTTTGGATATTAAATAATGTTATTTGACGGCATATCTATTAAAAAATATATGTAAAAATGTATATAAATGCAAAGGAAAACTAATATTTTGCAATTTATAGCAAACCCTCTGCTTGTTTACGTTGCACACTTACAAGCGGCATTAAGTGCTCTCTCTCGCTCTCATCTCGTTAAATTTTCTCTCACGCAGCACGTACTCTCTGCATGCACACACTCTCGCTCTCTCTACCTGTCGCTCTCTTACGCAGCTTGTGCTAAAAATCAGCTGTGAGCTGTTCTAAAAATATGTGTTATATATTTACTACAAAAAATATTTCATGTTTTTATTTTGGCTGTAGAAATATGTTCAATCTATAAAATAAAAATA
This sequence comes from Drosophila navojoa, assembly GCF_001654015.2. The sequence continues at coordinate 208,565 of NW_022045870.1, read as the reverse complement.
AATAAAATTAATTGCTTAAATTAATTTATATTTTTACATTGTATTGAAACTTAAACTTTTAGGAAATATTTGTCTACATTTATTTATAATAAATTTATTTGTTTTCCTTCTTTAGTTTAATATGTGCTACAATATAATGGATATGCACTTGACTGCTCTACTATTTATTTCTTTTGTTTCTGCTATCAGCCAACCGCGCATATCAATCAAATGCACACCTGTTGCCCCAGTGGCGTTGCCTGTCTGTCAATCAATGCAGGTGCGCTTGAAGCGTGAGTGCGCATAAAACAACAGACGATGAAGATAAAGAGAAGGCTCAAAACATAAGTTGAGGAAAGTAGTAAATTAATTAATATACAAAAGAAAGAGTACAGTAAATATACATATATATTTTACAAAAATAATTACATTTATTTCAGCACAATTAACAATTTGTTGAGCAAGCATTTGCACTGTTAGCTAACAGATTAGCAGTCTGGACTCTCTCGCTCTTTCTCACTCTCTCTGCAGTTAACAGCGCTGCGCTCTTTGGCAAGAGCACAGCAGCTTTGTTTATGCAAAACTGTGTCAAATTCGGAGGAAACAATGTAAAGCTTTTTTATGGCTAGCCATAGAGAGGTGCGAAGAAATGTTAACAGCCAGCCGTTAAGTAGGCCACATAAGTCAGCTGTAAGCCAAATACCATCGGGGACTGGCAGCTACCAGCTAAGCAGCCGTAATTAGCCACATTATAAAATTGAATGAGTGCGTATACTTGTATGTGTGTGCATGTGTCTATGATTTCGCATCCATTATATTTGCTCAACTTTAAGGCCAAATGAGCAGCCGCATCGCACATCTTAAAGCTTGGCTCAGCGACAAATGTTGGTCAGCTGTTTTTTATCAGCTCATAAACATGGCGTACAAGTTCATTTTGGTGTTAAAAGCGTGTTTTTGCCTGACCGCCATGTGTTCTGGGTGCGCTTTTCTGCTGGTGCGTGTGTGTGTGTGTGTGTGCGTATATATATTACAGCTGCAGCACACGCATACAGCTGCTGTCATTTTTAATAGCAAACACAACACACTGCGACTTTTGCGCATGAAATAACACCAGCTAAATGTACGATGTAGGACTAAGTAGTCTCCATCCAGATCCGAACGAGCAGCGCACCATGGGAGCACGACTGGAAGCTGGATATACTACTTGGATAAATCAGTTTTATAAAATCACTAAAGAGATTCACATAGATAAATTTTAAATCTTACTAAATGTGATTTTGGCTTACACATTTACACTTAATATTATAAACTCAATATTGACAGTAAATAATACAATTTTTATATTATTAAATGTAAAGAAAGCATTTTTATTCAATTTGTTTATAAAGAAAAAGTGTACAATAAGCTAACTAAAATTATATTTGAATTAAATTAATTGTTTTAAATATATAACAATAAAAAATATAATTTTTTGTTGTACATTGATAAATTGAGGTATTTGTTTTATGAACAAATTTTTTTTTTTTGTTTATATTAAATTCATAAAATATATTCAAATAAAAAATTGTATATATTTTCTTTAAAATGTAAATCATCGTATATATTGTATAAATAAAAAAATAATTATAAATAAAATGAAAACAATAAATAATAAGTATTACAAAAAAACAATAATATATAAAATTTATAAAATGTAATAAAAATTAATGCCAAATATAAATAAATAAAAATAAAAATATATTTCTTCAAAATTTGTAAATACATATGTATATCTATATATTCTAAATACATATTTCTTTCTCTCGAATAAATGCAGCTATTTATGAACTATTTTATATACATGTAAGCCAAAAAGTTAGCTGGGACGAAGCTCTGTTAGTTGCCTATCTTCATTATTATATAAAATTAATTAACTGTTTTGTGCTCTCACTGAAATCTCATATTTAACTGCTTGTTAAACTTGTTCAGAAATTCTTGATTAACTTTATTTGCTCTTAGAGATATGCTCTTTATATATGCTCGATATACAAGCACTATGGGCTAATAGGTGTTTATTTATTTAAAAGTTAAGCTATATGTTAAATTTGAAATGAGCATACATATATCCACCTCTCGCAACTTGCCCCACTGTTCGTCCATGCTCCCTTGTTGTAGTAATGAAAGTGTTTTTGTGTAGCTTACTAGCCGCATACGCAACATGCGTGGTCTGCTCACAGGCTGCCGCCTCTTCGCAACAGATTCTGCCTGGCCCCAACTGCTGAGGCTGCTCTCTGTATTAGTGTGCGTGTGCGTATGTGTGTGTGTGTGTGTGTGTGTGTGTGTGCTGGCTAGCTGGTAAAATATGACAAAAAGCATGCTACAGTTCTTTTTGCTTCGCGCATTGTTGTTATTGTTGCTGGCTGTTGTTGCTGCTTTTTGTCAGCGATTCTAATAGCCAAAGTCAAAGGGTATATGAAGCTGGGGGTGTGGACGAGCACAACTAGCAGAGCTCGCAAGGAGTCGTCCCCATTGTATTCGGTGTGCGTGTGTGTCTCGTCTCGCTGTATGTGTATGCAATAGCAATAAAAATATATTTTACAAACTGCTGCCAACAGTTCGCGACCCTTGCAAAGCATGAAAACTGCTTAGGTTTTGCCACCCGGGCCCAACTGCCAGCATATTGTAGTAGTTATTGTTGTTGCTGTGGCTTGTTTGCTTTTTATGAAATATGTAGGGCAGCTAACAAGCACACACACACACACACACACTCACACACGCGCACACATGCAAAACAAGTTCGCAACATCAAATTATTGGAAAACCGAGAAGTTTTCTGGAGTTTTTCTTTTTTTTATTCTCTTACTTTTTGTTCCTTTTGCATAGCGCATGAAAAAATATTTAAAAATCTCAACAAAAAAAAGACGACGAAGAAAAACTGTGCAAAAGTTAGCAGAAGCCAACAACAATGTATTTTTTGTGTAGAAGGATTTTAGGATATGTACATGTGAGTGTGTGTCCGTGTGTGTGAGAGATGGTGTTTGTATAAGCTAGAATGGGATGAATATGGATTGTGTTATTGTTGTTGTTGTTGTTGTTGTTGTTGTTGCCAGTAAATCGCGTTTTGCTTAACGCGCTCGAATCGCCTTGGTTGCTCGCTTTCCCTTTGTTTGTGTCAACCATAACGATTTTCTTTTCAATTTAGTTTTACTGCGAATTTTTCTCTAATTTTATTGCGTGTATTAAAATTTGCTCCAACTGGGTGGCCTGCAATTGGCAGCTGGCAACTGTGGCAGGCCCTGAGACTGGGACTGGGCCATGTCGATCTATGAAGTGCCCTAAACACACCATTTCAGAGCACTCACACACACACACACACACACACACACACACACACACACACACACACAGATGATAATATGTATTCCTTTTTTTATGATATTTATAGCTCTGACATTTTGCTTAGCTAGCAGGCGGTTTATATGGCCCACTCCCACGCCCATTTGCGATTTTTAGCCATACATATTTATGACTGGGCAACTCTTTGAGGCATTTTTCATAACATTGTTTTAGTTTTCATTTTATTTCATATACATATTTTTGTGATTCTTTTGTTGTTGTTGTTGTTGCATTTTTATGTGTTGTTTGTGGCTGTTTAGTACCCCATAGATACACAGTTATTGAATGGCCTGTCATATTGTGGCAACTTTTTATATGCCCCAACACGTTTCGATGCTTTTTATTGGCGGTTTATTTTGAATAACTAATACACTGCATATCATTCGCATTCGCATTGGCATTCGCCTGTCTATGACTAGAATATGTAAAACACATTTTTTTTCGATTTGTTCAACTAGATTTCCTTTCTATACAATTTTGGAAAAAAAAGTAATTTTTTTGGTTTTTTTTTAACAATATAAAATTTTAAAATGAATAGCAGGTAAACAACTGTCATATCTCTGTAATAATTTAACAATTTTAATATTATTTTTTATTTAAAAAAAGCAAATTCGATTAAAAGAAAAATAAATAAATTTCCTTAAGCAAATTCCATGATAAGTAAAGATAATTTACATTTTTAGCTTTATATTAATTATATTTTTATTAGTAAACTTTGTTATACTAAATTATAAAAAAAATATATATATAAAAGGTATAATATACATTTTCTGAAAAAAAAGTATTTTCAAATAATAGTTGTAAATTAAACAATATAAAATTTTACAATGAATAGCAGGTGAACAACTGTCATACCTCTATAATAATTAAACAATTTCATATATATTTTTATTTATTTAATAAAAGCAAATTAGATTAAAAATTTATAAAAAAAATACATATAACAGGTAAAAGGTTAACATTTCACACATTTTATTTGTAGCAATAGTATATATGTACATAACATTTTTTTTTAGTTCTTCTTCTTCTTCTTCTTTGCGTACATAAATCCTTATTATCGAGCATTTAATAACCAACTTGGAAGGAACTGAGAATAAGTATAAATAAGCTATTTTCAAAACATAATCTCAATCAGAAACCTAATAAGCAAGTAAACTCTTTCTATTATCTAAAATAACCCAAAATCTATATACAATATACCCTTAGATATAATAGAAGCAAACAGACAAATGTTGCTTTAAACAATTGCAAGTTGAGCTCAGCAGGAATAACACATACAATAGAAAATGAAAATGATGAATGGCATAAATGTTTTGCTGTCATGCGAGCATAACTGTAGATCTAGATGCGTAACAATAAAATATTTGGTAATTGAAATAACTGTTGGCTAAAGTAATTTCAGATATCTCAAGAGCTGACAAAATGAAATTGCTTAAATTTAATCTAATTGGCAGAGCAACAGAACAGGCAACAGGCAACAGGCTAACAGCAGCAGGCGCATGCTTCGTATTTCGCTCGATTTTATGTGTTTCCTTTTATCTGTACGTCTCTCTCGTTTTCTTTTTTTGGAAAATATTTTCAAGTGCAATGCTAGCTGGAATCTTTAGTCGACAGCTCGGTAAACAAAATGAACGTCAGGAAGAAGAGGATCGGGTGGGGGCGGGCAGGGACTATAAGTATGCGACGCTGTTGGCAGAGGGAGCAAAACATTTGCGTGCATGTTGCCAGTTAATTATTGAGCAATGGGCACGTACAACTGCCAAAGTGTGCATGTGTGCGTGTGTGTGTGCTGTGTGTGTGTGCTGAAGTCTGTTTGCATGTGTCTATGTTTAACTTAATTAGTGCTTCTATGCGCTGCATTTTGTGGTCCGCATTTAACACAGCGACCGCCAAAGTGAGCACAGCGCCAACGTCACAGTCGCAGTCGACGTCGGCTTCACTTTGAGCCACTCAACTGGCCGTGCGCTCCGTCCGTTTCTGCTGGCAAAATTTAAAATGCCCGAGCACAGCATCCAGCCATAGTCAGGGGCTGCCTCCGAAGCTACGAATACTATACTGTTTATTTGTTCCAATGAACTAGCCACAAGCAGGGGTACATCAGCAGAGGGCTGTGACTTGACAGATGCTAAATATATTATAAATAAACTTAAAATATAAACATTAATAATTAGAATATAAATCAAAGTCTCTCATAGTTTGAACTGCTCAAAACAATTCGAAATAAAAATATGTAAATGTAGATGGAAACTCAACTTTTACATATTTTGCATCTAAATGAACAAAAATTATTATATATATATTTATTTGAAACATTTTACATTTAGAAATTTTTAACAAAGCTAAATGTTTATTTAGCTCAAAGTTCTACAAGTCAGATCCGAAACTTTTAATTAACTAATTATTTATTATATTCGTTATTGTGTGTCTTATTTGTTAATTTAATTTGGTTTATTTATGTATTAATTTATATGTATATTTATTTATTTGCTTGTTTTTTATTTATTTATTTAGTTGCTTGTTTATTTATATATGAAGTTAAATACTTATTTGTTTATGTGTATATTTTCTTATTTATTTTTATATATATTTATTTGCTTATTTTTATTTTAGTATTTGCTTGTTTATTAATTAATTTATTTATTTATTTATTCATTCATTCATTTATTTTTCATTCATTTATTTATTTCTTTATTAAATCTTATATTTATTTACTTATTTATTTATTTATTTACCTATTTATTTGTAAATTTAATTATTTTTTATTGATATATTTACGTATTATTTATGAGCATATTTTTAAATCTTTTAATGTATTTATGAACCTATTTGGAACAAAAATAATAAAATAAAAAATAACTTCATATATTTTCACAAATTTAAAGAGTATTTCAAGATCCTTATTTAAATTTCAGCGATTTTCTATTTTTACTACATTTTGTTTCAGCTATTTTTTTCTCAGTGCATTTCGCACACTCGTTGCAGGCAGCACGTAATTTGCATTGTTGTTGCCTTTAATTGCTTAGTGTTAATTGCTGTAATTGCGGTAGACTAAACTGCAAGCGGCAAAAAAAGAACAACAAAAACAAAAACCAAAAATAAACAAAATGGAAATGAAAATGAAAATTGTAAAAATAAAAAATAATAAAAGCTGTTTTGTAGCTGCAGAAACCTCGCTTGCAAATTGGCCTTAACAAAATTTAATTAGACAGTGTCCTTGCCGTTGCCGGAGGTCAATCAGCTGTTCGCTGCTGTTGTTGCTGTTGTTGCTCTCGTCTGGAGCATGCACAGTGGTGCAAGAACAGAGCAGTTGCCTAGGTGTTTGGTGCACAATTTGTCATACGATCGCCCTCCACAATTTGGTTGCCTTTAATTTGTCGCTGTCATTCAATATGTTTGAGGCTGGCTGCTGCTGCTGCTGCTGCTGGTGCTGGTGGTGCTCATTAACGTGGTGCTGGGGAATCGGGAACGGATGCTCGTTAAGCCCATTAAAGGCAATGCCACAATGTTAAGGCAACGGAGACTTTAAAATGTCATCAAACGCGCCGAGGACGTTGGGTCATGCCCATATCGCATGCTCTGCTACGCCGAAAGCTGACGAAGGATGTGGGCTCAAATGTCACAAGGCCTGGCAATAAATTTAGCTCATACACAAACAAGCTCTACCCCCTGCCCCCCACACACACACACCCACACTCACATAGACAGAAAGAAAAAAACGAAAGCCAAAAAAGAAAATGACTAAGCCAAGGGCATCTTTGGGCACACGCTTTTAGCTATACATGTATGTCACTTTCGTGTTTAGTCCAACTCACCTGCTCGCCTAATTTATTGGCAAGCATTTTGCGGCATGTATTAATTAATTAAAGAGCGGGACAGCAGCACACAAATACGCGCACGCAGCGCCATAGAAATACACACATATTAATTATGTGGCATTGCCAGCAATTTGTGCCAGTTGCTGGCCGGCTGATGGGGCGAAAGTTTTCCGATTCCATTGTGATTGTTCATTATGCCACATGAGCGGCAACTGAGCAACGTAATGTTTCAAGGCATTCAAATGGAATCTCAAGTCGCTACAAAAGTCACAGCATGGCCCCGGAATCCGACTCCAGCTCCAGCTGATTGGAATACTCTGGCCAACTGCGGTCTGCTGCTGTTGATTGCGGTGATTGGCTGACTGCTGTGTTGCCTGGTAACCGAGCTGTCTCTCTGTCTCCCTGTCTGTCTCTCAGCTTGTCACTGGTTTGTCAATGCCTCCGAGCTGCGTTCCGTGTCGCCGTGAAGCTTTTGTTCACGTTTGCTGCATGCTTGGGATGTGCCACATGATTTGACCAGCAAATTGAGCTGTGGCAAAGCGGAGCTCAGTGCGAGCATTAATTGATCCGGAATATTATGTAACTGCAAATGCGATTAAAATGCGAACATCGATGGCATAATTGGGCATTTTAAGCTGGCCAAATCAACTGCCATTGACCGGCTCAAGGCAACAGAAATTTCTCTGATTCACTTGCTGGCTTAGGTGACTCTCTCGAGAACTAGTTAAAGGTTTCTATTAAATTCTATTACCCCACATAGATTGAGCGCCAATAAAAGATGTACAAACACAAGCATTTTACCAGCTGCTATAAATTTATCTAACAAGATGCTCACAGCCGAATGGTGCGAGGCAAAAACTTGAAAAATTAATGATCAGCCACAGTGGGACATGAAATGAACAGGGGCCGGCGGGCACTTCAATTGGTTTGTCGTTATGTTCGAGTGCCGATTGGGAGTTCCGAATCCTCCAAATGGCACATTCGAGTCTCGATTCTAGGCTCCGGTCCCTGGTTGGACATAAAAATTATTATTGCGCTGCGTCACGGATGCCTATCAAAAGCCAAATGATTTTCCTAGAGGCAATTTGAGAGCAGCTGGCAGTAAGGAGTCGTTCAATTGTACGCATTGAGAGTTGCATTAGGCGAGAGGCGACCTAATGATTATGCATTAAGTTGTCATTAAAAAATTAGCTTTATTAGTTGCCAGTGACGTCAGAGTGCGCTGCCGTTTGCTAATGAATTGATTAATTGAATTAGAGTCTGTCGCTCAGGCAATCAATAGCCGCGCCCTCGTCCATCAGACAGTCGTGTCGCTAACTGGTAACTGTCTCTGACATTAATGGCGGCTGGCGGCATCCTTCGCTCAAAAACTTGCACTCGCTTGTTGTCAGCACACGGCTAATAAAATTATAAATTACAAATTAAATTTAGTTTCGATGCTGGCAGCCGTAATGCATGATTGATGGCTGATGATTGATATCATTGCTTTTGTCGCTGACATTAATGTTAATTAGAAATGCTAATGCAATTTGTGTTGAAGCCATCAAACCTCAAGATGTATACGACTCGGAGAGTTTCTCGAGATGTCTTTTACTAAAAAGGGAATATTACTATCATTTTGTGAATTATATTTTTAATAGAGGCATAGATCAATTACAATTTGTTTAATGATATTTTATATCACAGTTTACTTTAAGTTGCTCTGTCTAAAAAATATATTAAAAAAATTTATATACATTATAATTAGAGTTGTTAATTAAAAGTATAATATAAATTAGTTTGCTTCATTTATTAAAATATTTTTCCTGTATTTTAAAAATATTAAAACTTTTTCTTGTTTATATATTATTATTTATTTATCTGCAGAATTTAACAGAATTATTTTTAAATAAATGTATTTATATATATTAAATATAATTTTTAATTAAATTAGTTTATTTTTAAGAATACAAAATAAGACATATCAATTCATTATATTTATTTTTTTTTTTAATTTTTATTCATATTTATTTTTTTAATTATTTTTTATTTTTATTGGTCTCATAAAAATTAATGTTTGCATAATATTTTATTTATTTTATTGGCATTTGCAAAAATATTGCATAATAATTCTTGCATAATAATTAAAAAAACTATATATTCCTTAGAGTATATGCAATTCGACTAATTGAGCTCACACTTTTCAGTGTCGCCATTGTTGAACTATAATCTTACGCGTCTTAAGCTTTCTAGTCATTAATCAAACTGCTTAAATGGGATTTTTTCACTAGCGATTCGGAGTTGAGTGTCGTCTGCAACCGCAGCACACTGGCTACAAAGTGTGGACAAGCTGTAAAAATGAGCTTATGGCTGAGCAAAAACAGGGTATAAGTGGAGCACAGACAATGCCGGCAGACGATGGCACAACTAGCTGATCGCTGGCGACAGTCTGTAATCTGAACCCTCCCCCTTGCAGCCCGCCCTCCGCACACAGTTGCTGCGCATCGATTTACAGCATTTTCCATGTGAATTGTGAATTGTGATGTTGACTGCATTCGATTCGATTGATTTAATTTGCCTGTGCGTCGTTTGGTGGTTATAAAAATTCATAGCGAGCGACTTTTTATACAGCTGCCCCGCTGCAGCCCTTTGTTTGTGACGTCGGCTGGATATCAGAATCTGTACTCCTGATTTCTGATTTCAGATTTCAGATAGCAGAATTCGGATTTCGGATTTGTTGCCAAATCAATCGTGTGCTGATGCCAATAAAACGTGTGCAGCTCGCAACTTCCATTTCATTTCATTTTTGAAATAATATGCCCGTCCGACATGAGCTTAACAGTTGCTGCTCTGCTGCATTTTTCATGCTCGTCAGCGTCAGCGTCAGCGCCAGCGCCAGCATCAGCGTTGGCATCAGCGTCATCGTGATGCGCATCATCGTCATTCTCATGGCACTCAATGCGCCACTCAACACAGCTCAACACTTTTGGCAACAATGCAAAAACAACAAGCGCAGCAATAACAACCAATTGCCATTTACATGCATTTACGCTTATTTGAGCACAATAATTTTTGTTTATTGGCCACAAAAAACTATGGCAAAATGACGAGCGACGCCTCAAAAAGGCCGAAAAAAAGAGGAAAACAAAATTCGAAGGAAAAAGTGGAAATTGTATGCTCTTTAAATATTTAAGCACAGTTTTATTTGATTTGGTTTATTTTGTTCGTTTCGATGCATTTGCAATGGGCTATTTAATTGCCGCAAATATGAATTTTTTACTGTGCGCACTTATGCAATAAATATTTAAAATATTTATTACTATATTGGCAGAGTGAATTTTCAGCTAAAAAATAAAGAAATTTCTTTTTAAATTACGGTTCAGCATGCCAAATTAAATATAAAGTTAATTTTGTTACATTTTCAGGCAGACAGAGAGCGAGAGGGATAGAGAGAGAGAGGAGAGAGATAGTCCATGCAAATTGATTTCGACATTTTAATGAATGAAAAGACATCACGAAATATTTTCAAATATTTGAATATTAATTATTGCAAAAACTCTTTTAATAAATACACTTTTATATGTATTTAGACAAATATTTTTTTTGGCATGGGATGATATATTGTGATGAGACATAAAAAAATATAAGTCGAACTATACGCTAAATACTCTTAAATATTTTATATACCTTCATTTTTAGCCGCCTTTATTTAAATAGATTAAATTTCAATATAAACTTATACAAATATGTTTATCATTTTATTATTTTATTATTGCTTGATAATTTCATTGTTTTTGGAAGAAAACCCATCGAGCTTATCAACCCTGACCTCAACAACTGGCTAAGTGCCTGATTGAACCCAGATTTTAGCCAATGAGGGTTTCAAATTTGCATTTGTGTGGAAAAGAAAAACAATTTAAGGAATAGACCGAACGCCCAGTCACCCACACAAATGTAATTTAGTTAAGTGTTTCAAACGCACGCACATAAATTTAGCTTTCACAATGCGTTCGTCCCTCTCTCTCTCTCAATCTCCTTTGTCCATGTCTCTGTCTATATGTCTCTTTGTCTGGCAGAGAGAAAAAATATTAAAAATATGCAAATTTGTCTCTTTGCCTTTTATGAGCACGCATAACCCTTTTTATTTTCGTCCAAATACAACTAGCAACAAAACCGAGCATGGCATATAATCCCGAATAGTTTGCTCTATATAAGTAGATATATATATATAGAACATGTATATGTATATAGCACCGCTTGTATACACACTCCATTTGGCAAATATAATAAATGTTTTGCTTTATGAAAATGTTTGGCTTTTTGTGTGGGCCGCTGGCAAATTTCTTGCCTTTTTGGCATTTTGTTTTCTGGTCAACGCAGGGCCCCCGAAATTAATGTGCAAAATATTTTAATGTGGCTGTCGCTCTGTTCTGAGGCCAATTGGGCGTAATAAGTGCTGCACGCTCTGCTCATGCTCCCTAAACTATCTCCAAGCTCTCGAGCGCCTCAACCTGCTGTGAGTTGTGTGAGCTGCTTCGTCGGACTTGGCACAGTTTATTGTCAAACAGGCATGACTGTCAGATTCTGTGAGACGACTCCATTTCAGAACACGTTCCCTCCTTGGCCATGCTCAAACAGAGCTGTGTCAACACAGGCAGTTTTATTTGTTCAACCAATAATCATCACATTTCCGCAAACACTCAACGCCAAAAAAGCGAAAAAAGAAGCAGAGACGGAAAATGCGGACCGACCGTGCCACAAGTCGCATGAAAATTTCATGGCCGCTTGTCCTCATGTCCATTGCCGCAGCCGCAGAGACTGCAACAAATTCAAATACTCATAAACGACGAAAAATGACAGATTAACACAAATATTGATACAGCGACCGGCAAATCAACCCACGCACACACACTCACACACACACAGCAGAGCAGACTCTGTAAAAGCGACCCAAGGGCATGCCTAGCACTTAAGCCCAGTCAGATGCGTTGACTTTTGGCTGTCACGCGCTGTGGCCGCACGATAGCCTCTCTCACTCTCTTTATCTCTCTCTCCTTCTCTCTCTCTCTCGCTCTCTCTCCCGCTCTGTCCATCTCTGTCAGCCAGCTGGATATTTTGTTGATGCGGCTCGCGTTCCTCGTGGCCCGCATTGTTTTGAATAATTTGCTCTAAACATGAAATATTAATGAGCATTTTTTGTTCATGTTTCCACTCTGCGTATACGTAATAAAATTGAATATGCAGCAAATGATGCACAGCACTTGAGTCAAGTGGGTCAGCAGCAGCGCAGATAATCACTTGAAAGCACCCAGCTGAGATTTCGATTGATTACAAGCAGCGGGCCTTAATTTACTGAAGCGCAGCGGTAAACCAAATGTTTATTTTTATTTTTATTTCTTTGCAGACATTGAAGAATATTATCAGCGCATTTCATTTCTCTTTTACAAGTTTAAATTATAGCACAACTGATAAGGCTTGCCGATTCATTCGTCTTCTGATAATCGGCCGATAGATAAAGAGTATTATTTTGCCGCCCACATTTTTAGGACAAGCTATCAAAATAGATATAGATATATTTTATTTATCTATCATGAAACTATATAGCTTTACTTCATTATCAAACAAGTCCAAGACAAGAGCATATGTAAACTTTGGTAATTTTCTCCGAATGCCATTAAAAATATTGCAATGAAAAATTGCTGCGTATGCAAAAAATGGGAGACAAAGGAAAAATGGAAAAAGGGATATGAAACCTAGTAGAAATGCTCAGTTGAATTACTGGAAGGGAATTGGATGCTACATAAATTTAACTTTTAATGCGCTGCGTACGCGAATGTGTAAAAGATTATCTTTATTGGCCATTAATTCATATTTAAGCTGGTGCGGCAAAAGAAAAAGGCGCCATTTGCTGAGTAAATTTATTTTTTTTTTTTTACGCTCTCTTTCTCCCTTTCTGTTGTTTTCTGTGTGTGCGTTTTTGGAAAACGTTTGTAAAACACTGGATTTACGAAAGGATAAAATTATGCTTTGTAAAACAATTAAGTGGCATTATTTATGGCCGTTGACCCCACAGCTCACAGCCGCCCGGCCCCAGCAGACGCCCACTTATCCACTTACAGCCCCTGCCAAATGGTGCGTTAGTATATATAATTGCTGCCGAGGGCTGCGCCTCAAGGGTTTATTTATGAAGCCTACTAATGGCCTGGCACTGCCTGGGTTTTGATCTATGCAGTCAGCTAGCAGCTCTCAGCTTCCAGCTCCTACTCCATAAGTAGAGTCCATGCCCTAAGCATGTGATTATTTCTTAATTTCTGTTGATTAATTAACATGTGTTTTTGTTTTTAATTGAATAGTTTATGCTGAGAAGAGCATAAGTTACGCACCCTACTCTGGGCAATTTGATTTCAAGTTTATTTGCCATTTTTAATAAATTTTTATTTACCTCATTTATTATTGAAAATTAAATTAAATTAAATTACTTGAATATTTTTTTATTTAAGCCAATTGCTGCTACTATATATGTATGTGCAGCCTATATATCTTTATGTATATATTGATATTTTTCATATATATATATTTAAATGTACTTATTTTATTTTTCATATGTATTCATATTTAATTAATATATTTTATATATATTTTTTTTATATTTATTTCATTTAAATTTAAATTAAATTAAATTTATTTTACAAAAGGTTGATTGCTTTTAATATTTATGTAAAGTTAGAATATATTTACGAATATAAATATTTTTAATATATGTAATTTATTTCATTTATGTACATATTATGTACTATTTATAAAATTTCGATATATTTTTTATTATTTATATAAAGTCGTTCTCTCTTTTAATGATGTCTTTATAAATTTTTATTTTTTGTATTTATTTGCATTATTATTTTATACATATAAAAATATTTTAATTAATTGTATGTACTTTATAAATAATTTTTTTGTTTAAGTTAATATAAATTTCAAATCCTTATTTCTGCTTTGCACCTGAATTTATATTTAAATATATTTAAGTTTACTTTTAAAATATTTGCTAATGGATTAAATAAAATCTCAAAGTACACGGAATAATATTTTACTCAATATTTATGTATTCATTTAATACTTGGAAGAAAATCAAAGAATTTCGCCAGAACTTGGCCTGCATTATTCATAAGGATGCTTCATTGGAAGAGATATCAATTTTTTTCAGTCATGTAAACGATTCCTTACAAAATCTTCAAGCTCTATGTACATTAGCCGGGCTGCCGGCTCGTTTCTCGGTAAAGAGTTCATGCACTGAGGGAATTACTCCTTTAGCAAATTTACAAATTTCCGCAATAAACCAAATAACTTGAATAAACACAAAACATTCGCAGGCAAATGGCGAATGGCAAATGGCAAACGCCAAAATCAACTTCAAATCCCAATGCCAAAAAAACAGAGAAGAAGAAGAAGCAGCCACAGAAACTGCTGACATATGCAGCATATATTTGGTGGGGCTTGTCGGAATTGGCAATACCATTCGCTGTAGCAGCTCCAAATGGGTCGATGACTGCCCTCGAGTTCACAACTTTGAAGTGCGCGCAGCAACGCATGCGAGCTCTCTGCTACTCCTGCTGCTCCTGCCAATTTGGAGGCGCCTCAAGTGAGCAGCAACTGGAAAAGTTTAAACACCTGACAATGGAGCTGGGGCCTGCTTAAAGAATACCTGGGGAAATACACACACGCGCACATATACTCACACACACACATAGATGTATATGTATGCTATATATACACGCCCCTTACATGCTGCCTAATAGTAGCTGGCAGCTATGCTCCTGGATCTGGGCAACCGGCTCAACTTTTTGCCTCGCCAAATGCTCAAATTGCTCGCTGTGGTAATGAAATTTATTAGATCATTATACAGACTGCCTCCGTTCGGCGTGCCCCCGTCCCTCCCCACCGTCATCGCCTACCAAAATTTGTTGACGTTGATTATCATTTTCAGGTTCTGACTTTTCATTTTCAATTTGTGCGGCGAGCACAGAAAAAAAAAAAAACAATGTAAAATGTAAAATAAAATTGTGCTGTTTTCTTTGTCTAAGACGCTCCTGCGCTGCGTAGCTGTCCATGGATAAAACATCGGCTGGGCGTTGCTCTCAGGGCTCAGCGCAATTTGTGGCATTCGTTGTTGTCGTTGACTGTGGCATAATTTAACTTAATTTCTGGCACAAAATTGTCATTTGCATTAAGTTTATGGCTCTGTGGCTCATACACTACAGTCTGCCCCGCCCGACTCTGTGTCTTTAGCTTTTATAAGCTGCTGCGACGCGAACTCGCGAGTCTATCAAGTGCCAATCACAGGGCATCGACTGTGCTTAGTCCCGAATCTATGCGTAACCCAAACATATGGCGCCTTCTGCGGAAACGATGAGCAAATCATGTGGCTCATAAAAATGTGAAGTAAGAGCTGCATATGCGAGAACTTTAAAATGATATTGACAACACTGTCAAGTAGCTGTCCGCCCCACCAGCCTCTGTCTGTCAGACTGAAAATTAGATGGGGGCCCGCATGTTGTAAGCCAACAACAAGAAGCACGGCCGCGTGGGTGTTGAAAATTCCCGGGGGAATTTTCATGCCATGTTGCCTGAGAAATTCGCTTAATAACTTTCGCTGGTGCGTGCTCCAAGGAAGCGGATTTGGTGGCACCCCAAAACAGGACTCCTGCCCACTCTGCTCCGCCTGCTCAGCCCCGCTCCAACCGACTGCCTACAGGTGGAGAACACGCATTGCGGCATTGGGACCCCAAAAACAGCAACCAGACAGTAATTTGTTTTAACAGCGCCTTTTAAAGATATTTACAGCCAGCTAGCTGCCGAGTCAGAGTCTCACGCATCCACCTGCCGACCCCCGACGACTGCCGACTGTCGACTGCTGCCTGCCGCCTGCTGCCTGCTGCGGCCGACTACGCCATTTCATAAATTATCCGACACGCGGCGCTAATACGGCGCAACATCTCTGGCAGGCAGCACACGCCCATGTCTTTTTCATAGCCACCCTCCTCCACCTTCTGCTCCTCCTCAGCATACTTCTCTCGGTTCGCATCTTCGTTTGCCTGGGCTGTCCGGCGTCTATTCACACGTAACCCACTGGAGTCAGCCTCGGCATTTTGGGCATCCTCAAGTTGTTGTTGTCTCCACTCAGCTCCAATTCTCTGTCAGAGTTTCTGTTTCTTTTTGTATGCTGTTGCTTCAGCGACACGTGTCCATGGAACCCAGAGTGATGGAACCTGCTTAGAGCCTCCAATTTGAGCTTGTTGCGCCTCATTTGCGTGACCCGGGGCCAATCGTTGCCCAGGACAGTTGAAAGCGCAAAGCGACTGCGGCTCGCCGTGGGTCAGCTATATTTAATTGTGAATACCTTAGCTTGAGTAGTTTCTTAATATATGAAGTAAATGCTAAAAATAGGAAAGAGTAATATTTAGAAAATATTAAATAATTATTTATACTACATATATTTATATATTAAATAAACACAGCGACAAAGTGTCACGATTTGTGTGAGCTTATTACCATTGCCTTTCATTAAGCATATGACAACATCAGAAATTGCATACACTACAATACAATCATATACAACATATTACGGTAGATTAAGGTGCTAAATAGAAGCACATCAATTCGGCTACATTTATTTCAATTGAAATCCACTTAGATGACGATAACATACCAGCAAGAGCCCGAGGAGTACGCAATTTATTGCGTTTATCTCAACGATTATTAGCTTTAAATTTATTTTCAATTTCGTCTGTCATTAAATAATAATTTACGAGCTGCCGGCAAATACTCCCGCGGCGACTGCAATCGTAACATTTTCGTCGAGTCTTTCAATTGAGAGCGATTCGCTTTGTTGACCTGAACTTGAACCCGAGCCCGAAGCCTGACAGACTGCAACACCAAGGTGTGAGTGGTGCGTGGGTGTGTGTGTGTGTTGCCGTTCTTTTTTATGGTCTCGACAATTGAATTTTCGCGGCAAGCCTGCTGCTAAATGAAAAACTTTGACATTGATTATTTTAAAGCTAGAAAATTATCGCTCAAGTTTATTTTTTTCCTTTTCGGTTTTTTTCTCCGCTGCTGCTGCTGCTACTGCTGTCGCTGCCTTTTGCTGTTGTTGTCAAATTATAAACGAATTTATTTTAGATTAATTGCGCGTAAAGTTGCAAACAACAACAAATGGAACTAAGTCCTGAACCGCAAAGCTTGGCTGTAGTTTAAAGGCGGGGATGCTTTGATTACTTGGCTCGTTGGCTGCAGGGGCGAGAGAGAGAGAGATGGGTAGCATGAGAATGTGAGTGAGATAGCTGGTGAGGAGGGGGGAGGGGTGTACAAGCGTGCAAATGCGCTCATTTTAAATGCGTTGTCTTCGCTTTGAGCATCAAATGGTATTATTTATTATTTTTCCAAGCATTTTCCTTACCCTCTGCACCCACTCTCAGTCTCACGCTCACGCTCACTCTCACTCTCACACTCATCCTCTTTCTCTTTCTCTTTCTCACTCTGCCTTTGCTCGTCGTGCGCCCTTCCGCTTGTTGTTTTAAGGCAAAGGTTTCGTCTTCATTGCGGTCTGCGTGCTGTTTGTTGTCTTTTGTTTTATGTTGCGGAAAATAATCGGAAATTTTTCTTCTTACTTATATAATGTTAATAGTTATCTCCACGCAGCCTCCTCAGCTAGTCGCATCCATCTCTCTCTCTCTCTCTCATTCTCTCTCTATCTCTATCGCTGTCTCTGTTGTACTTATTGCATGAATGTGTATCATTTGGATGGCTCGTTGGAAATTGTCATTATGCCACAAAATGTTGCGCGTCTTCTTGTGGATTTCGCGCTTCAATTGTCTCTGCTTCGACCAGCCCAGCCCGGCCCTAGTCCCGCATCTAGTCCATCCACGTCCTGCGTATTTCGTCCTGCCTGGGGTATTTGTAATTTATGTAACTATTTCAGTTAATCGAGCGTAATTGATTTTATTTTGAGCTTTATTATGGCGCTTGGCGGTTGACATTTTTCTCGCTTTTATATATTTTTTTGTTCGTAACTTTGTGTCGCGCTTCGAGCTCCAATCGAAAAACATTCTCGACTTTGCCATTGTTTTTGCTTTGTGTGCGGCGGCATTGTGAGGACTGATTTGCGCTGCTCATCAGTCTGATGATTTATTAAAATCGTTTTTTTGTTAAGTATTTATATGAACATTCATAAATGAATGCGAAGACATTGCAAAGATAATTCATGGAATATATATACATCTATATACAAATATAAGTATATGGATCCAGCTAGATCACTAACTAAACGGCTATCTAAAATTAATCTTAAATTATAATTGTTATGTTATAACAGGTATAAAATAAAACACCAATTAAAAAAAAAAAAAACAAAATTAATTAACTAAATTAAAATATATATGTATTTATACAAAAAATTAGCAAACAATATAGCTAATAAAAATTTACGAATAATAATAAATATATAATAAAAATAAATAATAAATAATAATAATAATAAAATCCAATAAAACAAATGACTAAAAAAAAATATGGCTAAGAAAAAGTTACAAATAATAAGAAATATATAATAAAAAAAAAAAATAATAATAATAATAAATAATAATATTATTAATAGTAATATTAAAGTATTTATTCAATTTAATACTTATTAAATATTTATTCAATTTAACTTAAATTAACAAGCGGAGTAACCATATATACATATTTATGAATTTATTTTGTTTTATTTCTTTTTATATACCAGTTGACAACAAGAGTTGTCTTCTCCCTAATAAATAAATATTTTCTTTTTAATATTTGCATACTTTTATTTTCTCATATTTTTGCCTCAACATCCCATTTTATAAATCAAATACATGTATAACATTTTATATTAAATATATAAATATATTTTGAAAATTAAATTATTATTTATGCCTAATTTTTATAGAAAGAAATGTCAGTTTTTTATGGATAATTATTTTTTAGTATTTTTATAGTCAATTGATATTAAATTTATATATTTAATGTAAGCCAAATAATCATAATAATAATCAGTCTAATTTTACTCACGCAAAATGCAACAATAATTAGGCACATTCTATTAAATAAATTAAAATGCTTTCACAGTTAATTAGAGACGAAATTTAAATACCACAAATACGCAATATTCGCTTATTAACAAGACCTTAAAGCTGTTGCAGTAATTAATACGAAAATATAATCATTATGATTTCACATTTCATTGACCTCAATTGAGTCGCATGGGTTGGCTCCCGTGGCGCGACAAGGTTTATATTGAAGTCGCCCTTTTGTCAACAACTTCCGCCTGTTTGATAGCCAGCCAGCAAAAACTGAGTACGCTTTTTGGGTCGCCGCTTAATATGGTTGACCCTTCACAGCGCTACGAGCAGTAGATACCCCTGCTGTGTGTGAGTGTGCGTGCGTGTGTGTGTGTGGCAGTGAGTGCCTGCTGCTGTCACAGTGCGATAACGGTATTATGCACATTGACAACAGGCCACACACACACACACACGCACACAAAATCCGCAGGCGCCTGACAAAATGGCGGCCAATCGCCCAATTTCGTTTAACAAATAGAAGCAAACGCACTCGCCCCTCGATTGTCTCTGTCTTAATTGTTTTGTTTAAATAATTCCCAATTTTATTTATTTTTTTTTTTTCGATTGCACCTGAATGCGAGTTCATTTACAAAATGCTCGCAGTGCTTTGCATGTTTCATGCGAATTTTGCACGAATTTTCGCTTGCTGGAAATTCTTTAAAAATAATTTAATTGCCAAGCTTAATAATTTAAAGGCTTAGCACTCGCACACAGATACGCACTCACATGCCGTATGAAATTCGATTTTAATGCAGCAACAAGCAGTGGAAAACCGCATGCATTTTTAGTTGGTTCTTTTAATTTCAAACTCAACATGTTGTATTTGGTTTGCAAACAAAAGCATTTGCATTTGCATTTCGCCGCAGCACAGCGCCTCGACTCCCCCGTCCCCCGTGCCGCACTGCAGCAAGCCAATCCCTCCACAACATAACTCAAAATTTCCATTTGCATGCGCTTTGAATATGCAATTTCTATACGCATATTGATTTTCAAAGCACACACACACAAGGCGAGAGTGCGAGTATGAGCTTGTGTGTGTGTGTGTGTGAGTGGGAGTGTGAGTATGTGGAGCGCTGGCTAACTTCCCATTAAGCTGTTGTTTTTTACGCCAACTACTTTTGTTAAAGTTAATTTACAAAGAAAACAGAGGGCAAAAAACTGAACGAGCTTAAAAATACATTGTAAACAAGAAAGAAAGCTCTAGTCGAGACTGCTCGACTACGAGATCCCCTGAACCCTACAAGCA
>NW_022045870.1:130512-162947 GCF_001654015.2 Drosophila navojoa | reverse complement strand
AAAAAAAAAAAAAAAAAAAAAAAAAAAAAAAAAAAAAAAACAGAAGAAGAAGAGCAAAAAATATGCGAATTTACGGTAAAAAAAAAAAATGAAACAAAAGAAATACTCAGAAGTGAAAATGCAAATTTGTTTATTATGTTTTGATAAAAATATTTCACAAACATGAATATTTTATGGAGCGGCCGAGGGGAGAGCACATAAACTGCCAGCTCAGTACCCAAAATTCCAACTAATAACGCTGTCAACGCAGCCCTTGCCGCCGGCCCATGCAAATCTGTGTTGACAATGTTTAGCAATTAAAACAGAGCAAAATGTTTCCACAACACAGAGACCACAACCCACTGGAGGATACGAGTGCGAGTTAGATTACGACTGCGAATACGACGAATACGAATTTCAGTCTCTGTCGCTGATTTCCTGACATGTTGCGTTGATATTTTAATCAGTTTTGTCTGCCAGTTTGGCCCTGAGCTTAATTCACATGTGTTGTTTTTCCCCTTGTTTTCTGGTTAAATGTAAAAATATTGTAAAGCCATGAAACCATGTAACTAAAAAATGCGAATTAGGAAGAAACTCTAAGCACAGTAAAAGCCAATAAAAATTAAAAGTGCATTAGATAAATTTACATATGTGTTGCAGTAAAAAAAAATATTATATATTTTATATTTTTTATTAAAATTTATTTTTAATATGGAATAGTTGAAAATTAATATATTATTTTTGATTGATTAATTTTTTTTCTCTTGATTGATATGCATACATCTTCTAAGTATTCTTAAGAACGTCGTAAATATTTTAAGCTATTGTAGCTTTATATACAGTATATTTGCCCATTATACATATATCCAATCTCTGATACATATTTATTTTCAAGTTTGTTAAATTCTGAAGAAAATGTGAGAATAATATAAATTGAATTTAATTCAATAAAAAAAAAATTATATTATTTTCTATATAAATATATATATTAAGTTATTTCTTAAGCAATGCTACAATCTTTATTTCGATAAATTAAAAAAATGTATAATTATTTCTTCAATTCAAATTAATCTTTTTAACTAATTTATTTATTTATTTTTATTTATTTATTTATTTATTTACTTTTTTTATTTTTTTTTTATTTTTTTTTTTTTGTTATTATATTTTCAATTATTTTTTAATAATTTAATATATCTTCGTATGCACTCGATTTCAATTTTTTAACCCCGTTCAAAATGTATACTTCACACTCACTTTAAACACATTAAGTTTTGATAAATTTGTTATTTAACATTTGCAGGAGCTCACACACTCGCTGTCCAAATCAACCATTCGAATGTCTTCTTCTCTGCACTTTATCAACAATTCCCTAGTAGTTGCAGAAGGCGAATAACTATTTGCCGCTTGATACAGCCCTCAGCGAGTTTTTAACATGTTTATCAGCGTAATACTATTTGATGCTACTTTTTTTTCTGTACGTAAATGCAACATCTGCACTTTTTTATCGCTCAGATATATCAAATGGCGCACGCTACGCTAAGCCAGGCCACGCCACGCCAGGTAAAAGTTTCGAGATGAATAAATGCGGTCTTTAAGCTGCATATAAAAATTGTTTTTTGATTGCAACCGTGCGGGAAATTGCACAAAGTATTGAAAAAAATTATGTACATATAGATATGTATGTACATTTTATGTGTATGCTGCAAGAGTCGCTTCACGTTTCAATATGCTTTTCGGTTCTGCACGATCTTTAAAATATGACTGTAGTTTGCCATGATTTATATGACTTCTGGCACCAATCCAGCTACACATGGCAACTGGAAACGAGCTACGAGCTACGAGCAACGAGCAACGGGCAATGGGTATGGAATTAATGAGGACCACATGCAGCGTCTCTCTGATGACTACATCGCTGCACTGATGACTTGCAAGCCAGAGGGGGGTGACCCATCTAGCCACAGTTCAGAGAACTGAATCTAGTTCTGTTAGTCCTTTGAGTTGTATACGATGTGAGATGAGCTGCTGAAGTATGAAATGGGTAGAATCTTCCATTAAGTTGAATACAATAATTACTAATTACAAGTCTGTCTCTCTAATCTCTTGCAGTCATCTATCACAAATACTCAGGACACAGTCTTCAAAATCCATGGTAATCGCGAGTCGAGCAACTGTTGCAGCGCTGCAGTCATTGATCCATCTGCCGCGTCATAGTTTTTGTCCTGAGCTGTGGCTTTAGCATATCATTTGTTATTGTGGCCGCCGGTTGGCAGCCAGCATCGCACTTATTTTGTCACACAAATTGCAGTCGCCCAGCTGACATCGTAATATAAATAACTGGTGCCGGCAATTGCCCTCGGTTGTTGTTTAAGACTCGCTGCGCAGACTCGACGTTTAATGAGGTTCATTGAGTGTGCCAAAGCCGGTCATACAATGTGTGCGTAATTGGGCTATTAGTGTGACGTAAATTATCGATTTGATTTTTAATAAGCAGCCAGCGAAAAACTCAACAAGCCCCACAGCGACAACTAATGCAATTAACACTTCCCAACCCCGAGCATCCCCCACCCCTTGGCACACACATCACCTGGCTGCGCGCACACCTGAGCAGTCGCAGCTGCACTCTGCGCACAGCTGAACTAATCAAGTGTGCTAGTTAATTCTTGTAATTCAGTGCAGACGCAACCAATTAAAACAGTTTTTACAATTAGCTCATTGTGCATTGCCTTCGACGACACTAAGGTGTTTTTTAGAAAAGTCACCTCGGGTTGGATAATAAAAATGGAGCTAATACAAATGTGTGGTTGGCTTAAGATATTAAAATATCAATCTAATGCAATCTAGTAGATGTAATTTAAAGTGAAGAAGCTACATTAGGTTGGAGCTAAAAAGTTTATGTTTACCTCAACCCCAGAGCTTCTCTTCATAAAAAAGAGGTTTTAATTAATTAACTCAAGATATAGATAGTCAGTCAGTTGAATTATATTTATTTGTATATACACATATATTTATTTACTTATTTTTAATATTACTTCACATGCTTTAGCTAGCTAATCTGCCAAACAGAGCACATTAAAAAATATATTAATAAATAAATAAATATACGAATAAAAATATAAAACGTTTTTTTTAACAAATTTTAAAAATTTTAGTATAACTATAAATAAAAGTTTTCTATATATATTATTATTTTACTTAGTGTTTCGCTATGATTATTTAATTTATTATCATGTCAACATGTTTTTTGTTTATTTTATTAATATATCTTTTTCAAAAGTTTCAACACTAGCGTGTCTTAAAACTACTTAAATTAAATATTTCATACTAAGCCTACTTGCATTAACTTTTGCATGTACCAAGCGGCGTATGCGTAATATGCATTGAATCCGATTGCAGTAATTTACTCGCAAATGCAACACGAACTACCAAAAGCCAAATGCAATTCGCTGGCCAATTTTGTGTAATTTTGTAGATGTTGCTGCAGTCTGCGGTTTGCAACACTCTATTGCTGCTGCCCTGCTAGATTTTTGGCCCGCATCGAGTGTGCTTGGTCGATAACAGAAATTCACTAATTCAGGGTTTTTCATAGGGTAAAATTGTTTGGGTTATTGCAACTGCCTAGAGATATGGAGTATGGACTGTTACATTTTTATAATTTTTTATGAATGTTATAAGAATAAAACTGAAATTTAGCTTTAAAAAAAAAAATCTTATAAATATTTTTTTTAGAATTTAGGTATTGACGGTCAATAGGCTAAGTCGTAAAATTTATATATGATTTTCATTTTTTTTCCCTTGTTATTTCATATTTTTTCAAGAATTTTATAAACAAGTTATAAGAATGTATTTAAAACTTTTCTTCTTTATTTTGTTTTCAATCTAATCTATTTCTTAAACGATCATACCTGGCCTTTTATACCGCTACCTAAACACTCTTATTTATATATGTTTTTAAAAGTGCATAATTTTCAGTTCAGGCCCAATTAATCTTGCAACTGTGACATTGAAAGTTTTATGGTGCATTAGCACGCACGCCTCGGGCCCTTTCATATTGTGCGCTATCTGTGTGAATAAATCAGCAATACGTTCAGCCCGATATGGCAACTGGACGCAAGTGGACGATTGCGATAGCGCTACGCCCCTCTTTTGGTGGAGCAGGCGGCTCACTTTACACATCCGACACTGGTGATAATGTCGCGCAACTCAATTTGGTGCGGTTTGCTGGGCGCTGCATCCTGCGTCCTTCCAATAAACATTATGCTCGCATTTCCAATTTGCAGCGATGCCCGAAAAACCTCGACAAGCAGAGGAGACCTCTCTATCTCTCCCACTCCCATCTTGCCCGTCCATAGCCAGCGCGATGTGGTCTTTGACATAGCTCATTGTTGTCTGCGTACATTTTGTATGCTGCGCCGTGCTGACCAGCGCTGAGCGGCCCGTGCCGCCATTATCTGCTGCCGCCAGCCAATACCCTGCATGGCGTTCATTGTCCATTGCTCCAAATAATGGCGATTTCATTGAATTTCACGCGGCAAAGTCAAAAAGTTGTTTGCGCGAACTTTTGCAGTAATTGCATTGGGCGCACACACACACTCACACACACTCCGCTGATGTGCCTAATGAAGTTGAAGCATGGGGCACAGGCCACAAAAACGTTGCCACACCAAATGGCAAATGACATTTGAAAAGTGCTTGCAATGCGTACGGCTAATGACCAGTTTTCAGCTGAAGTTCAAAGTCTGACTGCGGGCGCAAGTGAATTATGAAAATTGGCTCCTGCACCCAGCCTAACAGCCTCACAGCCTCTGCCGCTCTACCCCCCCTCGCCGCAAATTAGGCGCACAGAATCCCAGACAAGCGAGTCTCTTGCATTGCGAGCACGCGCCCAGCTCCAGCTGGAAACACCTTTGGACATGTGTGTGGAAACTTTTTTGCGACTGACTTTTCTTTTCTTTTTTTTGCGCGCGCATGTGTGTGTGTGTGTGTGTGTTTGTGGAGCGAACTTCACCAAATCACTTACAATATTTCGGGTCCCAGTGTACGTGCAGGGCTTAGGAATTGCTGCTGCTCCCATTTACCATTTCACTGTTTCTATTCCGCCTGCATCGCCAGCCCACTGTCATACGCATCGAAGTATCGGCGACTTGGGCCGCCACGCCCCCGCCGGCTGTTGGTTTTGGGAGTTGCCGCTGCTACTTTGGCAAAGTTAATTTTCTTAGCGTCAAGCGTGAAATCGATATGGCCGCGGGCTGTTTCATAAGTTGAATTGAAACTCTGCAAATTGTTCAGGTTGCATTTCTCTTTTTTTCCCTCTCTCTCTCTCTTCGGTTTTGTATTTTCATTTTTTTTTTTTTTTTCTGTTGCTGCTTCTGCTGCTGTTCTTTTTTTTCTGTGGGTTCGGTGCGCGTTGCGTGAGTTGATAAATAAAATACTCAGAATTCCTGACTTGGCCGTAGGGATTGATTTTCTTATAAGTATTTCTGCACGCTGGCAAAAGTTTGGGACGCCGGGCGCCGCAAAAGGCAACGGCAGTGGCTAATAAAATTCTTTTTTCTCGTTTCTTTTTTTTACTTGGTGCTCTTGAGCAAACAAGTTTCGTGCGCTTTTTATAACTGCTATTTTATGTTATGTCTTTCATTTTTTTTTTCTTCTTCTTTTGCTGTACTCGACGATTTTTGGTGTAGTGCAAGTTAAACTTTGCCGCTTTGTGGCTCCCCAGCAAATGAAGTTAATAATAAAACAGTTGCTGGGGTTACTTTAGGGTTGTCGCTGCTGCTGCCGCTGCTGCTGCTACTGTTGCTGCTGCTGTCCGTTGTCCAAATATTTAGCGGGAGTTCAAAGTTTCTGTATAATTTGAGACCGCAGCCGCAGCAGCTTTAAAAACTTTGGCCCAGCCATTTTGAATTTGAGATTATTATTATAAACTTTGATTTATTGTCGCACCGACGCGCCGCGACGCCGCCAAGTCTCACACGGCCCAGCCAAGTGATACCGAAATGAATACAAAGCAGCGACAACTCACACACACACGACTGCGCCCGACAACAAATTGTTTTGCGATTATTAACATAATGTTGTACTCACAATATTTCCATTTTATATTTTAGTTCTTATTCCTTACTTCTCGCTTTTTGCGCGGCGACAGTCGCATGCAAAGTTTGACAACAGCCAAAACTTTGCCAAAGCGAAAAAAAAAAACAGATACTGATATTTACTTTTTTTCGCAGCTGTCAAGTAATTTGTGATCGCAAAGTTGAGAATGTCTGGCGTATTGGACATAGTTCTAAATGATGCTGCAGTAGAACAATAAATGGAATTTGTCAGAGAGAGATATTCGAATTTGTTTATAAAATGAGCAGGAATTGTAGACGAAATATTCACAGAAAGGCAAGAAAATTACCACAAAATATAAAACTTTAATAATATATTTCTATCAAAGTATATTTGATCTGCAATTAAAAAATAACGATTCCTCTTATCTTAAAAATATAAAATAAATCTTTATAATCGAATAGGAATCCAAATAATGGCTAAAATAAATTCTTATCTATTGGACACTTGCTACATATAATATAAATTGGTAAAATATTTTAAAACCGCATATTAATTAAAATATTTTGAAGCAAAGTAATAAGCCAAGCCAAAAATAAAAATAAAATAAAAATAAAATAAACAAAACTCAAATTAAAATTCTGCTGTAACGTCAAATTAATTACTTAAGCCAGCAATTTGACTAAACAAAAATGTGGATAATTCCTAAGCTTACACCTCCACGCAATCCTTTCACGAGCTCTGTCTAGTCGCCGTATATAAATCAATATGCTTCCATTGAGCTTCCGTAGGGGGATACACACGTTTCACTGGTTGCTTGACATCTGAGCTGACAGCCAGGAGAGGGAGCCAGGAGAGGGAGCCAGGAGAGGGAGCCAGGAGAGAGAGAGAGAGAGAGAGAGAGAGAGAGAGAGAGAGAGGGAGAGAGCCATTAGAGTTGCGTATGGAAACGGAGCAAAGTCGGCTGCCCTTTAGGCCTCATTTTTATGGCTCATTAGAGCAGACGTGGCAAATACATAGGTGAGCTTAATTTTTGTCAAAGTTCTTTGATCTGCGGCAGTCGTGGTTGCTGCTCCGTTGCCATTGCCATTGCCATTGCTAATGATGATGCTGATGCTGATGATGATAATGATGATGATGGTGGTGGGTGCTGGTGGTTGGAGTGGTGAGCCAGTCAACTAGGAAACCAGGCAACCAAAACTCAACCGTTGGTAAAGCAGCTTCCTACATGTCATGCATACGAAATGAAGTCAGGGCACCGTTAAGCTCCATCAGAATGCAGTAAAAAGCAGCAACAAATTGGTTAATAATTCGACAAGAATCCAATGGTCGTTGGACTACAACAACAACAACAACAATTGTTACCTCTTCACAGCAACTGTTTAGTTTTTAGCAAAAATTTCAATAACAAAATAAATAGATATTGCAATACGCACACACACACACACACTTGAGTGTTATTAAAATTTGCATTGCTTTTGTGGAGATTTCACCACAGCAAAAAATGAAATCAAAACTTGCAACGAATTCAACACAATTTATTTAGCAACATTTGCATTTGCAATTGTTTTTGGCCAAGTGTTGAGCAAACAGAATGCCAAATCCAATGAATTGTAAAATAAAATAACGAATATAATCTCATCTGTGTCCAATATCTAAAAAATAAAAAAACGAGGCAAAAAGGGAGAACTAAATGTAAGCTGAATGAAAGCGATATATATATAGGTATATGTTTATAAATAATTGAAATTTATACACATTTATATTACTCATACGCCCGTTTGCACCGCTCGGCTTTCAACTTTAGTTTTTAAGCAGCCTAAGCCATTCTAATATGACAGTTTTACCGTTGATATAGGTACACGAAAAGCAGGTGACATTTAGCTGGGGCCAAACTTAATTAACATGCAGGCCCAAGTATGTCAGCCTTACGACTATGACCGCTGCCAAATGCCAGCTGCCAGGCCGCTGAGCAGATTGATGGAACATTTGGCAACGCCTCTAATAGTTCTGAGTTGGGTTGGCCCCATTGGCTTTTTGCTGCGATTTAATTAGACGCTTAGCTTGTTTACATTTCATTTTATTTTATTTGCTTGCTACTTTAAGCCATTTACACGCATGCATAAATCTTCTGGACGGTCACTAATTATCTGCCAGCCAGAATCAGTTGGTCCCACATTAAAGTCATTGCTGGCTTAATCCCCCAGTGTTTATAAAACAAACCCACAGAGGGTGAGAGAGCGAGAGAGAGTGGGTCACTGACAACGACGACGGCTGGCCCAAAGCATATGTCCCCTGTGCTGAGGTGATAAATTACCATTGGCAAAGGTGTCATATTAAAACACACACAAAACCCCAAACATGCGGCACTGGCCTTTTAAATAAACCTTAAGCCCAGCTCCAGTGGCAGTGGCAGCGTCGACTCCGTCCGCCTGGGACGCCCGGATTCGTATGGCCCCGACCCCAGCTGGGCGCATAACTAACGAGCTGAAAAGGCAAACTGGGGTATATCAACTGAGGCAGCGACAACCGCAAATCCTAAACCAAATCAAAAGGGTCTGCCCGGCTGCTTATCATGGCCATAAAGTCAGCGAGACCCCAACCTAGCCCAGTTCCACGATCTCGTTTAAACTATTTAATATTGGCACCTGCCCGCCGCCAGCCGCACCTGGCAACACGACTCGCATGTGGCCTGGCTCTAGGCCACTTAAATAATTTAAAACTTACCCTAGATATGGCCTCGTGTCACGAACACAAACACAAACTGCTTACCCTGATGGATTTTAATATTAGCTAAAGAGCTTTTGATACGAATGGATTTATCATGCATATACCACTCATTGCAAAATGTATTTTTAATAATTTTAAATAAATATATGCAGCACTGAGAAGAGCAGGTTTTTGATGTCTGATGAAATATTAGTTATGACTGACCTATGAATTGTAAGAGCAAGCACTCTAGCGCACTCTCTATGCTCACTCATGCTCTATAATTATGTCACAATATAACACTTTGAGTAGGCAGCCGAAGGCGATCTGTCTGGCTTTGCTCGTGCTTCCAGAGAGGAGAAGAAAAGCTGCAAATGGTGAACTCAACTCTTACTAAATAGATAACTAGCTCACACAAAAATTAAAATATTTGTTGTAAATATTTTCTTATAAATGTAATTTAAATTTAATTTAAATCAGTGAAGCAATTCAATACAAAATATGTAATAAATAAAAATAAATAAATTTAAGGACAGGAGCAAAATTAAAAAACAAAATTTAAAATAAAAACTATAAAAATAAATTCATAAAAAATAACAAAAATAAATAACCATAAAAAATAATTAAAAATAAATAAAATAAAAATAATAAAATACCTCTATTTAATAAATGAATACAATAATTAATTAATTAAAAATAAATACAGAAATGATGCTAATATATTTATAATTCTAACAAAATATTTGTCTGAATTTTTAAATAATGTTTTTTACATTTTAAAAATAAATAAAAGCAATAAATAGCTTCATAAATGAATACATAAATTATACAAAATTTCCGTGTTTAATTAATTTATTTATATATTTTGACTCCACTTTATTTAATCAAGAAATTCTTTTAAACAATGATGAAGGAATATAGTGTAATAACATGCAGATAGAATATAAATATTTGGAAATTCCATATAAAGATATATTGTTATTTTAACAACAACTTCCTTCACTTAATTCATAAATAATATTTGCTTTTACATATACACCTTCTTATATAGTACCTCGTGAGTCACGTGCCTTTCTCTGCCCATGGCCAGTCGCCAGTTGGCACACATTTATTTGCGTTACCTTTGCTTGCAATCGTAAATTTCAATTCCAGCCACTTAACATGGTGCAAAAAGATTATGCGACAGCGCCTTAGCGAAATGAAAGTAAATGGCAGACATGGCCAAAGGAAGTGCCACAAGACGAGACACGGAACGCATGGACGTGGATGTGGACATGGAACTGGAGGCCTTTGGCTTTTTAACTAATTAAATTGTTGACGCACAGCCAAATAAAAACAAAAAACCAAGCACACACACACTCACACACATTAAAATAAACAAATATGAGCAAAAGGGCAAAGGAGAGCATTTTTAATATCTTGCTCCCATGTGAGAGTCAATTCCAAGAAAAGAATAATAAATAAAATTACACAAAGGGCACGCAGCATGTTGAATGAGTGTGCGTCCGTGTGTGTATGTCTGTGTGTGTGAGTGTGTGTGTTTACGCCTTTTAACCCTTTCAAATCAGACTCGACCGCAACGCTCGTTGCTTGTGTAAACACATTAATCATCCAAATGCCACAGACAGAGATCGAAAGTGCTACCACAGCGACTCCTTCGACTCCTGCTCCTGCTCCGGGTCCAACTCCATCTGCTGGCACTGGGCACTGCGGGTAGTTTGGTGTAATCATAAACAGCACACCGTGTAGGAAATTAAAAGCTCCTGCAAATAAGCCAAAACAAAGATAGAAAAACAAATAAACAAACCGACAGACAAACAGACAGACGGACAGGGAACAAAAATAAAAGTCACAAAAACAAAATAGGAAACGAAGCAAGCGGAAATAAAGAAACAACGGTTAGCACACGGCCCTGGCACGTGTGATTATCTGTGGGTTGACGTCAGAGCAGTCGCACAATATGCAAATACTTTTGTTTCTCACTGTAGCCATGCAAATTTGCTCGGTTTGACCTCCGGCCCCCCCATACAACTTCCAACACACACTCCTCCTGCTGCCTTGCTCACACTTTCCCTCTCTCTCTCTCTCTCTCTCTCTGTCTCTCTCTCTCTGTCTGTCTGCGTCCTCTTGTGCCACGGCTCACCCACAGCATTTTGTACGTTTTGTGGTTTGGCTCGTTTCGAATTTGCTGTCTGCTTAACAACAGTTATTATTACATTTCAACTAATTGAGTTGATTAGAGGAAATTGAGCTAATTTCGATTCAATGGAGCAGCAAGCAAGCGAATAACCATTTGTTATCTCTCGATTAATTTGTGGTGTTTCAACAAACTCATTTTAAATATTATTTCTAAATATAATACATATACTATATTAAAGATAAGCATTCGCTTTATGGCATTTCTTGACCTAACCCAAGAGAGTGTTCGCTTATCAGCAAGCTTTGGCTTATCATACTGATAGCATAAAGCTCACAATTAATGATTAACACAAGTTTTGGTTTTCTATCGTATTCTCTCCAATTATTGGACTATTAGTCCAACAGTCGTAGAAAACTGTTTTTCTATAATCTTGTGCCGGATTTAGACTTATACTATATATAATCAAAGCGATTTTTTTGGCTTGTCATGATTAAAGGCAAAATAAAATTTAGCACCCATGCAAACATAAGCAGAAAATTAATTCTTTAAATTTAAATTAGACAAATAATGGACATTCAATTAATCACTGATGAGATTTGTGAAGTGTGCATTTTTGTATGATCAGAACCAAATACAATTTCTTTCCGAATACCACATATTTTCTGCAATTAATTTTTTATCCCAATTAACTATTTGCTAAAAAATCATATAGAGTATTGTCTAGTCATGCTTAGTGTATAAATGCATTCCTACTTGGCTGTGAAATCACAGTTTCTTAATGATGTTCCCTATTAATTGAAAAATATTGAACTGCAATATTGATCACATACGAATGTAAATGCTAAATCGACAATCAATTAGTCTGGAGAATGATCGACTACAATATACTCATTAGGCAATTATTGAAAATTAAATTATATTTATGTTAGCTAAATTAAATGTTTTGTATATCTGTATATATTTCAAAATTATTTTATTAATAAAAAATATTTTAAAAAATCAAATATTAAATTATAATTTAAGTTATATAAAATATAAATTATATAAATAATTTTAAAGTAAAAAAACTATATATATTAAATTAAAATTTAAATTATTAACATTTTTAAAGATAAAAAATATATTATGAACAAGTATATATTATAAAAAATATATTATGAAAAAAAATATATTTTAAAAAAATATACTATGTAGTCAAAGAACAATGTCTTCAAATAAAAATCAAATTAAAATAAATATTATAAGTGAAATATTGCCATGAAAATATAAAGTATCAACTAGTATTTATTTTTAATATATTTTTTAAGATATACATACATTAGAGTATACATATAAATTTAAGTAAATATAAAAAAAAAAAATTTAATATGATTAAAATACATTTTTATGCAAATTAATATCAAATTGTGACTTTGTTTACGATTTCTCGGCATCTCCAAGTCTGGCACTATTCACGGGGACAATTGCACTTGAAATCCCACAGCTAATAGTTTTTATTCATGTTTTTCACAAATTTGGCGACATTAGCTCAATTATAATGTGTGATTAGCAATTCGAATGCAATCGGGAAGCTTAACACTCGCCGATAAGCGGTAGGCTTATCTAATCAAGCACTTGGCACATCGAAGTACAAAAATACTCGACAGCTTTATGTGCTGCGGCAGTCAAGCATTAGCCATAGCAGCGAACAGCTGGCTCGGCTTTTAAGAGATTGTTTTGAATTTTGTATTAATTATTTAATTTGTTGCTGCCCAAACCTGCGTCATGTTCCTGGAAATTGTTGTGCTGCTGCTAACGGCGCTCGGATTCTGGAACTACTTGAATACGCGACGGCAGAAGCGAATGATACATGAGGCTGGCATCAAGGGTCCCATGGAGCTGCCGTTGCTGGGCAATGCGCCGGTCTTTATGATGGGCGAGTCCGCCAAGAGTAAGCAGCTCACTATAAATAGACGATTTCTTATCAACAGAGGTGGCTGATACTTGAACTATATTGCAGCCATGCTGGACTTGGTATCGCGTCTGATTGCAAAGTATGGTAAAAACGTCAAATTGACGCTGCTGCACGAGTATGGCATCATCACGGCCGATGTGCGATTGATGGAGGCCATTTTGAGCAGCCAGCAGACAATTACCAAGAACAGACTGTACTATTTGCTGCAATACTGGCTAGGCAACGGCTTGCTGCTGAGCACCGGCAAGAAGTGGTTCAGACGCCGCAAGATCATCACGCCCACGTTCCACTTCAAGATACTCGAGCAGTTTGTCGAGGTGTTCGATCAGCAGAGCGCCATTATGGCGGAGAAACTGTACGATCGAGCCGATGGCAAGACTGTGATCAACATGTTCCCCGTCGCCTGCCTCGCGGCCCTCGACATCATAGCCGAGACAGCGATGGGCGTGAAGATCAATGCGCAACGCGAACCCGACTTTCCCTATGTGCAGGCCGTGAGGACGTGAGTGTAGCCAGCACTGATTTCCCTTCTCTAGTCACTCAAGCGCCCCTTTTTTTCTCTCAGTGTGTCCAGCATCATGGCCGAGCGCTTTGTGAATCCTCTGCAGCGGTTCGATCAAACCATGCGCATATTCTACCCGCTGCTCTTCCGCAAGCTGAACCGCAATATCAAGGCCATGCATGACTTCACAGACAAGGTGATTGCCGAGCGTCGCGATACCCTGCAAAAGACTCTCAAGGAGTCCACTCAAAGTGCCGACGACGAGGACGTGGGCAGCAAACGGCGCATGGCGCTACTGGATGTCCTGCTGCAGTCGACGGTCGATGGCCAGCCACTGAGCAACCAGGACATTCGCGAGGAGGTGGACACCTTCATGTTTGAGGGTCACGACACGACGACCAGTGCCATCTCCTACACTCTGTACCTGCTGGCCCGCCATCCCGAGGTGCAGGCGCGCGCCTTCCAGGAGATCGTCGACGTCATCGGCACCGACAAGGCCAAGCCGACGACCATGCGCGATCTGGGCGAGCTCAAGTACCTGGAGTGCGTCATCAAGGAGTCGCTTCGTCTGTACCCACCAGTGCCCATGATTGGCCGCCAATTGACTGAGGATGTGACGTTGAGTAAGTGGAGCACCTAAAAGAAAATTCTCGTGCCAGATTCCACTTTATTCATTCGCCTTCACAGATGGAAAGCGCTTAGCCGCCGGCACAAACATCATCCTGATCATCTATAATGCACAGCGCGATCCAGAGTTTTTCCCCGAGCCGGAAAAGTTCAATCCGGATCGCTTCAGTCCCGAGAACAACAGCAACATCGATGTCTTTGCCTATGCGCCCTTCTCGGCGGGTCCGCGCAACTGCATCGGCCAAAAGTTTGCCATGCTCGAGATGAAGAGCACCGTTAGCAAAATGCTGAGGCACTTCGAGATACTGCCTCTGGGAGAGCCTGTACAGCCGCTCATGAATCTGGTCTTGCGCTCCACAACTGGCATTAATATGGGACTGAAGCCGCGCACCTATTGACCAGCAATAGAGCTTTACTTTCAGCTGATTATAAAAATTAATTCAGTATAATGATAATCAGTTCTTGGGATGAAGACTCAAAGTATTCACTTGACTTAAATACTCTTTGATTTATCAATTAAATTAACCCTCCATATCTTAACTCTCTTGCAGTTTGTCTTTCCATTAGCTTCTCTTTGAGACTAATAAGTTATTTACGCAAGTCTCGGCCTTGACTGGCCCCTTGGCTGCACAGGCAGTTAGCTTTTTCTGCACTGCACTCACTCGGCCAATACAGTTATGGGCCAATCTTCGTGCATAGCGCTCAATATATAAATCACGAACACGCACTCCGCAATGCCCAGTCCCAGAGAGTCCGAGAGTCAGGGAGTCTGACTTTTAAGCTAATTAAATTATATATACGCACCTCACTAGCGCACCAGCATATACGAAGGACGTCCGTTGGACAGGGGTAAGCTAACAATATAGCAGAGCTATGGCTGAAGTGCCACGCCCCCGACACGCCCACAGCCTCAGCCATGATAAGCCACTTAGCCAAGAAACTGTCGGAGCATAAAACTTTTTGCACTAACCCAAAGAAGGAAATTTTTTGTTGTCTGCGTTTCATGGCGAGCCAACAATAAGTTGACAATTTGCAAGTTATGAAAGTAAATAAGTGAAATAGTTTTAGCCGATGGCCAGCAATCTCTCTCTCTCTCTCTCTCTCTCTCTCCCTCTTTCTCTCTATATCTCTTGGCTGCCCCACACAAAGCGATGGCTCCTGTTCGCCCCGTCCCACACGAAAACTTCAGCAAATAAACACGACTTGCAACAAATTGAAATGATGTATTAGGCCGCAGGGGATTAACGCCCAACTAATAAATCTCTTTGGACAATTTGCGACGGGGGCGCGGCCCAACTTAGTCGACAGTCTAATATCCAGCTAAGCAACCGTCTAGCCCATATATAAATGCGATGGCCTGTTTACTAGTGCGACTGCTTGCTGTATGCATTCATATATATATTAATAGGAATAAATGGAATAGGAATAGGGCACGAAATGCTCTTATCAGACGACTCGAGTCGAGGCGACTTTTCCATATGCTACCAACTTGATTCACGCTCCTCATGCAATTTGCCGAGCGACGCTCTGGGTCAATAAACCCACCATTTTTGCTGTTGTTGTTGTTGTTGCGCATCTGGAGCTGGAGGACATTTAGTTGACATATAGATTTGTGCGATGCGTGGCGAAGTGCGTAGATAATGCGAGTAATTTGAGTTCTCTGCAAAGGACATAAATTGTAGTCTATCTGTCGATGCCGCTTGGACAACTTTAATGACTGACAAATTGAGGAGGTTTTTGCCCAGATTGAAGTTGTCTTCTATGTATGTACATATGTACATATGCAGACTTTAATAATATTCTTAAACACACAGCAAAAAGTGTGAGTTTACCTCGAATATTTTTCTTTGTCAATTTGGTTTTTCCAATAAAGCAAGGCTATTTCATTACCTAAAATATTTTTGTTATATTATAAATATTTGTTCTTTTATTTTAAATATCTTATTATAATTTATTTACATTTGTGTGCATCTTTTAAAAATAAAATAGAAATGATAACAATATAAATATAAATAATTTAATAAACCTAGAACACATTCTTGACAAAAAAAATAAAAAATAAATAAATAAAATAATTCATGCATCTCTCTCCCAAAATATATCTTATTATGTAAAAAAAAAAAAAACGGATAAATAACTGAATTAAATATAAATCATGCTGTTAACTTATATTCATTAACAGTAAGCATTGAATATGTCTGCTATTGATTAGAGGAATTGAGAAAAATACGAAACATTTTTTTGTTTTTTCTCATTTTTATGGAATTTTTCCAAAGCGCATTTTGTATTTCTTTTATAAGCGGATTTGTTGGCAATCATTAAAAATCAAAGCATCACACATATACAATACATACATAAGTTTATATATGGCTTTTACTGGGCAAGCAGAATACTTCAAAGTAAATACTGAAGAAGTCATCATTTTTTTCCGTTGAACACCAAAAATTTAACTTAATTGCATTACATGGCGCTGACGTCAGCCTCATGCTGGCCATGTACAATAACGAAGTTGTTGTTGTTGTGCTTGGCTGCTGCTGCTGATGCCGATACTGTTGCCATTGAGTACTCCTGGTGGTATAGTGGAGTTCAGTACATTTTGGGGCTACTCTGATGCTCTGGCAGCGCACGGGGAACGTTCATTTGCCAAGCGCATTGTGCTGGGCCGTGCGCTGAAGTGTTTGGCACTGGCCAACAAAAGCTGTCAATCTACAGCTAAAATAAAAAACCAACCAGAAATGAAAGCGAGCCACGAAAAAAATGTATAAAAATTGTTAAAGTGTCGTCTGCGCGGCGTTACAATAACAATAAAGTCAACAATAATAGCAACGATACAACAAACAACAATCCCCACAATGAGCGTGGTATAATAGCAAAAGCTTTTCATATGAGTTCAGTTCAAGTTGCTTTTTTTGACGCTACGCTAGAGATGGGCGGAGGGGGGGAAGTGGGAAGACGAACCCTGCCTTGCGCCAGTGTATTTGGTGCGTTTGATGAGGCGTGACAGAAAAATTGGATATTTATCTTTGATCTTTTTGTGTAACTCTCGTCGATGATGATGGCAAACAGAGTCCGAAATGAGAGACAATGTCATTGACACGTTGCCTATGCGATTGAGGCGCTTAGATGTCAGCGACAGGAAAAAAAAATAACAATACAAAAAATTAAAATTTGCTCTTACGCCAAGGAAGCAAATAGCTACAAGTGCACTTTGAGAGGGAGAATGCCTAAAAAATGGAAGCTGTAGTAAGACAATCGAATCAAATAAGAATTTTCAATAGGCATGCTTTGATTTATGTAGGAAATATGAATATATTCAGCTAGCTGGCCTGGTAAAATGTATAAAAAATCGTAAGGAAATTTATTTATATTTATCAATTTAATGCCGATAATATTAATAAAAAATTAAAAAGTCAAGCTCATATCTTATTCCTTATATATTATCAATAAGTTAGCTCTTTTGAGCTGAGAATCGCCAAGAAAGGCGCACTGTTTCCCACATATTTGGATTGAGCTGCCAACTGCTTGAGCTGAGCTCTGCGGCGTCATTTAGCTAATTAGTTTTATAATTATGTGTGGCGCGATATCATTTTGGCATGATATATGCCTGTCACAAACAGAATCAACACAAGCTCACACGCTTAAGTCATAGACAGAGACAAAGAGAGAGAGAGATAGATTAGGGGAGCGGGAGAACGGGAGAGAGACAGGCCCGCTCAAAGACAATTGCATGGGACAGCTAGCAATTTGTTGTGCCTGCTCTGCCTCTGCCTCTGCCTTTGCTTCTGCCTCTGCTTCTGCTTCTGTCGCTATTGATTGTCTGGCACTTGAAGTGCCATTTGGTGCTGTTTATGATGTTGTTGTACTTGTTGTTTGTCCGCCACTTGGGCGACAGCGGCATTGTCCTCGTCCAAGGAGCGTGCAACAAAATAAATTCCTGCCCACTGAAGCGCACAAATTTAATGTAATTTTTTAAAAAGCCATTTTTTTTAGCTAGTCAGTCTTCGATAAAACAACACACATACATATGTACATATATATACAGATATTCGTCTATACATGTACATATTTTATCTGCTCAGTCCAGACCCGAATTTCGACTTGAATTTATGACAGTTGCCGCATACTTGACATGCATGTATTTGTGTATTTGCCCCGCTCTCGGTTGTTGCTCGTTGCCGTCTTTGAGGCCTTCCGACACCTCGTGGAGCTTCTCCACAGAACTGTCGCCAATGTGACGCTACAAACAGGAGAACTTTAAAGCCACTCACATTCGTATCGCTTTACAATTTTTGCCAGTTCGCTTTTTTTTCGTTTCATTCACTCTGTCGCTGATAAGAGTTTTGCTATGCTAGTTTTTTTCTGACTTACGTAGCTCTTGGTGGCAAGCATATTGTTTTTTGCCCGTCTTTAGTTGGGTTTTTTTATGACACGCTTTTACACAAACATCGACATAAAATCTCTGTCATTCTGTCTTCCTTTTATCGGCCAGGGATCGCAGCGGTCGCCGTTTTGGCCAAACGGCAGTCCAAAGTTTAAGCGCAGGTCCCAGTCGGAAGTAGTCAAACGATAGACTACTTTATGTCAAGCGTTTAAAAAGGAGGCATGTTCAAAGTAAATTGCTGACAGGCCTTTAAAAAAAATAAAAAAAATTAAAGTAATAAAATAATATATTTAAATTTAAATATAATAAATTTCTTATTTGAAATTGACAGCTGAGTAGAAAACATGTTCTATTAATTATATAAAGAACGTCATAAACGAAACAAATATTTAAATAAAAATCAATATATATATATAAGAATATTGCAGCAGAGATATTTCGCTAAAAGCCCATCCATAGCCTCAATATTCTATTCAGAGCTGAAATGTAGCCATTTGTATCCTGACTGTATTTCATCATGCCACCATTAAATAAACTTCACTTTGCTGCCACAGCCAACCCCAGAACTCAACTGCTTATTCATTATCCAGAACGAATCACTCAATTTGCAACCTTTTGGACTTTAAATTGTCTGAGTGTGTCACTTGGAAAGCAATTTAGTTATCTACATCTTTGTCCAGATTTTCGGGAGCTCTTCATTGGGCCCACCGCACACTTTCTGGCCTATTTGCAATAATTGAATCTTATATTGTTGGTAGTCGGCGAGAGAGAGAGGGAGAGGGAGCTGCGCAAAAAAGGTAACAGAACTGTGCCCCAAGCCGAGCACAATAGACAGCCAATGTAGATTTTTGGGAGCTGACGGCATGTCCTTTGATGTAGCAAATTTCTCGGACACTGAGCGCCTAATTACTTTATTGGTGACCTTTTTTTGTGCTATGTTAGTCGCCCCACCTCCCCGCCCACCAGAAATATTTGACAAAGTCCTGCGTGGCTGGACAACGGGCCTGGACGAAGGGGACAGCAAACCTTTCAACTCTTTTGGCCGGCAAGGTTTCAATTAAGGGGCGACAGTCTGAGGACCAGCCCTGTATACTATTAGCCAGTTAATTTAATTATAAGCAATCGTGCCAACTCGAGGGTTCCTTGAGCGAAGAACTAAACAACAACAACAACAGCTGGAACAACAACACAGAAAAAAGCACAAAGTTATTTAGCATGGCATAATACAAAATTATAATTTGTATTTGGGGTTAGGCATGAGAGGAGCATCCTCACTCAATTCCACAATCCTCACACCATCGGGCGAGCCAAATAAACATGATGTTGCATAATTTGAGGCATGCCTAATAGATGACATACCACATTCAATACACACACATACATATATCAAGCATTAATCTGTCCGAATGAATTCAGAGTTTTACTTAAATAACACAAATATGACCATGGAAAAACAATACACACAGCAGCTGAGAACATAAACAGAATCACACACACACACACGCATACGCACGAATATATATATATATATATATGCACATAAATCCACATAAGCTACATGATGCAGGAGCTGGCAGGCTGGCACTGGACACGTGTGTCCAGGTTTATCAATTTTCATTTATGGATCACCTGGAATTATTGTTGTTATTGTCCAAAAATTGCGCATGGAATGTCTTCGCTCAGCCCCTTTGCTGCTCTAGTTGAACTTGTGCCTGTCATTCTGCTTGATTGGCTACTAAATACATTCTGAGTTATGAGCTGAAGTCCAAAAAAACAAAAGCTGGCGGGGGAGAAAGAAAAAATACTTGAAATGGCCTGGGTAAGTTCTTGATGGTTGTGTGTGTGGGCATGCGTAGGATTTTGGGAAACAATAAATATTGAATTACTTGCCGACAATCATCCAAGTGTTCTCAACGACTCACATATACATGTGAATATAGCCACATATATAGGGTACAGATAATTAAGAAGGCTATTCATAGATAATAGAGTGGAAAAGAATTCATTACTCCTTGATATTAAAGGTAAAAGTGAATAGAGTGTAATTAAGTAATTAATACCGAAAAAGCTGGATGAGAAAATTTAAAAGAAATTGCAATAATGAAGTAAGAAACAAAACAAAATTTACACTAAATTTGAAAGGAACACAATAATTAATGTTAATTAATTTAAATTGTAAAACGAAAATCGAACGAGAAGTTAAACTAACTATTTGTCCAAAACAACGAAAATAAAAAATTTATAAAGCTAATAAAATGTCTTCTATATTAAATTATATTTTTTATTATATTATGATTTTTTAGGAAATATTTAACAAAAACATCTGAAATAAAAACTATATAAAAAGTCATGAAATCTATTATATATTATATTTTAATTTTTATTTTATTAATTATTCTTAATTCTGCATTTTCAAAAAACAAAGAAACATTCAAATAAATAATTAAATAAGAGCAATAAGAAATAACATTAAAAATATTTGAAGTTTATAAGAAAAATAATTTTCAAAATATTCTTATATTAAAAATAAAAATATTGTATACAAAAATATTAAATAAACTATTATAATAAAATTAAATAAATAATATATATTTTATTTTCTTTTTTTACATTT
This sequence comes from Drosophila navojoa, assembly GCF_001654015.2. The sequence continues at coordinate 141,993 of NW_022045870.1, read as the reverse complement.
CCAATATAAAAATATATATATATATATGATTAAATTATATTTTTAAATAAATTATATTATTTGATTAAATAAAATTAAATTTCAAATAAATTCAAACGCGTTTTTTAACAGTTGAATAAAATGTGCGAAATACATTTAAGAGAATTTTTTTGTGCAGAGTCAAACAAAAGAGCATCACAGCTTATTGCTAACAGAAAGCTTTTCTGTACGGCTAAAAGTTAAGCTGTTACTGTTAACAGACCCGTTTACAGCAGCAGCTAAGCAGTCGGCAGAATAATCAGCCGTTGCTAAACATATTCCAACTTTTTTTTTTTTTTTGCTGGCGTTGCGCACAAATGTAGGCAACACTTTTTTATGTCAATGTGTAAATGGAAGAGAGAGCTTTGCCAAATATATGAAATAAATTGCACATATTTTATATTTTAGGTGCTTCAATGAAGCTCACTCGATGCTAGCCACTTGAACACCCAATCAAGTGAAACAAGTTCATAAATGGCTGTCATGGCAAACACTGCAGAAGTCAGCGATTTTAATGCAGCACACAGAAAATTTAAATTATTTTTATACTATATGAAAACCATGTTGGCATGTGTCTGAGTATGTGTGTGTGTGTGTGTGTGAGTGCAAATAAAATCACATACACATAATTGCAATTTAATGTAAAAGCAACAGCACTCGAGCATATCAAGTGCGGAATGGACTTCGGGCTGGCAAGCCGGCAAGTATTTGTAGTCAATATTTGATATTTGCACAGATGTTCAGCTGGCAAATTGAATATGGATTTTGCATAAAATACATACACACACACACACACACGAGCCTGATCTTGATGAACAAAAAGCCAAATATATATACATACATACGTATATGTATATGTATTTGTGCTGTAAGTAGATAAATATTAAAGTGGACTGACCGGAAACCAAATTGAAAGCAGTAGCTGCCACAACCTTTTACTGACCTCAAAAGCAGCAATAGAAGGGAACGAGGGCATGGGGGCATGGTTGTGAAACAATTGTGTGTTGCCCTGCGATACAAGTCGTGTTGACCCGCAGCCTGGTCACATGTGCCCAAAGACGCCTTCAACATGAATCAATAAATGCATGTTACATTATTTTCCAATCAATTAATTTTCGGGTCACCAGATTTGCTTACTACACTGGAGTCTGGGCTGCACTTGTTCGGCTCGGCTCAGTCAGTTGAGACGGATCAGCGCCTCTGAGTTGACCAATGAACTGTTGAGTAAATCATATGGAATGATTTTATACGTACACACAACACTCACAGTGGCTGGCACACACACACACACATGTACACCCATCAGCCAGAGAACAACAACAGTGGCAGACGTTGAGCATAAATGTTTAATCAAATGAAGCATGCACAAATTGGGGTTCACTTTTGGGCCCTGAGTGTCCTGTCCAGTGCTGGGCAGTCTGGTTTGCTGATTTAATAAACATAAAATGTGTCAGCATTGTAAAATTATTTTGTCGCCCTCGGGCGCAAACAAAGACCAACAGCCAACAAGAGAAATGACAGCAAAACCAACAATAACAATCGGCTACAAAGTGTACCCTTAATGTATCTGTGTGTGTGTGACAAATTTATTTATTTTTTCTGTTTTTTGTTGTTGTTGTTTTTTTTTTGCAATTTTCCAATACATTGAACCGCCGGCTCTTTCGCTGACTGCCCTGACCTCAGTTGCAGCAACGCGCCGCATCGCATCTCGCCGCGTGCATATCACTGCGTATACGTCATATAATTCTTTGTGTCCAGCGAGTCAATTTCCAGTCACTACAACATCGGAGACGGACATCTGCTGCAGCCGATAGCCCGCCATGTCTGTTGTTGCCATGTAAATTTGTTTTATGTAATGAGCAATAAATAGTAAATAATTAAATTCAATATGTTATTGTGGTGCAAAAAACTACATACATACATACATATATGCCATCAGACAGACAATTGAGAGAATACAAACAGACAATTACAAGTGCTTATAGTAAGCCTCTAAAGTATGTATATTTGTGTGTGCACAACATTCATTTGTCAGCCGCCGCAATATATTTTGTTTACTTTTATCAGTGCCAGGCATCACTTATTCTTGTCACAATAATTCGATAACTTTTATACATACATTACATATGTAACTGCACAGCTGCTGATAAAGGGTACCAGTTGATAAATTTTCTGATAAGAGAATTGTTACCATATCACTGTCACCATACCATATAAATGCCCATGCGTAAAATTTGATTTATTTTATTGCAAAGTGTCGAAATATAGGTTTAGCTGAAACTGACTTCGACTGAGAGTTACCTGAGTTAACCTGAGCTCTTCATTAAGCTGATATTCAATTATTCTCTTTACATAAGCATCTGCAAATGAAAGAGAGAGAGAGAGAGAGAGAGACAGCAACTCATTGCTTTGTTTCTTCATAGAGCTCATTCTATTCAGGCCAGCTTGAAATAATCTTATTATTACTAGTCTTAAATTTAACCAGATCTAAAAAATAAATTAAATAAAAACTATTAAAAATCCGTGTACAAAAATGCAGTAAAAATAATATTTACTTGTCTATCTTAGATATTCTTCCATAATTTTATGCATCTATGTATGTAATGAGTGCATAAAGGGCAGGCCTAACTAAAAAAATTAGCTTAATAGAAATCTAATGTATTAGTCAAACATCAAAAGCAATTTTTTAGGCAAAATTATCAAGAGCTGTTGATGGCTTAACGCTTTACTCTGAAACAGCTCTAGGTAAATTCTACCAGAGCCACTACGCGGCTTCTCTTCATTTCTGGACAATGAAAAAAGCAGCTAGCGGCTTTAGCTCGCATGAAGTATAACTAGAGGGATAACCACGATAAGCCATTGTGAGTGCTTTCTAATATGTTATTATCTGACTGCTGACTACATATGTAAATACGCATTAAGCCAAAGCAAAGTTTCAGAGAGACGCGCTGTTGTTGTCTGGCAACGGAGAGGCAGAGAGCGGCAGAGGGGGGCAGAGAGCGGTAGCTCGACTATTTGTAATTAAAGTTTAACACGGGCAACTTTTCAGCATACAGACAGACGACAACAGCGCCGCCTGGTCAGAGTCTGTTGCAGAGTGGGTTGGCGGTGGTGGTGGTTGTGGTGGTGGGGCGGGCAAGGGTTCTGCATGAAGTCGAGGTCTATGCTGATGCCACGCTTTAGATGGCCCCTTGATAGCAATGCAAACTTTTTTGGAAACATTTCTATAATAATGCGCCGCTGGCGAACGAGAGAATCTGCGCGTACACACACGACTGTATATGTGCTTGTGTGTGTGAGTGTGAGTGTGTGCGCTTCCAATTCAAATTCATAGCCAAAAACGCAGCAGAACGCACACGCACTCTATGGAAAGTTTTCGCTTATCGTTCCAGCAAAATGTTAATATTTGTTGAAACGAAAAACGCAAAACTCATAAAATCTCAAAGCTCCGACTATGTGTAAATAGAAGCCCTACAAAATGGTAATTATAAAACTAAACTACAACAAATATACACGCAGCTAGCTGTTATCTGTAATAGATTTTGTTCTTCTTTTTTGCAATTTTGGATTGTGGCTGAATGTCGTCAACTCACTCTGTCTCTCTCTCTCTATCCCGCTCTGTGTGTGCAACTGTGCGTATGATTATTATTGTAATTATTGTAGAGCCACGAATAATAAGACAGTCTTGCTCTCGGTTTTAATGACTTTTCTTTTGGAAGATGACGAAAACTGTTTTGTGGCTTTGGCTTATTGTGGTTCGTTAACATTTGCTCGCCAAGTTTTATTTGCTTTTGATAAAGTTGCCAGCCAGAGCTAGAGCAGCAGCCACCGCACATTTGACTCCTGGCATTCTGTTCGCTTTTATGTACAATAATTTTATGTATGTATGCATGCATGTTTGAGTAGCATAAAAAGCAAGTTCATTTTACATTTCAAAAGCGTCTCGTGTTCTGCTACACATAGCACACCTGCCACACTAAGCCCAGCCCAATCCAGCACCACCCCCAGCCCCACACACAGCCCGGCTCTGTCCAGTGCAAGCATTTGTTTTCATGCATTTCTTTATGCTCTTTAGCATTTCCATTTATTGTTGTTTTTAATATTCTTTTGTTGAGGATTAAGTATTTATTATCATACGCACCAAGTGTTTCCGACAAAAACAAATAAATGTTTTATATGCACACACACACACACACACCAAGTTATTTATCTGTGTGTGTGTTAGCCATAGTTTTTCCTGCACTCTAGCTTGGCTGCCATAAGTAGTTCACTTTGCTTACATACAAACATTTCTGCTGTGCGTCTGCCTGCTGTAGCTCTGTGTGTATTGCCATTGTAAAAGCGCTCTCAAGTGCTCGCCCAGCTCTCTGGGCTCTCCCCTTGCCCTCAGCTCATCCCCTTCTGCCATCCTCCTGCCCTGGCCGTTGCCTTGCCAACTGTCGTTTGTGAGCGTTTTTTGTTGCTCGCTCTAAAATATGTTTTATTATCGTGTAACTCGCTTGTTGTAGCTAAGTTTATATGGTTATAGAAATACACACACACACACCCTCAAATATATTTATATATCTATACGCATATAAACTATTCTACATGGTCGTACATCCAACTATTCACTTTTGTGGTTTTATTGCCCTGAGACACAGTCTGGCAATTCGTGTGTGTGTGTGTGTACGTGTGTGTGCGTATTTCCTTTCTTGTTAAGCTGCTTTGGCTTTTCAATTTTATTCCTGTATTTGCGTGTCCAATGCTCAAATTAGCAAAATGTACAAGCAGTAAATATCTACATTACATGGCCAAATGGCCAAGACGATATTAACCACAACAAAAATAATTTGTTGGCCGAAATAAACCAGACAGCAAATTAATAATATTTAAGGGCGTCTGCAAACTGTAAAAATAGAAAATTAAAAATGAATATTTATATATTAGCCACAATAAACATGTTTTGAAATGTGAATTCATTCTAATTGGAATTTAATACTAAATAAAATATCATAATTTAAAAAAAATTTAATAAAAATAAATTGTACAAAAAGTTCAAAGCAGTTATAAATTTTATTATAATAATAATTGGAATTTAATGATTAAAAAAATATCATAATTTAAAAAAAAATAATAATAATAATAAATTGTACAAAAAGTTCAAAGCAATTATAAATTTTATTAAATCAAAAGAAAAAACTATTAATGTTTAGCAACTGTTTAAAATTCTTTTCAATAATGTTTCTTTTATAATAAAAACGTATTTAATATATCAAAAAGATCTAAAATATAATTATCATAATTTAAGTTATTTATCTATATTAAATAATGCAATTAAAAAATATATCTAAAAATTTTTAAAAATAATTTAAAATTATTTTTTAAATATTCATTTTACTATTTAGCTTTTATATTTTATCTGCATTTTGAATTTAAATTATTTAAGAACTTTTATCTAGTTTTTGAATATTTTTTAATGACAATAATCGTTAGACTTGCAAATGAGCAGACCGTAAATATGGTCAGCATTATCTTCGATCTAGTTCGCATATTTTGGTAACAAATTAAAAATGAAAGCCAACTATAAAAGTGAGATAAATCATTGAATTGCCCACGCCCTGGCGCACCAGAGAACTATAGTCCATAAATCACTTATTGTTAGCCAGTCTGTTATGTTTCAGCTGGTGGCTCCGGCTTTGTCTAATTAATTCAACAAAACTTACGGACAAACTTTTTGGCATCTTATAAATTTTAAAATGCTTAACTGTAGCTTGAATGAGTGCGGACCCCTCCCATTCGTTTTAATGGCATGTTGCTAATCGAATTTCATGGCGTCTCCAGTTTTCTTATTTGAATTTTTTTATTTTTATTTCTTCCTGAGCTTTCATGACAGTTTAGTTGGCAGTAGTTGACTCTTTTTCTCACATTTTTTTTCTCTCTTTTTTTTTTTTTGTTAGTTAAAGTCGCGCTCAAGTTGAAAATCCATTTAGCGTAACTCAACACTTAAGCATATTTCTGGAGGCAGCTTCTGGTGCTGCTTTTGAGCTGCTGCTGCTGCTGCTGGTGCTGCTTTTTTATCAGTTCTAATATAAACTTACAGTCAGCTGACAGCTTTTTTAATTTATTTCATTAAAAATTTGCGCACCAAACTTTTTCAATTCGCATGCAAAGCGACAGATTCCGTTTCTCCAGTTGCTGACAAAACGGCGTGGGATGATGTTGAGTGGAAACTCTGCAGCTGATTAGTTGTGCGTTTTGGGTTGATTAAGTCGCATTAACAGGCATTTCACTTAACCCCAGCAAAGGTTAGCAACATCAAAAGGCGCAACAATTCACTGCAAACTGAACGTGTGACTGACAAACAAACTGACAGACAGACAGTCGGTTGAGCAGACGGAGATAAACAAACGTATACAACTAACGCAAAGAGCAACTGCACACTTGACTTTTCCCACAAATGGCTGCAGGCGCTGCTTAGTATGAGCCACCCACTTTGAGCTGCGGCTACAGCGACAGCTACACACACACACACTCACACACACCAATGTCAACTCAATTAAATCTTATCAAACTGTGTGGAAGTGGGACACGCATGCGACTCCAGCCCAGGCAACCAACACAAATATCAAACAAACTAATGTCAGTTGTCATAATAAAGCGCAAATACTTCTGCTGCCACTTGGCCACCCACATGCCGTCTTTTTTCTCAGCTGCCGCCGCATAATGGGGGCGGTGGCAGGTGGCACGAATAGGGGTATATAATACACACACACACACACACACACACACACACACAGACGTACATAAAGTGAAGTGCAAACAGCTGCGCAATTTAACGTCGAGAAAGTAGAGCCAAGGGCGTACAAGGCAAGCGAAACAGAAAAAAAAAAGATGTGAAGGCGAACAAACAAACCAACATCGAGACAAACAGACAAATGTACAACAAATATAACAGAGTATAAACCCATATGTGTGAGTGTGTATCTCTCTCTGTGTGTGTGTGTGTGTGTGTGTGTGAGTTTGTGTGCATGTCAGACATCAGTGGCATGACTGTTGCTATTACGAATACTTCAGCTCCTGGCTCGTTTCATGCCCCACATACATACATATTTATAATAACTTTAATTAAGATTTTACAAGTAGATTAGTTCTTAATAACAAAAACAACAGTGGCGCAGCGTGCCAAGGGCGCTACAACAACAACAGCAGCAACAACAACCGCACTACATTGGCCCGCACAAATGTCCTGATAAGCAACTACATGTGTATGTGTGTGTGTGCATACATCTGTATGTGTATCGGAACATCAGGTAAAGATGACATGACATGCTTGTTTTCCTACTTGTCAGTGCAGCTGCACAGTTAACGATCATTGCCTTTTTGTTTAATTCATTTATTATTTAATTTCGATTGACAATTGATTAAGCAAAATGTCGAGCTCAACTCGAACATTGTGTAAATCACAGCTGCAAATTAGTGGTAAGAGATTTGATAACAGAACCATGTGAAAATGATAAAAAACAATTTCAGGTTCAGGTTAATATATGTCGGAAGCAGAGATAAAATATTAATTAAAAAATGTTAGATTAATCAACTAGAGTTAATCAATATTTTAATATTTCTCTACTGTAATGATGCTATCCATCTATAATTTGTTTCTTTTTTACTCTCACGGTTTTGATATCTCTTTTCTTCTTACTCCCTTTCTTTCCTGCAGTGCTCTCATTTTCTGTTGGTTTCACTATATTTTAATTATCTCCATTTCTGATTTCTACTCGTGTCTCTGTCGACCTCAGCTATCAAGCCCTCGCTATCTGCGTCTTTCTCTCTATATACACATACATACATATATCTTTCTACTATATCTTTATTTTCATATATCTCAATTTCATTTTCTATCGTTCTCTTTCATCTTCTCTCACTATGTCAAATTGTTATTAATTTTTTTCTGTGGGTTCTCAATTAATATTGACTTTTTCATCTCGTTATGCTAGAAAATAAAATATACAATTTTGATTAAAAGTAGAAGAGCCAATTTGCAGGTCGATCTATCTCAAAGCCTCTACAAGCGCCTACATATATATTGAATATATATATATAACTAGTTAATATGTATTATATTTATAATTATATACAAATCCCCTCAAGCACTTACATACTATAGTAAATAATAATAATGTGTAAAGTTCAAGAAAGAGGCTTACTCAAAGTCTCATCATTATCGCTTTGTAAGCATTTTAATTAGACAATTAATACGGAATCGTAATGTAGTTTCAGTGCAGTGCAAACATAAACTAAACAATGTTTATGCAATTCGTGTTGGTTTCTAACTGCCATGCGTAAATATACAGATTATTTACACACAGGCGAACTAATAAATAGCATTGGGTAAGTAATTTGAGCACTTCGTGTTAATAAATTTCCATTAAAGTCCGCACACATTATGCAGCAGACCATTATGCGCACAGAACCCAACCACAGACGCACACCAATCCACACACACGCGCACACGCACAATGCAAATCTTGAGCTTGGTACGTAGGTCGAGCTCACCCACTCAACTCAACCGTTCAGTGCAGCCACAGCCGCAAGGCATCAACAACAACTGCAAGAACAATAAGTAAAAGTGAGCACAGTAAAAGGCGAACAACTAACAGATACCCTATAATTGAAAAAACCTAATGAAAAACCTTAAGTAAACTCATTTTTTATAGAAATATTTGATATATTTAAAGAGCATTTATTGAAGAGAATTAACTAATATTTTCTTTATTTATTCATTATGCATTGAAACTAAACCTCAGCCCAGCTAGTTGTTAGACAGAGAATAGAAGACTAAAGCGCCTTGACTTCAACTTCTTGACTCAACAGTGTGACATACCCCATTGCAATTTGTGCAGGGTATAACAAGGGCGTCTAATTTCATTATGGCCAGCAAATCACATGTACATAATTTTTTAGCATTTAGCCACAGCTGACTGCCATAGAACCTTGGAACTTCGAGAGTGTTTCTCAAACAAAACAAAACAAAGCACACACACACACATAGACACACACACACACACACGCGCGCACATACATATGAGCACTAACTAACACATACAGATGGGCATATTGCCGCTGGCTTGTGCTTGTTCTCCAGGCAGTTAGCAGTGGCACTTAAAAATTAATTAGAGAACTTATAAACAAGTGCGGCATGTGCAAACTAACTCGAGCGGCAAATCAAACGCACTTAACGGCGCCGGAATGCGGCGCTGCAGAGGAGATGCACAGATGCCCAGGTAGCATGTAACAGGGGAAGCTCTCGGGTACGGACTCAAGCTGCGGCTGCAACGTGAGCTGCCAGCTGCCGACAAACATTTGGCGCGTTGCACGTTTATTTAATGAAAATTGTGTGTGTAATTATGCATTAAACGTGGCGCGAGGGTCCCCTCTGCCATCTATTTGCCTAGGCTCTCTCTCTCACACACACACACACACAAACACACTCAGACAGCGTAAACAAAGTGTGCTGAAAAATGTGCTGCATACTTTGCGGCGCTGCTTTAGCATAAAATTTTAATTAGTTTGACTTGACACGCCCGTCAATTAGTACCGAAACAAGTTCGACTCAATTGTGTATGGCAAACCCTAGGAATATTTGTGGTCAATTAAGAAAGCATTCAAATGCATTTGCCAGTTATCACATGCATCTAACTAGGCATTTGCTAGACATCTATAATTAGTTTTCTTCAGCTCCCACAGCCAATTCACCACAAATTCATTTTAACTAATCTAATCCACATATTTAAGTATTCAAATTAAATGTGCAAAAAACCAATATTATTTTCAAATTAATTTGATTTATGGTCGATATATGACAAATTGTCCATTCATATCTACAACAACTTAAGCTACCCATGAAATGATCTACAGAGGCACTAGAAAAGCCTGCTCTAGCCTGAAGCCGAAAACCCACCTGATGGAAATGGTAAAACTAATTTACAAATCTCTTCAAACGTTTAGCTTAGATAAGAGACAATTGCAGGTATTAACATGCACACTTGAAACCCTCTGGCTATGTTACTAGGCGCACCACATGGACGATAGGGGAGTTTGGCTTCAGGCGGAATGGAGGCGAAAGCACAAGTGGGAAGACGTCAGAGTAGAGCTCCTCGAATGTCACACTGACGTCAAGATACGACACACATACATATGTACACACGCCTAGCCATATAAACATGGAACATATTTGTCAGCATCAACGCAGCTCTTTGGAATGCTGTTAGTAAAACAAAATGTCGGACAATTAATTTACGATAACATGCAATCGTGGTAACTTAAGTAGTTTTGTTTGTAATGCTTCTCTCTCTCTCTCTCTCTCTCTCTCTCCCACTCTCGATGACAAAAACCACGTCGATGACAATGACAATGACTGGGCCCCGGTCTCTGGGTCTCTCGGTCGTTCAGTCGCTCGGTCTCCTGCTCCGGCAGGACATAAGGCTTTAGCTCTAATGAAATTGTTGTCGGTTGCTGTTCAAGCAAACGGCCCAGCTTTGAGCTCTCTATCGAGAGTTGTACGTACAAACTAATGCCTGCTGCTGCTGCTGCTGCCTGTGCACATTGAATTCAGCTTTGTTCGTTGCCCTCGTGCCACACCTCCAGCTATGTATGCGTAGGTATGTCCACTGCATTGTCATGTTCATTGTCATGCCAATTATATAATTTGTCCTATCCAAACACAACATAGTAAAAATGTTATCGGACTGGCACTTGAAAAATGTGATTAGTCGGCCCTCCGGCATGTGCATACCAAAAAGATGTCTGCCACGATAGAGCGGCACAAGAATGTGAAAATGCGTAAGAAATAAATAAAAAACAATTTTAAGTTGACATCAAAGACAAATTTAATGCTTGGGTAATTAAAAATTCTTCAAAAAGTCCACTGAAACTTTACAAAACTTTTAAGTACAAATATATAAATATTGAAATAGAATATTAAGTAATTATGTTAATTAAAAATATAAAATATTTTATTTAGTAATATTTTTTACTAGTGAATATTTAATCGATGGATGTGTGTGTGTGTGCTTTTTTTTCAATTATTGAAATAAAAAATTGTATATTAAAATCACTTTTATATTTTGTTCTTATATTAAGACTAGTATATCAAAATATAAATAAATATTAGTATATTAAAGTAAACCAAATATGTGTTATTTAATAATTATATGTGAAAATACTCTATTTATATTTTTATATTATTTTTTATTTATTAGTTCTTTAATATTATTGCTTGAAATATATTTTATTTTGATTATATGATTTTATTATTTCGATTTTATGATAATTTTTCTTTTATTTTTATTTATTTATTTACTTTGTATGCCAAAAAAATTTTAAAACTATTGTATATTTTTATACCCTGAACCCATTGAAAATGGGAAATCAGGGTATAATGGTTTTGTTAAAATGTATGTAACAGGCAGAAGGAGGCGTGGC
>NW_022045870.1:101384-127806 GCF_001654015.2 Drosophila navojoa | reverse complement strand
CGCATTTAACAAAGTAAATATTATGCAATTATAAATAATTTAATAGCTAAAGTCACGTGCGCGAAGCACATCAAATTGTGTACATTATGCACTTTGTCAATACACCCATATATTGAATGCATTCATGTACACTCAATTGTTGTAAAATTGTAAAGACTTCACTTAGCGTTTGTTGCTATTTGAGGTCTTATTATTAATGCGATTGATGGATAATTGTTACAGCAATTTGATATGAATTTTAAATAAAATAAACAGATTCTCATTACGTTAAAGCTACAAAGAATATTATAGATTGCAGCTAAGAGACTTTATTTATTTATTGTATTATTTTAAGCATTTTTTATTATTTTGTATTATATGCAGTATTTAAATATATTAAAATATTTTTCGGATTTAGCTGTGAAAAAAAAAATAAAGTAAAATAAAGTTTACTCATATCAAAATTTTAATAAATTATCATTTTTTATTTTTTAATTTTTTTACTCATATCAAACTTCTTATTTCATTCATATACAATTTAAATGAAATATTATTATTATTTTATTCATTCATTATTATTTTTTATTAATTTTTATAATTATTTTATGTTCTTTATTTTTAATCAAAAATTATTTACAAACTTTGTTTTTTATTCTTTCTTTTCAGTTAGTGAAAGTCAATCAAATGAACTAAGAATACAAATATTAAATATAGCGAAAATTCTTATTATTCAAACTAAATTTGTCTTTTTATCTAGTTTACAATACAAATTATGTATTACTACTTATATTTTAAAATATTTAAGCAACTTTTTTTACTTTTAATACACTTTTATATCATAGAAACTTAATCATTGTAGACTAAATAAGATATCCAATCGTATTTAATTTGTAAAGTATTTAGCATGCTCAATTTCATTATTTCAGCTCTGCCCACATTCACATACTTTAATTCCTTAATATTTTCCAATTCTTGGTTTGCTTATCCCTTAATTTCTTGCAGCTTTATATTGAGGATTTTCACACACTTTTGCTGCAAGATTCGCAATCCAATTGTTACTTGATATGCTTCGAATACTCTTGGCCCCCACTCGTTGATAGCTTGAAAAAGTTTCAGATTTCGTAGACTAGTTCAGCATGAAGACCATGCCCATGCTCCACGCCCATGCCCATGCTCCATGTCCCTGCTGCAACCAAAACCGAAAGCAAACATTTTAAATGGCAATTTATAAGTGACAATTGGGCCACAGTCCGTGGCTCAGTCTCTGTGCCTGCTCCAGCCCACTCACCACCGCTCCCCCTCGACTGCGCCTCTGCCGTAGCTGGAAGCATGTGCTAACAGTTTTTGTGTGGTAATATAATATGCACAGCATGGCTTATAATAATAAAAACGCCAGCAGCGCCTGCAGCACAAGCGACGCGTCGGTGGTTGAAGCTGAGACTGAGGCTGCGACTGATACTGAGGCTGCTGCTGCTGAGGCCAAACTCCTGGCAGTCATGCTATCGCCAATGATACCCATGCTCGACCATTGACAGCCCGCGGCTGTCATACGCGTGATTGTCCCTTTGAAATATGAGCAGCTCTTTTCAATAACATTCATCGACTGCTGGCCTGTTTTCGACACTATGCCATACACGCACAATCAATGCGTGTGTGTACGTGTCTGTATGTGTGTCTGTGTGTGTGTGTGTGTGTGCGTAAGGTCAAATATGATAAAGAGGCAGAGTTGGACTCGGGATACCGAGTTATGCTAGCATTTATTATGCCGCAGTCGTCGTTGTGGTTGCTATCCGGGACCAATTCCAATGTTTCGTTTGTAAATTAACTTTGCCGCTCGCGGCAGCGAATATTTTTAACTCTGACTTTGGTTTTTATTTTCGAATACCCTAGGCAAAGAGTGAGCTAGAGGGATATGAGAAAACAATCCCGGAGAATAAAAAGTGAAAAGAGTGAGCATATGAAACTGATTCTTAAGCAAAATATATAAAGTATACGAAAAAGCTCAGTCAATATTTAATAAAATAAATTTTAAAAAATTATTTTAAAAATAAAACTAAATTCAATCAGAACATATTTTATATTGCCAATTTAGCCACGACTAGAATTAATCTCAAATTATTTATTTGATTACTTTAAATTGAGTTAAAAAAAAAATCTAGAGCATCTTCCACGTAAGCACTCCACTTGCTTAGATTACGCTCTTTCACTTTTGAAATTTTTTTCCTGTTTTGTTTTTTATTTGATTTTATTTTTTATTTTTTTTACTGTGACTTTGACTAGAATTTGGACGTATCAAATGCAACGCATGCTTCGAACTCTCATCGCCTCATCGACAGCGTCTTTGCGTCTCGCTTGGCACAAGCAGAACAACACAAAATTTTTTAAATTAAAAAAGTTTTCAGTTGCCATTCGGCACGTACCAATACGCAGCGACAACGCCGCAGATATATGTACTTCTAGTACATATATATATATACCCCTATATATTATATAGCAAAGTCCTATATACACAGCGGCGAATCACCCTCCGATACGCCCGCTTATTGACAGGCCGCTAGAAAGTATGGGGAGTTGTGGATTTACTGGTAATAAATGCGACAGCACTCGGCATGCATAGCATGTCCATTTTTACAATACAGCCCCCCGCGCGCTCCGTTTCGCATTTCCCAGTGCCAGCGATTTTTCAAAATTTTCCCTTTACAGTTGCTGCGTTTGCTTTATTTATGCCATTTTTGCCGTGCAGCTAAAGCCGCAGCATCAAGACTGATGGACCTGGAGCTGGGGGGAAGTGCGGAAGTGGAACAGGAATCAAACAGGATTGTCGCTGGCACACAAGTCAAAAGTTTTGCGGCTAATATTTCCGCGTTTCGGCTAAGACGCTGCGACGTGAATTCATGTCTTTCTCCTCATGCCCTAGCAAAAGAAATTGTGGGAGCTGCGTGTGACGGAGATAAATGATGAACAGGTACACAGAGATTCAAAAGTAAATTAATAAGAAATATGAAATTAAACTAACTTTATTTTTAGCAGCTATTGACAGCATTTGATGTGAATTGCGAGATTTTTTTACAATATTATAAACGAAGAAATCCGAATTTGTTTTTAGCAACTGGAAACAAATCTTGATAAATATGTGCACAAGAAATATATTAAAACCAAATACAAATAAATATACCAAAAATAAATAAAAGTAAAATAGGTGAAGGTAAAATATAATGGTTTAAATATTTTACCATAAAATTATTTTCGCTAAAAATATTTTTGGCATATATAAAAACAATTTTTTTTTTTTTATATATATATGACAATTTTTATTCACTTCAACCGGAAAATAATTTTACATTTTTATAACTTTTACTATATTATAACAGGGTATTTTGTTAACAAGAACTTCGGCTACCTTCTCAATTTTGAAATAACGAACCGAATTGATGACTAAATCGCCGTTGGAATGTCGAATTCGTTAAAGCCTTTAACTCTGATTGCCAGTTCATTAATTTGTTGCTCATTTAGGGAATATCTACATTTTTATTTAACCTTCCCTCACAACTCATTGCTATCTCTAACGTTTACATATCCCTTCTCAAACAACTCAAGTCTTACTCTAAGCCAATGTTGTGTGCCTTTATTGTCAATCACAGCATCATATTTGAGCTCATTGCATTCAGTTCACATTTCTGCACATTGAAATCATTAATATATATTTTATTTATTTCATTTCATTTTATTTTATTTTTTTTTCTATTTATTTATCAGGGCATTTGTTGACATACCAGAGGCATAAATATCAAAAAATAACTGCACGCTTTTGCGGGTCGACACATTTCATTGCTATATAATTCATTCAGTCATTCCATCAGTCACTCACTCAGCCAGCTCAGCCCATTCCTTTCCATTTCAGCCCAGCCCTGCCTGGTTCAGTTCAGTTCAGTCAACGCCTAAAGTTTTATTACTTTTGCTGCTGTCAACAATGTTTGTTGTTGGTTTGTTGGCTGCTGTTCGCTCCACTCTGCTCCACTCTGCTCTGCTCTGCTCCGCCGTGCGGTGTGGCCTTAGGCAAAACGCTGTGAATATTACGCCACATAGTTGCCAGACGCTGCTTATTTTTTAATATTTGAGCAAGGGCTACATGTCGTATGCGCAATGCTGGCCAACTGCCATATACGCAGCTACTCCTTTCCGTCCTTTGGCCGTCGCCGGTTGTTGTTGGTTGTTTGGCTGCTGCTTACTGCTTACTGCTTACTGGTTGCTGGTTGTTAGTTGTTGCTGGTTGGTTGTTGGCTGTTGCCTGTTGGTTGTTGTGCTGAGACACAGTTGAGCAAATATTTAAGCTTTGTACGTCATTTGCCGGCAATGATAATGTGCTTCATGTTTGCACTGCGGCAAAGGCATGGCAAACTGTTTACCGGCATCGAGAGTGCCAGAGCGTCTCTGGTGGGTGTTGGGCTCTGGAAGCTGAAGCCTGGGAGGCCAGCTAATATGCCATGACTGTTTGCGCATCGGCATTATTGTAAGCTAGAGCTTAGATAGACTTCTAGCTGTTTGCCCAATGCAGCCATTCAGCTTATACAACGCACTTCATTAACAACTCATCAGAAGCACTGAGTTTCTGCTAAATATATGTAGATATTTTCAATAGCTGCCAATTTACATATGCAAAATCTAAACTCTCTCAGCTCGAGCATTGACTACTTAAGAAAATTGCTTGCCATTGCCAGCCACAAAGCAAAATGAAAGTATGCTGCGCGTATATCTATCCATCTGTCTGTGTATGTGTGTCTGTGTGTGGGTGTGTGTGTGTAATAATATTCAAATTGGCAAAATCCATTATGATCGCAAATATTATTTCAACTGCCAGCTAGTCAAGCCAAAAACTCTGATGTACCTAAAATCCAGAGAGTCTCTGCTCGAAATGCTCAGCTCTTGCATCTGCATCCACTTCAAGCCAGAGCGTTTCAAGAGAACTATGTTAAACTCGACGAGAGAGAGAGAAAAAAACACTGAGTAGAGGGTACAGTGAAAACAGCTTTGAAGTAAAACGTTTGCAAAAGAAAATATGAAAGAGAAAAGTAAAGTAAAGTTGTGATGTGGGCCTAAAATAGAACTAGTTATTAATATATAACATCACTAAAAAAGTATAGCAATGCGAGTTCGTGATAGCGTGTTTCCTCTATAGTTCCGCATATGGAATTCAAAGTAAACCAAACTTATAACTGGCAAAAATGGGTTAAAAGTGTTGACAGTTAGACAAAGCGCAAATTATACACTCAGTTGGCCGTTTTGATATGCCATAGGCAGTGCAGTGGGGCGAGATGGAGGCGTGGCATTGGCTCTGATTTGCTTGGCCATAAAAGCTACAAAGTTTGGGCGCTTGGCTTGCAATGCTATTGAAATATTTGCACACGATATTGGCAATCGAGTTAACAGTGGCTGGCAAACATCGAAATCAAAGCCCAAAATTGATGGCACTCACAAGGCGCGGGGACTACGGAGAGACTGGAAGGATGGCATTGGCATACTGACGCGCTAAGATGGCATATTTCAAAATACGGCTAAATTAAATTAAGGCTGTTCCCGGGCACAGAAAAAATTATGTAAATTTAATCAAAATAAGTAGCAGCAGCCGCGGATTGTCAGTGCCTGTCTAAAAGCGGCTTATAACAACAGTCAACTGCGCCAAAAATAACAACAACAACAGCAGCAACAACAACAACAACAATGGAGCAATCCACGCTGATGCTAAGTAGCCGCAATTCCAGCCACATGCTGTCAACGCAGAGAGGCTACAGCAGCATAGCGAAAGTTCTATAAAAGCAAATGGACAACCAAAGCAACAACAACAACAACAACGACGACGACGACGACGACGGAGACTAACTCATAAACAAAAAATAATTTAATGCGGCATTAGTGTATAGCTGGACTTTGAGATACCCTGCAAGTATTAGTGGATATTTAAATATTAATAAAATTCAGAGAAATATTTATTATAATTATTATATTACAAAAGATGAAAACATATATAAAAAAAAAATAAAAAATGAACACATACAAATAATAATTAATATGTTATATATAATATGATTATATTTAAAATCAAATAAATTTTGTGAAAGATATTTAATTACAAATTATAATAATAATAATAATTATAATAAATTACAAAAAATAATAATAATAATAAATAAATTAAGTTAAATTAAATAAGGTAAAAAGTATTAGATAATTTTAAAACATAAGTAAAAACTAGTATTATTTTTAATAAAACTAAATAAAATTATAAAGTTAAAAATATTTAATTATAAAATTGTGTTCTTAAATATTTAGATAAACAAACATACAAATTAAAAAAAAAAAAAAAAAAAAACTGAACATTTTGAATCAATTAAATATATGAATAACCATAGATTAACATAAGAAAGAAAAGAAAAATCTTTCGCCTTTTCTATTTTTAAGTAAATAAAATATTATATTATTTTAAAGCCGATTTCGTCACTCTTAAGTTGCATATACATATACGTATATACCCCATGCTTATGCCTACAGAGTATAACCAGCGAGAATTACGCGTAATAGACAAGCCAGTCGTTGGTGAGGGAGCCATAAACTTCTTGCCGTGGCAATAATAAAAAAATTTTAATGCTTCTTATTGTTTTCAGCAAGTTATCTAACGCTTTTTAGAGGTAATTCAGTGGCCAGCGCCATAAACGTATTTACTATTCGTATTTGCGTACCAGAAAAGAACCCAGCTTGTCTGGGAGACGGGAGCGGGGGCTAAAATTTAATTTGGTATTTGTAATGTGCTGCGTTTCGCCAAAACGCAAGCCGCAGAAAAACATTTGGTAAATTTATGGCACAGACACTAAACAGAAATTACAAAATATGCTCAAGTTAAGCCAAATAATTTGAGGCCATGAAGTCTACACGAAATATTATCTACAATTTTACTATGACACAGAAGAAAGTCTTTCGAAGGAGTTCCAAAAATTATAAATAATTTTGAATTTCAGTTGAAAGTTTATTGCCAATTTAAGGAATCTTATAGAGAGTATTGCTGCATCGACATTCTATGCTAGACTATTTGAAAACTAATTTATGTTTCACACTAAGTACGCCTAGTACCATATATAACATAAATGTAAATGTGTGGGTGTAACTGTGTGTGTGTAAGTTTTGCTCAAAAACTAATGTTGAACAAAGCATTTTTATGGTTGTCCCGCAAAAATGTTCTAATAAATGCAAAGTACATTTTGAAACTCACTCATACAAACATGCAAAGCGGTAGCACACCACTTTTCAACTAAGCACACATACATACTTTCTCTCTCTCTCTCTCTGTCTACCTCACGCATACACATTGGGCCAAAAAACCAAAGCCATTTTGAAGCACATTTTAATAGCATTGTAGAAATTTTTTGCACTTAATTAAGTGTAATTAAATTTTCGTTCGCCTGCTCGCTTATTTTTGGGCTAGTGTGTGTATGAAGAGGGTGAGTGTGTGTGTGTGTGCGTGTGTGTGTGTGAGCAGGGAGGCCGACCGCGGCAAGTGCCTAAAATGTGCGCCGTGTTTTATGCAATGCTTTTCACTTGAACCTGCCAAAGCGCCACGACTCGAGTGCCATTTATGTATGTAACGAAAAGTTGCCATTTTCAGTGTTGCTAAATTCAGACGAGAGCCACGGAGCTCAAGTGTGTTCATCATGTGAATGATGTGCATGATAAAAGTAATTAAACATTAGAGATTTAATGCTACCCAATTGAACATTTAATATGATATGCGAGATAGATGCAAGCGATTGGCAAATAGAATTGATAGAAAATAAAAGTTACGCAAAAAGACATGAGAAGAGAACATATTCTCTTTCCTTTTTTTTTCATAGATTAATTTGAGTTAAACAAATATAAATCTATATTGTTCGCTTGAGATTTTTATATAATATCGAATAGACTCAGCAACTGCTAAATTGCTACAATTTTAAATATTTTATTTATTTTAATTTATTATAATATATATATTAAATTTAAAAAAAAAGAAATTGATTATATTCATATTTATTTATGGAGCAACTACTGACCTACCTTTATAATTATTAATTTTAAAATTGAACTATATATTTTTTTATTTATTTTTATTATTATTTATTATTATTTATTTAAACTGTTTACTGATTTTATAAATTTGTTAAGGCCATTCCATCTATTCAAAACAAAAGCTAAAAACTTTAATGTTTTGTAATATTCAGTCTCGAAAAAAATATTTATATTAATATTATAGTGAGTAAAAAATAGGCATAATTACTGCCGAAACTTAATATATTATACACATATATTTATAAATCCATTCCCTCTCTTTTCATGCCAATAATTCCCAATTCTTGGCAATGATGGAAGCGACTTGACTTTATTCTCTTTATGCCATTATTTTTCTCTTCTAGTATAAATCTAGCTGCTGCTAATTATAATTAGTAACAAGCAAATTGTACACAAAACATTTCATTGGTTGCACAAGCGACCGCCTAAGTGCCACCAAATGATGTGTGGACAAAACTGCAGTGTGGACAGTGTGCACGATGGCCGGCAGCTGGCGGCTGTTGCAGTAAATGTCACAGTTTGAATGGCTACAACTGGGGCGAGCGATGTCAATGCCGTTGGCTGTTGACTCAAGTGCAGCGGCGTCAAGTATACGCCGTGTGCCACGCAGTAAGTGCACTGAGCGGGTCTGTGTGTGTGCGATTGTGTATGTGTATGTGTGAAAGTGTGTGTGTGTGTGTGTGTGTGTGTGTGTCTATCTGCCCGCCGGATGTCATATTGCAAAATTGAATTTTTCGGTGCACAGCACTTTTGTTCCGCCAGCTGTTTGCCTCGTCATCAGTGCAATGATTTTGAATTGTTGACATCAGCAACGTGCGCTATACAGACGATATATGTATATGTATAAGTCTATATCTCTATATATGTATATATCTCTCTATATATATTTATTGCATGCTTAGTGTATATGTCATACGGCTAAGTTACGTTATCAGCTTTATTTGATGTTTAGCAATTTCCTGATTTATCCCTCATGTTATTTCCGCTTTGCATTTGTATGCCCTGACCAGCAAATACACACCGCAACACATGCACACACACAATCGCACAATCGCACACACATATATACGAACGACCATCCACGAAATCAAACATTTTCAAAAGAATACAAAAACCGCAAAAATGATAAGCATTAAAATGAAATTTTACGTTCTCTGCAGCAAGTACAAAGCGTGTGTGCAGTGTGTGTATTAGAGTCTCTCTCTCTCTATCTCTGTGTATGTGTGTGTGTGTGTGTGTATGTATGTGATTACGTGATGTTCAATAGCATTTCCTGCTTAGTCGTTTGCTTACTCGTTGAGCTACTAAAACTCGAATACCGTTGGCCATTTTTGTGGTTTTTGATTTGATTTATATTGATATTGCTATTTATGTTCTTGCCATTGACAAATTATTTGATTAGTTTAAAGAAAACTACTTTTACGTGACATTCAATGTGCCTAAGCATAGAAACATTTTAAATTTTGTTTGAATAAAAAAAATATATATATAAGCATACAAATAAAAGAAAAAAATATTTAATATAATATATATGTGTATATGTGTTCTGTCTTTTATTTGTATACAATATATTAAATTTCAAGCATTTCAAACAAAGTTTTAATATATAATAAAAAAAAGTCAGCAGCATCTTATAGTGCGAAGCTCTTGTGGCTTAGTGAAAATACATATATAACAGGCAAAAGGAGGAGTGGCAGACCTCATGAAAGAAATGTATGTACTTGATCTAATCTTTTGAAATATAATCAATATAATATACATTTTTTAAATATAAGATCTCCAACATATTTATAAATCTTTTAATTTTAATATTTAAAAAATTTTTTTTTCACATTTATTAAAATTAAAATATCATTAATATATATAGATTATGTCAAACATACGTCAAATGTGCCGTTGAACAAATTAATGGACTATCAAAATTCAAGAAAGCAGTAGTAGTAAATGGGCGTGTGGAAATAAATTGAATTTGCGGTTCATCTAGAGGCGTAGACGAGCTAATTATCATTTCAGCCCCAGTCCAAGGCTCCCAACTCCTCCAATTGAATATACGCTTACTACACACATGCGAACGCATAGAGCCACTCACACCACATAATAGGAAAAAGTCGCTGGAGCTCATCACATGGTGGCCAAGTCCTTTTTACTGAATTTTTATGCAAAACATGAACATTTAGTGAAACGTTTTACGAATTTTTAATGAGTCGCCAAACAGAGACCAGGAAGAGGAAGTGCGAAGCAGTGCCATTCAAGTTTTTTGGCTTTGTATGTTGGCTCTTTAGCATTTTACATGTTTTATGAGTTGCGCTATTTCATTTCTCCTTTCCACTTTCCACTTTCTCCTCTCTTTTTATAGTCAACTGCAGGTACGCAATCGGCCTACTCCGCCTCCAGCTGGAGCAAGGTTCGCCTGTGGCAACACGTACGGGTAATCAAATCAGTTGCTGGCTCAACTGCGTGCGTTACATAAATTTGCCAACATTTAGCAGATAATGAGCACAATTAGTTGGCGGACAATGTTGCATGCAAACCGAACAGCAGCAGCAGCAGGAGAAGCAGGAGCAGCAGCAAATGATGTGATAACGCAGAGAGATTCAGTTAAAGTCATGCAAATCATTTGAATTTAATGAATGACAAAATTAAAATATCAAAACATATTACAAATAACACATTTATAATTACAAATATTTTAATATTTTGTTTATTTTAATATAAATAATTTAATAAATTTTTTTGGGTTTTCAAAAAATACATTTAAATATATTTAAATTTATTATTTTTTATATATATTTATTTTATGTTGTTTGAAAATAAATATTGTTTACTAAATATATATTATTACTTATGATTTTTAAATGCAATTCCAAAACATTCAATAGCAACATAAATTCAGTTTAAATATTGCAAGTTTTAATTGGTATTTTATTAATAATAATTTGAAGAAAGTATATTTAAAAAATAAACAATATTCAAAATTAAATTATAACATGTATTTAAACATGTGAACTGACTTATTGTTTGACTTTTTTGTTATTTTTCAGTTCAAAGGATTTTTATTTGCATTCATATATTCAAAGAAAATACATATGTATAAATAAAATTAAACATTTTATAAAGTAAATATACGTATGCTACTTATATTTATATACATATATGAATATATGAATATATATAATATATATATATAATTAATTAATGCATATAATTTAAATATATCAATTGTATTCTTTAAGAAGAGTTTATAATTACATAAGTAAAGTATATATATTTAAATAAAATAGTGATTAACATTATTAAATAGAAAGAGACAAATTATAGAATATTTAACAAAAAGATTATTTTGTAAAGCTTTTAAATATGTAATTAATCATAACACATTATATTTATAGCATTTAGTTCAGAAAATCGTCCAAACATATTCAATCAATTTAGCTCTATTCGTTTTTAATTTCGATTAAGCGCTTTGAATTGAACTCTTGGTGTGATTCTCATTTAACGAATGTCGTTGGGGGAGAAAGAATTGATGCAAATGATCTTACATTCACAATTCACATACGTAATCTTCATATACATAATAAAGACTTTTTGCACCATATATAACAGCAAAGATAGCTGGAAAAATTTCCCTTTATTCACACTAAAAGACAATTGCAGGCATTGAAAGACTTGCAAACTTTGTTATTTTTAATTTTATATTTTCAAACATTTTTCTGTTTATACAATTCCAATCTTTTAAGGCTTTTAATTTAGTAAAACAGAATAAATCTGTACAGTAAATGTTTCATATTTTCTCCCTCACTCTCTCTCTGTCTTTTCTTTTCATTTATTTTTGGATTTTTTTATTTGGTCAACTTGTCGAAACTTTTTATTTTCGACTTAATGCTTTACATTATTCACGGCATATTTAAATATTTAGACTGCCTTAGATGTAGCACTTCTTTGGCACAGCATCTGTTGTCCACTCGAATTGGGCAGTTTGACACCCAGTGTTTGCACAAGGTGGGTTAGAGGTAGGTAGATCTTGGTGCTGCCTTATGCCTTATGGCTTATGCCTGTTCAACCGCCACATTGCAGTTAAGTAAATTATCGTGTTTCATTTGCCAGGCAGCCAACCGAGCGCTGCGCTTCAAGTATTCAGTGCTCATTCGGACCAGGCCAGGGCGGTGGGTGCTGCCAAGCGTGGCAACACTTAGTCACTTGGTTTCAAGAGTAAACACATCTTATAAATTATTCAAAAACGCAAAAAAGCTATTTGCAACACTTTACCGTTAGCGTTACCGTTACCGTTAGCGCCGCCTTGTCACTCGACACCGACTTCCCATTCTCTCTCTCTCTCTCTCTCTCTTTCTTTGTATATATATATATATATTATTCTCCATCTAGCACCCACGCTGGCAACATCTTGACTGGGCTGGCTGGCTGGCCATCGTGTTGCCAGCAAGCTCTCCCAGCTCTGCTTGTCCTGTGCAATCAGTCAAAATGCGGCGCAACATATGCGTGCGGGGGCCGGGGCGTGGCATTCGCCAGGTAAGAGTGCTGCAACGGCAAAAAGGATGACAAATGAAACGTTCAAGTGGCGCTTAAAGCAACAAAAACCAAAACAGAATCAAGAAAAAACCAAGGGACAAGAGCAAAAAAAATATATATACATAAGGCAAGAAGCAGAGAAGCTTTACTCTATTTTCGGTCGAGTTGCTCAGTTTCGCGTGGTCTTAAATCTGACAAAGTGCCGCGGCTTACTACAGCTCGCCGTGGGCCCTGGTAAAATGAAGCCCAAAGACCCGGTAACACCCAGCCAACCAGTCAAAAAAGTTGGCGATGAAAACTTGACTTTGTCAGCTGGCAAAGACTGTGTGGGTGGGTGCGATTGTGTGTATGTGTGTGTGTGTGTGCGAGGGTGGAGTGGAGAGTAAGAGCTATACACAAATATTTAACTTAAGTAAGCGTTTGTAATTAATTTCATCCTTAATGCTGACACTTTCTTGTGCCTTGCAACACTTTTCTCTCCCACTCGCCCTCTCGCTCTCTCTCGCTCTAGAAATCTACCCCGGCCCGAGTTTGCTTTGCCCGCACACCGTTATGGCATAATGAACACGCATTTTAAAATAAAGTCTCTCAGATTTTATTGTATGCGTGCGGCTGCCATGTCAAACTCGCAGTTGTTGGTAGTTTTATGGCGGGGCCAGCCGAAAAATGAAAAGCGACAACAACAAAAAAATGACTGCATAATTTATGTGTCAAGAGTTTGCGGCTACGTTCGCGTCTCTTCTCTCTTCTTTTTTTTTTTTTTGAGAGTAATTGATGTTGCCACCCCGCAATTAACTCCCGCCTGCCAAAGATTTATGCTCTGAGGTTGGCCCAGACGCGCGTGTTTTATGGCGCGTCTTGCCTAAAAGCGTTCTCAATTACACGCAATTAACTGGAACAATTTGCGGCCCAAAAGGCCGGGCGACATATTTACGAATATTGCGTATACGTCATGTGTGACTCAGCGAAGAGGGCGAAGCGTTCAACACATAATATTACAGCATCAGTACAAGTAATGATGTTATTTTAGCTCAGGCAAGTACGTCCGATAACCGAATTTTCTTCTCTATTTATTCAATTCTATTTAAAGAACCATGGGAACTGGATTATATGAAAGCTTAAGCTTTAAATAAAATTTATTCAAATATTTGTTCTCTTATTATATGCGGCCTTGCCGCTTATGGAGATAAGAGTGGAAAATATACAGCTTGCCACGCCCACAGAGGCGAACGTAAGCAGCACAGCCCTTTTCTGTGACAAATCTGAGCTCTTTATGGGTTTTATGCCATGAAATCGTTTCGTATGAATTGAATAACGTTTTGTACATTGTCCGATTTGCTGTCAATCAATAATAGAAATATATATGCCACGGAGACTCCACTTGAAAATCGCACAAATATATGAAATTCAGCGTAACAAAGCAACTCAAGGATATTTAGCTCAAAAAGAAAAAAAAAATGAAATGGAAGACTTCTTCAAGTATCATTCACAAAATATCGCTGCCTGACAACACAGATGACAAAAAAAAATGAAAGTGATGGTGATAGAAACGCCAAATACAAAATACAAATTTGAAGTGGTATATCAACACTTCAGTGACCACTCGACAGAGCTTCCTGAGAATTAAAGCATTGCCGAGGAGCTGTTATATTACTCTTCGGATACTTACAGACGGTAACTGCGCAACATCCGAGTTTAAATAATGGAAATGAAAAAAGATATATTATTATTAAAAAATAAAATAAAACTGTTAACATTAGAGAACAAGAAAGAATAATATTAATTTATAAGAAAGTAGTAAAATACATAAAATAGAAATTAAAACTTGAATGTTTCATTTCAGCTGCCTTAAAGCATTTCAAATGTATCAACATGTTCACTTTAATTATACACTCATACTTCCGTTGGAATATGGTAGAAAACCTCTCTCCTACCTCTTTCCAGCATTCTACATTGTTTTTGCTTGTTTTTTGTTCTTTTGTTTTATAGAATTTTATTACATTTGTTCGACTCTAACTCCACCACAACAACACAAATTGGGTCAACAAATGCAAGCAACAGCAGAGTATGTTCATTCGATTCAATTTTAATTTTTAAATAGCTTTTTACGAATACCCTAGCTATCTCAGTATTTATTTTGAGTGACCTAAACTAAATGCCAGATTCATTGAGAGTTTTGAAGTATTTCATTTATATCGAAATTAATGAAAACTAAATGCAATAATCATCATTTATTATATATTTTACACAGTATATATAACCTCATACAAATAACATATGGCTTCATTATACAATATTTCTTATAATCAATCATTCCATCATAGAGTAATAATCTTTATTATATATTTATAAATTATGTAAACATATTTTTTTTTATAGTATTAACAGCTTATTCTAAAGTTTTCCCAACAGAGTATTACACAGTCGAATATTCTGGTATATTTCAATATCGCTTTGCTTTTGTTTTCTTACCTCATCATATTTTCCTCTGTTATCTCGTGTTAATCTTTGAACATTATTAATCAGACGCGAGGTGGTGATGGGTTTTTCTGTGAATGTATTCCACATATTCGCTTCAAATATGTTCAACTTAAATGGAGTCAGAGATAAAAAAGAACTGGAGAAAATAGTGAATAGGAAACATTTTGGTTTGTTGTTTTTGCCATAGACTTGGGGAAACACATTAATTATTTAAAAACTTTTTTTTTTATATTATCTCAATAACATACTTTTCAGAAGATCATATTTATATATTATAAATATTGAAAATTAATATAATGCAGAGAAAGCCAAGGACAATCGCAGCTAGAAATCTCTTGAAATTGGACTATCAACGGCATTAAAAACAATTATTTGATTAACGTTTAGCATATTTTACAATAAGAATAAATAATTTCTTTTATAAGAGAGTTATGGAGTTTTAAAAATACGCTTAGCCTCATTTATAATTTTATAAATAACTCTTTAATAATTTTAAACAATAATGGATTTATATAGATATATTAGTACAATAAATGTTTTATTATATACTCAATTTTTTTATCTTTTGCTATAACCAAACCTGAACTAAAATTTTATTTTTTAGTAAAAAATTGTAATAAAATAAGCTAAATATAGAAATACAATTCCACCAAAGGAAATTTTTCCATTTAGAATTGTAATGCAAACCGAAAATTGGGCTCACACTGAAATGTCAACTGGCAAATTCAACAAAAATAACCTCGGGCCTCAGACATTGGCTCGAACCGTAAACAAAAATGTCAAATGTAAACTTGATATTTCTATAAAAAATAATTTACAATTATTTTACTTTATTCAGTGTGGTGGTGTTTGTGTGTGTGTGTGTGTGTGTGTGTGTTGACAGCCATTGACTTCAATAATATGATATATGCAAATGAAACTCTCGTCTGGCTTAAACCCCTGCTCCTCCCTTTTTTTTCCCCAAAATTTGATGTGGTATAAAAATCGTTGAAGTAGCGAATTTTCACCAATAGCTGCGATAATAAAAAAAGCCAAAACGATATGCTTGACAAATGCAATATTGGAAAGTATCGCATTTCCTTATTTTTATCGTTTATAGCTGTGTGAGTGTGTGTGTAAGTGTGTCTGTGTGTGTGCATTATGCAATGACATATTGTAAACTGCAAAAAGAGAGAATTTGCTTTGACATATGATATAGCATTTGGTGTCTTGTTGCAATCGCAATTTGCTTTCGAATATCGCTGGGTTTATTAACTTCTTTGAGCTGGCATGTTTAATTAATTGCTGGACTCCAATTAGCATACAGCAGAGAGCAGAGAGCTGAGAGCTGAGTGGAGACGGCAGCAGCGACTGCTTCGGCGGCGGCAGCAAATTGAAATTTCAGAAAATACGCAAATGCAGGCAACTGCAGCCAAATGAAATATGGTCTGAAATGTTTGCTGACTGCCAGGCAAAATGAAACAATTAGCAAGATGTGTGCCTTATCGTCAGGCCAGACACTTACACAGTTTGCTTAACGGCAAAACAAATTAAAATCTGTGAATCGCACACACACACTCACACACAGAGAGAGACTACACAGCTAACTGCAAGCTGATCTCATGCCCCAGACCGTGACTTGTTGGCCTTGCCAATGCTGCTGATGCTGCTGACCGCAAGGTATACGCCCAGATGCTGGCACGTTTTGGCCATCCTGCTGGCCTTAAATATTTACGCAATTTATTTTTGTCTAAACTAATAAGTTCTTGCTGCTGCTGCTGCTGCTGCAGCTGCTGTACTGCAGCTTGTTTTATCTCATAATGAAATACAATACAGTTTGCATAAGTATATAAATATGTATGTATATGTGTGTGAGTGTCTGTGTCTGTGTGTGTGTGTGTGTGTGTGTGCTAGCCTTGCATTTTGATATTTGCGCCTGCATGTGGACTACGATTTATTTGCCAGACTCTGTGGCAGCCAAGATGTTAACATATTCATTGAATCTGAATTAGTTTCGTAGCTCTCTGCTCTCTGCTCTCACAAAGTTGAGCTGCACCTTGAGTTATGACTGCTCCCGGCTCTCTCTCTCTCTCTCTCTCTCTCACTCTCTGACCCAATGGCCTCACCTGCATAATTGTTGAAAACGTAGCTGCAGCATTTTTGTAATTAAAATTTAAGTGCCCAAACTGCAAACAACTTTCGGATAATGATCTGGCGAAGCCATCTAAACAATTTACTGCATCGTATATTTATGATAAAGCTAGCAAAGTAATTTGCTGAATAATTTACGTGCATTTATTTCTTAATTAAAAAGGTCTATTGATTGTTAATTATTTGTTATTAAATAAAACTATGAGTAGTAGAAAGAGACAATTTATAAGCTATTTTATATATATTTATTTTGGATCAACTCAATAATTTATATATCCTAAATTTTATTTTTTAAATTGTTTATTTTTGAAGCATTATTTTACTTATTTATGTATTTTATTTATTTTTAATTACTAAAATTTTTATTTTAATTATATATCATTATTAATTATACGATGGCATATGGCAATTTAAAAATATGTTTTTATAATTCTTTGGGTACTAATACGTTTGTTATTATTATTAATTACTAATTATTTTGAATTCTGAATCTTTTTATTATTATTATAAATATGCGATGTGAATTGGCAATTTAAAAATATTCTTTCTGTATTAAAATTTAATATATTTTAAATATTTTGTTATGATAATCCATTTTTTGAGCATTTGTATAGTATTCTGCCTATCTACATACTTCTTTAGTAATATTAGTTAATATATATATTTTTTAATATATATAACAAACATTATATTAGACCCAGTACTTAGCGTCCCGATGATCAACAATTGAATTTAATAGCCAGACGCTACGTATTTCTTTCCCTTATATACATATGTGGTTTTTTTTTCTCTTTGCGGATCGGTTCGTATTTAACTCTCAGTGCTTCGGGATTACTCAGGTAAGCCGGCGCACCTTATATAAAGAAGCGAGTGAGTTACCAGCCAATACTTCTACCCTCTACATCCCCACTGAGTTCATCCAATAATGAGGGCCTTATGAGGAATCGGCAGCTCTCTACAAACTACATATAACAATCAATAATTTAATAAAAATAAATCTAAAAACTATTACAACAAATTGTTTTATATTTTTTATTTATTATTATATTTTTACAAACAAAAACAACAATACAATTTGACTAATTTATAACAATTAACTATTTAACTATTTTCCTCTTTTGTTCCACATTTTCAACACTTTTTCTTTCTACACCTCATTAACTCTCCGCAGCCCACTCCAGCTTTTGATCAGGGTATTCCAGCCCCAAGCACCCACCTGAGCATCAATCCAATTCCTAAAGGCTGCCACATTCGCATAGACGCCCGGATATTCCTTCTGGGCGCAGCCCAGGCCCCACGAGACAATGCCATAGAGCTTGCCCCGAGCACTGCCCGGCGCGTAGCCAACAAGTGGGCCGCCCGAATCGCCTTGGCAACTATCGTGACCCTCGCGAGCCGCGCAGAGCATGTGCTGGGTGATGGGCAGCACTTTGCCATAGGCGCGCCGACAGACGCCCGGCTCCACATGCGAGACATCCGCATACCGCAGCACCGGTGACACGCCCTCCTCGCCGCCCTCGCTCTGATAGCCCCAGCCGCTGACATGGAGCCGCGTGTCGGCCGTAAGCGTATCCCCGGCGCCGGCCAGGCTCACGGCTTGCAGGGTCTCAGTGTAGTTGAGCTGCGCATTGAGCAGCAGGAGGGCCAGGTCATTATCGTGCGTCTGGCTATTGTAGGCTCCGTGGCGTATAATCTGCCGCAGACTGAGCAGCTCGCCGCCGGTATTGTGCTCAGTGGCGCCCAGGCGCACGCTGTAGTCGAGCTCGGTCCACGGCTCCTCAAAGCAGTGCGCAGCGGTCAGTATGAAGTAATCCCCGATAATGGCACCGCCACAAATATGCTGGCCATTCAGCTGTATGGATGCCTGATAGGGAAAGTCGCGTATATCCGTCGCCTGCCCGCCCACAATGCGTCCATCATATTGGGGCGTGGCACTGCTGATGCTGCTGCTGGTAGCAGCGATTAAAGTGGCCCAAAGCACTGTGACTAGACGCATCTTGCTGCTGTGGAACGTGTTGAAATTGTGCCTACCGGCAAATCGTGTTCATTTCTTTTTATAGAGCGACGCCAGTTTCCGTTTATCAATCACCTTATCTGCGTGTCAACAAACTTTGCCCCAAATACAATACAATACCCCAATATTTCAAGTTCAGCGCCGTCTTATCAACAACTATTTGCACTTACTCATTTCTCTCGGCGTTGGCCGAATCACCTGCCACGAGGCACAGGTGAAGGTTGGCTGAAATAATATCTCTGTGTGCCTTACGAAAATATTGAAATATTTGCTTTAACGAATAACCGAATGCATTTTGCACTGCAAGGTGTGAAATTGTTTATGTTAATTATGTAAGAGGCATTTCGGGAGATTGTGATAATGTTATTATTATTATTATTGTTATGTGTGAGATATGTAGAGCAGGTGTTTCAACAGACCTTCTTAAGTATTTAGCCAAAGTCTTTTTGGCTCCAGGTCAATATTGGTTGCTTTATAAAACAATTTAAATACATGAAACAATTAATGTCAAAGATATTTGTTGCTAGAAATATAAGCTTAAAGTGGGCTAAGCCAATGGCTTAGGTAAATATAGAATTGCTTTAGAGATTTAATTTTCAATTAGAGATTTATATACGATTGTGACAAAGGGAAAAGCTTGTACAGGTATCAAGTTTAAATTGTGAAGAAAATTAACTAAAATTAATAAAGGTAAAGTATCCGACATTAAAATTGCCTTTACTTTTACATTGTCTGAATTCTCTTCATATCAGTATTTATACTCTGAGTATATAATTATGAAATATACAACTACATATATTAAAATACTGTTTTTATTTTATATTTATGTTTATGTTTATTTAAAATCTGAGTATATTATTATAAAATATACCACTACATATATTAAAATAAATTATATTATTTTATATTTATGTATATGAACCCTTTCTAAGCTCATTAACTATTGATTCTGCATTAGCTGGCACACTATTTACAAAAATTCCAAAAAAAATATTATATAATCGTTAAATCATAATAGCCAGATAAGCAAATATCGAAAACGAGCCAAAATATTATCGAAAATTAACTGAGAATTCAATCTGGCACCAATAAGAAATCGAAAATCAATAATACCCAACCCACACATATCTTAGATTTATAGTCGCGGTTAAAAATTTGTATTACATAGCAATAAATAATTATATAGGTGGCATTTGGAGTTGAACTTGTAGTGGGGAGTATGTGTTTTCCCTCTGCTCGTTCCCCTCGAACTGCCTCACGCAGCACAGCAAATGAAGACAAATGGCATTTCGAAATGGAAACCCAAAGGCAACAGTTGTACTCTGCATGGTGATTCCGCAAGTTGTAAATGAAATATGTAGGACCTTCCCATAAGAAAGCAGCCAAATAAGACATGAAATTGTCTTACTTTACTCTTCACAAATATTTCTACAACGGAAATTCGCAGTCTGTCTTCTAAATATTCAATTTATGATATGCGGTTTCTTATTAAATTTCATAGCATACTCTCCGCCGGAGGCAGAGCATAATTGTAGTGGCTAGCTCGGCGGCTTGTTTATTATTGGCATGAATCAATGGACGTGCACGTGAGGCCGGCCACAAAAACCGCAACAGCGACAGTGTGAGGCTACACCGAAAAGTCGGCCGGCCATTTATGCATGTCAGACAGGCAGTCATTCAGGCATTCAGCCATTTAGTCATTTAGTCGGTTAGTCAGTTTTTCAGCCAACAATGCAGTCACTGCTGTCGCTGCGGTTTTCACACGCTTTTTCTCCCCTTCATTTTTTTTTTCATTGGTTGGCAGTTTGCACGCTTTTTGGCCAAATATGCGCAGTTAGCTCTGGTGTTATTTCAATTTGTTTGGCTTTCGCACCGATTCTTTATTTTGGCCAATCGCCCGTGACGCAGGGGCAGTTCAATGAACCAGCTCCCAATCCCTGGCTAAATGCAATTGACAGACTCAATTATCGAAACAGACGCGCCTAAGCCTTTTCTCGCGCAGCCCATTGAAATGGCTTTCGATTCGTCCATAATCTAAATACTCAGCTAATCGGCACACAACAAGCCAATAAATTGGCGTTGGCTTCAAAATGCCATGGGGCTGCCAACGCCCTTCGGGTGTCTGGAAAATAACACGCCTATAAATAAGCATAACTGTCAGCATAACAAAAAACGCCAAATTGCCAAGGCCTATAACAACAACAACCACAAGCAGCAGGAGCGGCAACAACAACAACACTTTGAGCTCCTTAAAAAAAACAACCTTGGCTTAGTAAAAGTCTATGCCAAGTATTAGCACATTTTTACATAATATTGGCGCAGAAGGCGTGGCATATAGACAGGCTAAACAGATATTTGGCACTTTTTCGCTTCTATTTGTTGTTGTTTTTCATGCCGTGTGAACTTCAGCTGCAAAGTTTTTTTTTATTTTTTTGGCGCTAACCTTTTGATAACATGAACATTTTCGCAATCTTCCAACTGTCACAAACACAAAATTCGACTTTTGACACGATTCGCAAAAAATAAAACTTTCACAGAATTTTAAATTTAAATTTGAATTTTCATGCACCCCAAGGCAGCGAAAATTTCAATTTCGTAAACTTGTTAATCGTTGAGCACACAAAATGAATTGTATAAAATAACTGATTAGAAAAATAATGTTGAGTTGAGCGAGAAATGGAAATGTACAAAAAAGAAAACTTGTTGCAACAATTAATTAGTTAAACAATCAGAATAATACAAATCTATTTGCCAATTAAATCATATAGATGTCTTTAATAAACTTTCCTTTAGAAAATAGAAAATCGCGCCCCATTTGTCATGCCTTTGTGTAGCTTTATAAAATACAAATATTTTTAATTATAAATATATATTAAGTAAAAAATGCTATAGCTACATTAATTAGTATTAATTTGAATTATGGAACAACAACAGTTATTTGCAAGCTATTTAATAACTGATTAATATATAGAATTATAATTTTTATTTTAATTTTTTTCATTTGATAAATACATATTTTTAGAACTAAGTATTTGTAAACATTTAATAACAATATTCGAATTATATATACTCATAATTTTTTATTTCAAATGCTGTTATATATTGTTGTATGTTAATAAACTCGCCAAGGGGGTTATTGGACTTGCCCGTATAGCTTTTATAAACATTAAATACAACAAAAGAAATAAATATATATAAAAATTTAATAACTTCTTAGAGCTATGTATATTAGTTACTTCATGCTTAAACAGACAAGAGTACAGCAATAAAAGTCTCTTGCTTCTAACTAAGACTAAGAAGAGCAAGCTCAAATATTCTACTCATTTCATAAACACGTATAAATATGGAGAATAAGCTACAGCAGCCCATTTTTTGTTGCGGCTCCTTGTCTTCGACTCTATAACGCAGTCATCATTAAACTTTGGGCTAGAAGCCAGTATTTATTTTATTTACAATTAGAGAAATCAGATATGCAAAGAATGAATATTTATTTATTTATTCTTCTTAAAATGACTTATATGATGTCCAACGGCAAAGAATGTCCCATTAGATTACGAGTGTGTCCCTATACTCGATCGTTTTGGGGATAGTTGTGAATCTAATGTTCGTTCATGAAGGAGTGAAGGCACTGCTAAAAAATCTGCTATTGTCATTTCAATCAGCTCTATATATAAATAATCTTAAAACAAACACTATAAACACACCCCATTGTATCATTTTTATCTACCTACTTTTATCCCCTTAAAAGTATATATATATATTTTTTTTAGCATATTGCAGCTTATTTTAATATAACTCAAATAGTGACTCTTTCACTAAAATACTTTTTATGTCTTTGCCATAGAATCTACTTGGATTTTCATTGTACAGTGAGCAACTTACGAATGGATTAAAAAACAACTGATTAAGGCAGACGGAGAAGGCAGTGCCAAAGCCGAACAGGACTGCCTTGTAGAGCTGTAACACGCACAAGACAGAGTGCTCCTGCTGCTCCTGCTGCTCCAGCTGCTGCTGCTGCTCGTTGCGCACTAAACACGTCTCGATGTGTTTTCGAGTTTTGTAACTCATTTGCAACTAAACTGAGTTCATTAAAGTTAATTTGAACGTGCAACATCGGCGTGCCACACAACGCAGCGCCCCACGCTGCAACAAAGTGCGGGACGGAGGCTGTGCGGCAACGTCATTCTGGCCACACAATGCACACCTATTGCAGCTAGTCGGTGTGAGCGTGTGTGTGGGTGTGATTGTGGGTGTGTGTGTGTGTGTGTGTGTGTGTGTACGCTCCGTGCTGTCTGCTCGTCCGGGCACGTGGCTTAGCGTCGATAAGTTTGACATTTGCACAACGTAAAATGACAACTGGAAGCCAAGCCGAACGCAAAATGAAAAAGTTGCCATCGGGCTGCGCACATCTCTGACATTTGCATTTGTCTTCCGCAAAAAGCTTTCAAATTAGCGACAGCTCCAGGTCCTACAGCCGCACCTGGTGCTGCTGCTGCTCCTACTCCTGCTCCTGCTGCTGCTCAAACAACTCTCCCTGCTTCATCTGCTGCTGCTGCTCCTCCTGCTGCACAACAACAGCCACTCACGTCGCATCCAGCACGCAAAGAAATATGCAAATAATTAGCAACCAAATGCAAAATTGTATTAACTCTCGCCTTCAGTTTTATGTCCTTACCAAATGTAACAAGAATTTTTTGACGGAACAAACTTTAAATGGTTATTGTTTCATCAAATAAATTTAAAATTTTGCATACATTTCAATAAAAAAAATTAATCAAATACTCAATATTAATAAATTATTGTTTAATAGATTTTGTTTAGGGTTTATTAATAAATTCTTAAAATTATTTTTTTTTAATTCCTATAAAAATATATTTACCAATTTCTAAAAACAAACAAATGCCTATAATATTTATATATTTAATAAATAAATGTTTAAACTTTAAGAAAATATAATAAACATTGTTATATTATTTATTTTAAAAAAGTTGCAAAATTAAAAACAAAAATAAATAAAAAGGATTTATTATTTAACTTTTATATCAAATTAATTTGTAGCATATTTTCAATATTATATTAATCAATTATTTATCTTTTAAGAAATTAAATAAAAATAATTATAACAGCTTTTATGATTATAAAATATTTTACTTAGCGTCATGCAAATAATTATTTGTAAAATCTTTTTAAATAAATTTTTAATACATTTAAATTTTACAAATTGATAATAAATTTAAAAATGTAAATTTACATATATATATACTCAAATTTTCTAAAATTAAATGATTCTATTACTAGATAGCCCTTAGCACTTAAACAAATGATATTTGATAAACAAGCAAAATCATTCCTAATTAACTATTACGCCAATAAGAAGGATGTCTTCAAATTATAATTATTGCTGTTGCCCGCTAGTTTGTGGCTATTAGCTGGCTAAGTGCACAGTCTATTGATTGCATTCGGACAACGATTTTCAGTTATTTCAGTGTTGATTGGCTCAAGGGGAACAACAACTCCGGCATTCAGGGCTCCCACTTACATGCCAAAAAAGAACGCCACACGCAATTTGCTTTGCGCAACTGATGCTCTCGACTCACTGACAAGTTTAGCAGCTCAGAGCTGGGGCCAGAGTTAAGCCAAAGTTATGGCATGGCATTCAAGCAAAGTCGTGTCGACTGCACACACATAGAGGGATAGGGAGAGAGAGAGAGAGATACGAAATCAGTTTGAAAATTGAATTCTAATGCAGCATACCGAACTGAATCGAGCTGGTCGAAACTGAACTCAAGTGAACTGTGGAGTGACTTTGTGCTGCACTGCCATTGACTAAAACAAATGGGTTCCACAACATCTTTTACTGTCAGCTGCAACTTGTCGCCTGGTCCATTTGTGTGTGTGTGCGTGTGTGTGTCTGTTACTATATAAATAAAATAAATATTTATATTGAAATGCAACGCAATCGAGCGCAACCGAATTGAATTTCAGTCCTGTTTCAGCAGTATCCGAGCCTGTCCTGTCTTGCCCATCTCTTATGCTGTCCCCTCTCTCTCCCTCTGTCTCTCTCTCTCGCCGTCTATCCCTTACTCGTTTGACTCCTGTCCAGCGCTTGTCGTGCGTTTTATATTTGGCCAATGGAGCTACGAACAAGTCCGTCGATTTCAGTACCAATTCAATTTTGAACTTTGTCGCATTTAATTGCATTGCATTTGTCCAAAGTTGTGCAATTGATTTGAGGATCTGCACAGGTAAACGGGCCGGAGCTAATCTTTGAATGTTTCGCAATTTTCGTAAAGTTCTTGAACGTGAATTGAATTGTCTTTGCGCAACTTCATCTAAATAGTTGAAAAACTATTCAAAAAGCACAAATTTGTTTCTTAGTCAAATGCCCGACAACAAAAGTTGCTTTTGTCTCATTGTGCGGCGACCAGCGAAATTTCAGCCTTTGTGACTCTCGGCCAGCAGCAAGAGCAAGAGCAACAGCAACAGGAAACGGAAATATGCTTTACGCACATAATGCATGCAGAAGTAGGAGTAAGTTATTCGACTCCTATATCACACATGAGTTGGATAGCAAAAGACAGCACAGATGGAGAGAGAGAGAGAGTCAGAGAGCGAATGGATGGGCGAGAGAAAGTGTGTCTGTGGCAGCTCTAGCCTTTGTCTCCAATGGTTTATGCATGACAGCTCCCATTGCTGTACATAAAATTACATTACTCAACAAACAGACAAGCAGCAACAAATTATCATTTAGATAATACTTTTTAGTGCTTTTCAACATGCATATACTACCAGCACCAGCACCAGCACACATATGTATATTCGCATTCCTTTGCTGCTCCGCCATTTACCTTATATGTAAATACCCTATGAGCAAAGGAGCAGCTGGGCATATGCAAATTTTTTTAAAGAGGGAAGATGGATAAGACTGTTATGCCATACTCTTTATAATTTATCAAGTATTAAAACAAAATGAGTTAATAATTAATAATTCATTTTATTTAAATTTAAAGCTGTTTTATTTATATATTATATTTAAAAATATATATAGTAAAGAAAAGGCATTTTAAACGTATTAGATATTAAAAATTACATAGTAAATAATTAAATAAATAAATGAGTAAATAACTAAATAAATAAATATATAAATAAATAAATAAATAAATAAATAAATAAATAAATAAATAAATAAATAAATAAATA
>NW_022045870.1:66737-101374 GCF_001654015.2 Drosophila navojoa | reverse complement strand
TAAATAAATAAATAAATAAATAAATAAATAAATATATAAATAAATAAACAAATAATAAATAAATACATAATGTAACTTTATTTATATTTTAACTTTTTCCATATAAAAATTATAATAATTTTTTTATATTGAAAATTTTAGATACAGAAAAGGTTTAATTTTTTACTGACAAAATAAATATTTTTTGTTTTACGTACATTTAAAGATTTTATTTGATCATTTATTTTTATAATACGAAAGTTATATAATATTTTTTTATTTTAAATAGATCAAATATTTATATATTTTAAATACATATAACAAATATAGTATTGTTAAAATTAGCACAACTGTAAAACTAAAAAATAAAAATAAAAATTTAACTTCAACATTTCTAAGTCTACTCTCAATTTAAATATTAATAATAAATAAATAAAAATGTACATATATGTTAGATTAGTTTGTCAATGTACAAAAATTGATTCACATCTTCAATGATGTTTAATATGTTTGACAAGTTCTATCAGATGTATTACATTAATAATACATTACATATAAATCAAATCAAATCTGCATACATCACATATTTACATAGTTTTATAGAGTATTTGCAAGCCAAAATAAGCTCCGCGTATGTAGCTGGAATTATACTTCTGTCCACAACCATAATGCTGGACTCATCAACATTACCGTGATTCTCGTTAATATCAAAATCTGTAGCGTACGTTTAAGTCGTCTACATCCGCTTTAGATTTTTCTACGTTTTTTTTTTCTATTTGCCTTTTTTTCACCAACTGAGTGCTGTCTACATTATTTTTTTCTTCTTTTTTCAGTGCTCTTGCCAACCAAATGGCTATAAAAATACGCGGCAAAAGCGCGTAAAGTAAAATGTAAGTGGCATTCCGAGCAGTAGGAGTGTAAGAATGGTGGGCGTGGTTTGCATAATACGCATAATAACAAAGCGGAAAGTGCGCGAAAGCCGTCAAGTAGCTCTGCGCTGGCCAACAGCTCCACCAGCACCACCACCAGCACCAAAACAAGTCGAGACAAACATGGAGCTTGGGTTGGGCTAAGCTGAGCTAAACTGAACAGAGCTCGAGCCATTTGCATTGCCTCATGTTTGGTTTATGTCTTTGTTTTTGCTTCGCTGAGTGGAATTTATATATAATATAAGAGCTAGGTAGCTAGTCTGCATGTAGACAAAAAATTTAACTTGTTGATTATGCCTTAAAGGATGTAAACAAAAACAACATAAAGTCCAAATTAATGAACGAGCTCGGAATTTTTACAATTTAATAAAATAAAATGCAAAAATAACTGAAAGCGAAATATATTTAAATGGTTTATCTACAAACAAAAAAACCGGATGGTTACATATTGACTTATATACATATTGACTTATTGACAATACAAATGATTATTTAAGTTCCTATAAAAGATATTATTATAGAAGCAATTTTTTGTTTATGTATATTCATTTATATACATTCCAGAAACACTGAGACGGTCAAATGAATAATTAAAGAGCTGTAGTGTTGTAGTGTGAGCCTATGATTTAATTTGTCCTCTTATATATGTTCAGCGCTTCGGCTGAGCTGCAGCTGCGTGTGCGTCGACAGCTTAACAGTCTACAGCTCTGCACTCAACAGCTCTGCACTCAACAGCTCTGCACTCAACAGCTTTGCAGACTAGAGCTCTGTACACTACAGCTCTGTACACTACAGCTCTGCACTTTACAGCTCTGTACTTTACAGCTCTGCATTCAACACCTCTGCACTCCATAGTTCTGCAGACAGAGCTCTGTACACTACAGCTCTGTACTCTACAGCTCTGTACTGAATAGCTCAGTAGTCTACAGCGCTGTACTCTCATCTTCAAATGCGTATAAAGATAAATAAACATGCAATGCCATGATTTAATTGAGTTTCTTAACAAATCTAAGACATACCACTTATATGAAAGATATAAAATAGAAATAAAAAATTATGTAAATATGTATACCAATAATGTAACTTACGATAGGAACAAAAAAAACCAGTACATATTAATTTATATATAATTATAATACATATAATAAATTATATTATTAAGCCAAAGGCCCCTGTTACTCTAGATAACATCTTTAAATATTAATGAAATGTGGTACTGCAAGGCAGAGGACACAGAGAGAGAAAGAGAGAGCGAAAGATTTGAGTCGTGAATGTTATTTGAAGTAGACATATTTATGCACTCTATCACATACAATTTATAATGCCTTGTGTAATTATTCTTTGTTTAAATAATTCACAAAGATGCACTTAAAATGTCAGCGCAAAAACTTACGAGTTAACACACACACACGCACACATTCACAATATTCTACATTCGCGCACACACACACCACACGCACACATATATATAAACAAACGCAATTTGGAAGCTTTGGGTGTTACATTCTGGTTCAACGCTCTTTTCTCGTTGCCTTACACACGCTTTTATTATGATTTCTCACTTACTGTCCCTTTTTCTCATGCCATTTAGAACATTTACATTTTTATGAACATTTCGCTGCTCGTTGTTGCCGCTGCCGCTGCTGCTGCTGCCTCTGCTGCTGCTGCTGCTGCAATACCCCCGCTCACATAATACACGTCTTTTATATGCGCATACACTAATATGCATTATGTATGCATGTGTGTGTGTGTGTGTATGTGTGTTTGCGTGTGCGTGTGGAAGACAAAGAGCAGGGAGTGCAAGCTGGCATTAAAGTATATTAAATTACTTAAGCGAATGCAGCTGCAGCAACAACAAGCAGGCGGCAGCTGCAACTGCAACAACTGCAACAGAGAGACATACGCTCAAGTTTTAAAGCATAATTTCTCGAGCATAAATCTTTGTGGCTTTTGCTTTGCAGCAAACAAAAATTAGTTGCACTCGGCGAAAAAAGCATAAGCAACGGTAAATTATGCGCTGCAATATGTCAGCGTGTTGCCGGAGCTGCCTTTGCGCCCGCTGCGTTTGTCACACAGCATGGCGGCGCGGACAAACAGCCAACGGAGCGAATCCGGCGGGGGCGTCAGTTGGTGCCCGAGCTTAATCAGAAATTATTTGAAAATGTTGAGTCGACATGTCGGGACGGCGACTCACGACGACTCACGCACATAGTAAAAGCAGCAAAAGCTACTGCCGCTGCCGCTGCTGCCGCTGCTGCTGCTGCTTGCAATTTGCACACGCCACGACCCCATGACCCAAATAGAATGAAATCTCGGCAAGAGAAACGGCAAACAATGGCTGCAGTCTGTGGCAAAGCCAACTTTCATAGACTGCAGTCAACGCGGCACGCTGTGCCAGCGCCACGGCTCATTTGTTTTGTCGACGCACAAAGCTTTGCCGCACAGCGAGTGCAAACAATGCAATATCATTTTTGCAATACCCTAGACTGAGAAGCGAGTACGATGAAGTATAACTTACACATATGCAAATGACTAAGATTTATTTTCAATAATAATAATCAATAATAGAATAGTTTTTGCAATTATTTTGGTATTTTTTTATAATTAAATGGATAATCATATTAATAATAATGATGATAGAATGTAAGACTAATAATAATATGGAATGAAGATTTTGTTTTTTTTTTTTTTTTTTAATAAAATAAAGCTCATTTTTATTCTTTAATAATTAATAAAAAAAATAAATAAATAAATAATAATAATATATAATAGTTTTCAATATAAATTTGTATATGAAATGTTTTCTAAATTAGTTAAAAATATATACAAATTAATTTTTTATTAAAAAAAAAATAAATTAAAAGTATTTTTTTTTAAATAACGTTAAAATAAAAGTTATTATTATGTATATATTTAATAAAAAAAAATAAGTTTTCAAACAATATTTAATTGAAAAGGATTTCAATTTATTCGAAAATTGTTTCTATCGGAATATTTGAAACTCAAATTTTATAGTTCAGCTCTATCAAATATGCAAAATATTATAAGCAACAGACACAACTGTACCTGCAAGACGAATAAAGATAACAAACCGCAATACAATAACAGGTTTTCTATATATTTTATTTCTTTTTTTTTGCTGTACCACAATTTATTAAAAAAGGATCTCAGCTGGAAATCTTTAATCAGCTCATCATGATGCAGTAAAAGCTCCCCTCGAAGCGTGTGCCAAATGTAATGCCATATCTAGCTGCAGCTACGTCTGGGCCTGGGCAAGGACGATGGCGCACGCGCTCGCGTATAGGTTTCACTCCGTGGAGGACAAAAGGCAACGCCAGCCAGTCCGCGTGCCACAATGGCTTCATCTTGAACCAGTTGGCAAGTTGGCAAGACGCTGCCTGACTGCCTGGCTGGCTGACTTGACTTGGCTTGGCTTGGCTCGCCGCCCACTTTGCAATAATAACTCATGTTAACCGAAAAGCGTGCACTGTCTTTCCGTTCTGCTGCTTGCCGGCATGCCTGCTTGCTGGCTTGTCCTCGCTCCTATTCTCCACAATTCTCCGTGATTCTGCCTCGCCACACAAAAAGTAATGACGAGCAGGATGGGGGGACAAAAAAAAAAAAAAGAAAAGCAACTTTTCGCGCACAATCAGCTGCATTTCAACATTGCGTCGCATTGTTGCCTTTTGCTTATAATTTACTTTTACTTGTGCACTTTGGCTTGGGCTTTGTGATTGTGTTTGTGGCGTGTAAAATATTTGCACTGCCAACGTCTACAGCAGCAGCAGCAACAACAGCAGCAACAGTAACAACAACAGTAATGCCGCACAACATTAACCATAATAATTTTCTTTGGGAAAAGTTGGAGTCTGAACATGTTGGGGCGTTCCTGTCACTGTTAATCAGCTGCCAGCAGCTGGTAAACAAAATGCATTGAATGGGAGCTTTGTATTCCAGCTTGCTACACGTTACATTTTTGTTCTTCCCACACTCACACACACACGCACACAACAACAAAGGCAACATGTGCTGGCAGTGCTGCTATGGCTTGAACCTTTCGCTGTAACTACTTTCATATAACACAAAAGAGGAGAGTGAAAAAAAAAACTTTGCATGCTATAACAGCGAACTCTTTGAGTTTTCCCCACAAATCATATTTCAATTGGCTATTTGACTTTTCAAATTAAAATTTTGATTATAATCGGAACAACCAGAGGATTCACTATGACCCATAAATTGAACTAGATCTTTTGGTGGCTTAAAGCTCAAATTTTTTTCAATTAACATTGAGCTAAGAATTAAATATATTGCAGAAGATTATGTGATCAAAATTACTATTAAATAAATATTTATAAATTGTAAATTTACCTCGTTTTTATTGGATTTTGGAGCCGAAGTTTAATTAAAAGTTTACTAAATAAATTTCGTCCTTTCTTTTTTTCTAATATCTTTTTTCTTAAAATGAAGGACTAAAATAAATAACAACGCTTTTTAATATATTTAAATATTTTTTAAATTTAAGTTTCACTTTACAAGCTCATATGTTTCTGTTAAGTAAACAAATAATGTATCAATTAAATATTTTTCATAGTTTTAAATCTCTTTAAGTAAAGAAAAATTTACATTTTATTATTTGTTAAATTTTTATTTTCTTGAAAATAAATATATTTATTTAAAAATTCAGATTTTAATAAATTTTATTTTATTATATTTTTTTTTTTTTAATAACGGACTATTTAAAAATTTAAAAAAAAATTTTTAGTGAAGCGAATGACTTTATATTATTTTATGAAGTCATTATTATTTTCTTAGACTTCAATTGCTCAGATTAATAAGGTGTATTTCTTATTTTAGGAGTAAATCACATTATCTAAGCAGCACCCACATCCACACAAATACCTATATTTAAAACTTAGACAAACTTTTAGCACTCAGTACTCACAGCAAATCAGATTCCTGATTCATTCCCTTGAACTTTAGTTTTATTTAGTTACTTTCTGCTGACTTTGCTGCTGCCTATCAATGCCTTTGGCTCACAAAACTCAATTAACTTCTGCACTCGCTTTACTTGTTCATTGACTCACACTCTCACTTGCACTCACACTTGCACTCACAGACTCATTCATTCACATTCACGCAACGAGCAAAGAGTCGAGTCGAGAATCGATTAGGATGGCCATTTTTATGAGCCAGATGCTAAGGCGCAGCAAATGAAATTGCTTACATGCCAAAATTTTAACTAAGTCATAAATAGTGTGTGAAAAGT
Source organism: Drosophila navojoa (assembly GCF_001654015.2). Next base: position 95,200 of record NW_022045870.1, on the reverse strand, counting down.
TTTCTTTTTGCTTTGGCAAATGCAACGTGAGCGCTTTTGCAAGTTTACCCCGACTGCCCCGACGGCTGCCGAAGGGCAAAAGGTCCGTTGCTGGCCACGCCCACCACGCCCTGGCCAAAAAGGCACGCAGCTAAAATAATTGATAACAGATTATGTTTTACAATCTAAGCAAGTAGATATGAGATATGCTCGTAATTTTAATGGCCACATGTAGCGGGCCACACGTAGACCGTAGCCGTTACGGCTACGTCCGTAGCTACGAAATCCCGGACCCGGCACAGATTCCGCAAAACGTTGGAAAACTTAATTATTTCGTGCTGGCTTTTCTGCTGGTTTTTGGCCACACACACACACATACACACACACACACACACACACATACACAGACTGAGAGAGACGGAAACCAAGCTTGGGCGACGGACAACTGAAAAGTTATTTATTTTATGGTCAAAAGTTACGTTTTGCTGCTTTATGGCAGCCAACGCCAGGAGTCGCCACTGTGCAGCACAGAGAGTTTAGCTGGCTTTAAAATTTACTGGAGCATGGCGCATAAATCATAGAACTATGTATACGTGATGCTCAGGCGCGATCTCAAATGCTGTAGAGCGCACAGAGACCACACACGCACACATACACACACCTTATTACTCTGCCGGCTTGGCTTCCATATTATTGCTTAATCTATTGGCTTCCATATTATTGCTTAATCTAGCGACGTTTTGTTCCGACGGCTTGGGCGAGCCCGAGGCCATTGAAGCCGTCATGCTGATGCCGCTCATGGACTGCTCCAAGGACTTCTCCTCGACCTGTACCTTGATGCCCAGACGTTGCTGCTCCATCTCCAGCAGCACCGAATCCCGAAAGAATTTCGTCTCGTCTATTTTCACATTGTACATGCCCGTCGGATTGTCGCGATCGAATGGCAAGTCCGGGCGTATATCGCTATCGGTGACCAGCACCCGAGCACCCGGTATGGGCAGGAACTTGAAGAGTCGCTTCCGCAGCATGGGTACATAGGTTGTGCGCATGCGGTCGGGCACGATGAACAGGCGGCTGAGCATCTTCGAGGCGCGCAGATTGATCGGATGATCCTCGAGGCGACGATCCTCGGGCAGGCGCGCCTTAAGCTCCTCCAGCTGGCGCTGGGTCATCTGTAGCACACGCACGCCATCCTTCCAGCGCTCCTGGCCGCTCATAAAGGCGATTTTCTTATTATTGCGCAACTGCTTGCGTATCACCCGCTTGGCAATGCAATTGTAGACGATGCGGGGCACATAGGGCGGGGCCGGGAAGTCGCGCACTGATATCGACAAGTGCCTTGGATTGACCAGCATATTCAAGTACTTGGCATCAGCGAACATCTTCAGCTGCTTCTCGGCCTTCTTGCCGCCCTTCTTCTCCACCTTCTTCATCTGCGGCTTGGGCAAGTCGTGTTTGCCCATCTTGAAGAGGCGCCTGTGCCCGTTGCCGATAACGTGACGCCAGTCGGGCTCACAATAATTGCGCTTTTTGATCTTGACGTAGGGCAAGCGTCGGAACTTGTACCGCTTCTGTGTCTCAATGTGAAGGGTCAGGCGGGGCACCGTCTTCTTGCCCCGCTCACAGGCGCACACGTTCGGATAGCGTATGTCATAGCGTCCCGGGCACGGCTCGAAGCTGATGTGGGGCCGCAGGATTCGGCTGCGCTTCGTTGGCACACAGGAGTGGCGCAGAAACAAGTGGGGATTGTCGGGCTTTTCCTTGATCTTGGGCGACACGATCGACTGAATCTCAAAGCGATTGTAGTAGGTTTCACAGGGACCCGGATCGCTCGGATTGCGCCAGCACATGGTCGCATCGGATACCATGAGACGTGACGAGGGACGACGCTCACGTGCATCTAGCAGGCAGAGTTAAGAAGAGAAATAAATAGTATATTATATATATATATATCTCTTGCTTTACTTACTTGTTAAGAATATGCCCTTTTGCTTGTTCTCCGGCCTGAAGAAGCGCTCGATTTCCGATGGCACCTCGTAGAACTTCGGCGGCGGCGGCTTGATGCTCAGTCGGCTTTTGTTCACGTGCATTTTAGCAAAGACGGAGCCCTTGGAGCCCATCCTGCTCTTATATGGCTCGGGCAGCACGCCATATCGATTCGGCGCATGCTGATAGTCACGCCATGTGGTCATCTCCCGATTGGAGCGCAGCGGACGCTTGGGAGGATATGGAGTGGCCGGCGTCTTCTCAAAGCCCGTCACATGTCTATAATGATTGTAGGTGGCGGCACTAAATTCCTCTCTACGATTTTCTGTAAGTCAATATACATATATAATAAATCCTTCATATAATCTATATTTCAAATCTTTAGTCACATTTACCTTGCTGGCAATACGCATTGTAATGTCCACCTGCTAGCTTAAACTGTTTTTGTACACTCTCCAAATGGTCCTCACGCAGACGATTACCTAAAATCAAATGTTAGCCCTTAAGAAATATCATATATTATATTTGTATTCCATATACATACGCGAGAGCATAAACAGCGGCAAACTCATGCGAGTTGCAACAAAGAACTGACGCTCATCCGCGGAGAGTTTTACCTCGTTCTCCTTCGCATCCATCTTGCTAGGGGGCAATTGTAATTTTACTTGAGTTAAATATATATGAGAAATTTGCAAACTTAGCTAAAAATATGTAATATAATATTGTGTTGTGAATGAATGTCTTCCCAGACTAAACTTGCCCAGACACATACATTATAATAGAATGAAATTTATACATATTTCGAGCGCACTTTTAGGTTTCTAGCTTTGATAAGAAAATCAAAGTCTAAAAACTTTTCCTAAAATTTTCACTATTATTCTATTCTATTCTTTGAATACTCCAAGGCATAACAGACAAACAATTTTTATCATAGTAGGAGAATAAAGTATGACAATAAAGGCAAAGCAATTTAATTTATAAAATATTTTTTTGCATTTTTTTAAATAAACAACTAGCTTTTAAAGATTATATTCAATGTAAAAATTATATAAAACGAAACAATAATATTAAATTACTCTACAAATATTTGTATTCAATATAAAAAATATAACAAATAAAACAACAATATTAAATTGACCTACAAATATTATTATTAAATGTAAAATATATATATTTAATATCAAATATATCTACATTTATTTTTGATTTTTATTTTTTAATGTAAATTAATCTTCGGAATATTCGCTTCCTCAAAAGATAGATAAATAAATAAATACATTTATACCTTAAATTTTAGTGTAATGTGCAAAAATTCTTCAGCATCTTATAAAATTAAGATGCTGTAGTATTACGGCTTATGCGCTCCATTAATAACTGTAACGAACAGCGTTCCGGGCTACAGTCTTAATGCTTAATGAGTGCCCTCCCCGCCAAGCCATTCAGCTCGCAGTCCATTGATGATGCAACAGCTTCTCCAGTCATTTGTGGCTGTTGCGTTGATTGACTGACTCTTAACTGACTCTGTGTGTGTATGTGTGTGTACGTGTGTGTGAGTGTCCCGTGTACTCCTGTCGTGCTTTATTGCTTCACGCTGCCTTTTTGGCTGATTGCCTGCATTGCTGCATTTAATCGAATTAATTAATGGCACATTTCACATTCACATTCATCATTCGCCTGTCTGCATATTTTGCATTTCGTTTTCGTATTTTTTTTTTTTTTTTTTCTTGCGCTGCTTTGTATTTTTATTAACCTATCCCACAGTGCAGACCACACCCACATTGGGTGCTAGGATGATTGCATTTGCATCACAGTCTCGTGTGTTTCCCTTTATTTTCAACATACATACGTATATATGTACATATATATCTTCCTTCTTTTTTTGTTTTTTTGGTTCGAATCAACGAACTGCAAAATTCAATTGAAAATCGTTGAATGCAAGTTAATCAGTGCGCTTGGCTACGCTAATTATGCGGCCGATAAAATTACATTGATAAATGTATGTATTTACATGCATACACACATACCAAAGTATTCATTCATTCATACATAGTATTCATTCATTCACATATATGGATACTCATATAGACATGCCATAGTATTCATTCTTTCTTCTCTCGGTTCTTGCCTAATGAATTGCACCAAATATGACTTTTGTATGGCGATAATTATACGTAAATTAATACGATTTAAATTATGATTTAACTTTTTTCCCTTTTTTGCCCGTTAAAGGTACGTTCTTTATTTATGATTTTTATATTTTAATTTAATTTTCACATATATTTTTTGTAAGCTAACAAAAAAATAAAGATAAAATTAACTTAAATATTATATTATTTTTTTTTTTATTTTATTTATTGTATTTTTTTGTCCGTACTTTTGTGTGTAGTTAATTATACTTTTCTTCAATATGCTTTATATTTTTTATTTAAAATTTAATCTGTATGCCTATATGTATGTATGTTATATAATTTTGTATTTTATATTTTTTGTTTCTTAATTTTTTTTTTTTAAGCATACACTTTCCTTTTATGCATCGAGAACACTTAATTTAATCCTTAATATTGTGGGTTGTCTCAAATTTAATCTGTGCTCAATTTGTGTACAAATATATATTTTTTATTTATTATATCGATTATTTGAACAAACTTGAACTAAATGGGGACTATATGGGCTAAAAACGTGAATTTGGTGAATTTAAGTGCAAGATCGATCCATGTATAGGATTTCTACTTAATTTAAATATCGATAATATCGACTGCATCTATCCAATACTTAATTATCGATTTAATTTTTCTCTGCCTGCTAGACCATTCCAGGCAATTTCGGCAGTTTACGGATACTTCTCTACACATCTTTTATGCCTCAATATAACACAAAATTTAATCACATTCTCTTCTTCTTCTCTGACTTTTCTCTTGCCATAATAAATAGATTGCTTTCAGATTATCTGCGGAAAATGAGCTGTAAGCAGGGGAGAAGTTTTAGTGTAAGGTAATATTAAAAATAAAATACAATAAATACAAACTTTTGCTGTACCAAATCCACTCGACTGTTGCTATGCTTCCATTGCCTGTTATATACATATATACTATGCACTTCTTTTACCGGCTATATACTCTTCAACAACACCATTCTGGCTACAATTGAATCAAGTTAGGTAGTATCAAAACTTGATGTCATACTCAGTCAGCTGATGTGAATTAAAGCTAGAAAAATAATATTAAACAATTTTAAAAAAATAAATAAATAAACTATTTCTCTATTCCTACTTACCCAAGAAAACATTGAGAATTTGTATCCAAAGCTGCATCAGAATGTCTATTGCTGCGAATGAACTGAGAAATAATTTGCTAGAATTTTCCTCAGCTTGCATCCAATTTAATTCTTGTCTACGATCTTCCTCGCTTTTTGCCTCTATTCTTAAATGCCTCAGCTGCTTTCTTGGCATCCTTTGCTGCCTTTTTAGCAGCTTTCTTTGCAGCCTTCTCTTCTTTCCTCAGTTGTTTCAAATGTGCTAGAATGTTTAGGATAGAGATATAATAGAGGTTATATTGCACAATGCGAAAGATTTACCGTTGACCTGATAGGCGCCGACCAGATTGACCGGAAGTGGTGCACACTTGAAGCCAGCCGGTGGTGCCTTGCAGATCCTAATGAACCGATAGCCAGTGGCATAGAGCATGCCCAGGCAGGCCTGTGCGCGAATTCGAGACTTCGGCCAGTTATCGAAGTAGAGATCCTTTCGCTTTATCTCCGGCTTCTTGACACCATCGAGATCGCGCCAGTGGTACATGACCTTCGGCGTGAATGGCCGCACCGGCAATTTCCAGCTGTGGTGCGGGGCATACTTCTCGTACTTGCCCCAGCAGCCTGGCTTGTCGACGAAAAACCAAATATCAGCATTTGGATAGATTCTCATATTTTCCAAAAATCAAAGAACAAATTTAAAGAATGGATAGAAAAATTTATACGCAGAAATTTGTTTAGAAGCACCAAGGAAAATAAAATAACAATTTTGGAGAAAATATTTTATAAGCCAACAATAAACAAAGGGAAAAATCAATGCTTACTCAAAGAGCTTGAAATGTGTGCTTAAATTTAATTGTTCTTCTTAAACAAACACTATATATGAGGTATTTACAATAAATATAGGATCTATTATATTTATTCAGTAAATATAATATGTACAGTATGGAGCATAAAGTGTTGTGTATAAGTATTGGTATGTATTGGCTGTGTATATATCGATGGCGTAATAGAACTGAGTCTGTGTTTGTGTATGGGTATGTGAAGACCATTTGCATTGCCCTTTTAACTCGTTCGCTCAAAGCCTAAAATGATCAATGCAAAGCCTTATTCATTTATTATTAGTATATATAATTTTATTGCAATAATTATTGGAATGGTTAAAAATCTAAATGATAAATGAATAACTTCATAACATAGACGTAGTCTGGTATATGTAGTTGAATGCAGCCCAAATTATCGGCATTCTTTAACTTTAAGGTCATTAGATTAAAGCATGTAGAAGGCTGAGACTAAAGGTGTTGCCCGAAAACTGCCAATTAAGTTTAATTAAATGGAACCACACACACACACTTATCGCCCAATGCAAGTGGTGTATGCCTCTGACAGTCGCTAAGCAAAGTCAATTATCCCAGCAGCTTTGATGCAATTAATTGGCATAATGAAATTCACTAAGCCAACGAGAAGGCATAAGAGAATAAAATAAACATTGGGCATTTGTATCCAAAGGTGATTATTTATTGACACTAAAGAATTGAGAGAGCATTGTGAAAAGTGAACATGAATTTCCCCTCGGTTGCATTCACTTTATTTCGAGATTATTATCCAGGTCTTGGTCGCTTCTTGCCTCTGTTCTTATAAGCGAGCTCAGCCTTCTTAATGGCCAGGGCTGCCAATTTAGCGGCTTTCTTTGCCGCATTTGCTTCTCTCTTCAATTGCTTTAGATGCTCTATAGGTTGTTTTATTTTTAGATTAAGCTGTAAAGCATAAGTTTGTTTGAAAGCGCATAACACTTACCGTTAACGTAATAGGCACCGACCAGATTGACAGGAAGCGGAGCACACTTGAAGCCAGCCGGTGGGGCCATGCTGAGCTTGATGAACCGATAGCCAGTGGCATAGAGCATGCCCAGGCAGGCCTGTGCGCGAATTCGAGACGTCTGCCAGTTGTCAAAGTAGAGATCTTTTTGCTTTATCTCCGCCTTCTTAACGCCATCGTAGTCATGCCAATGGTACATGATCTTCGGCCTTATTGGCCGGATCAACGGTTTCCAGCTGTGCTGCGGAGAGTATCGCTCGTACTTCCCCCAGCAGCCTGGCTTGTCCACGTAAAACCAAGCATCACCATTTGGATAGATTTTCATATTTTCCAATTATCAAATCAGTGATAGGAGAAAGATAATCAAACCATCAAACTCCACGTACAAATTTATAAACAAAAATTTGCAGCCACAAAATAAAAAAATATAATTAAATTTAGGGAAAAAATTAAAAACTACACTACGAAACACAACTAAAATCAACTAATTTCAAACTGTTCACGAAAATAGAGTAAATCCGTGAGCAGCTTGAAATGTTTGATTGAAATTAGCCGGAGTACTTGTTAATAGAGAATCGTAGAAAATTGAATAATATAATCAGATTCAACATAATAAAAATTAACATAAATACTTCTGTTGGTTGGTTAGATTAAAAAAAAAAAATTAATAAAAATATATACATGAATATATATTTAATAAAAATGTATGAATACAATTTTGTATACATAGCAAATTATTATTTTGTATTTGAAATATTATGAATTTAATAATTATAATTGATAGAAATATATTTTAATTAAAAATACAAAAATTGTCAATTTTTTTTTCTATATATTGCACAAATTATTTTTTGTATTAAAATACGTATTCAATTAATTACAAAAAAATATATATATATATTTTAATTTGAAAACTTTTTTAATATTTACACCTATTTTTTTAATTTTTTGTTATAATATGTTTATATGGTATTTTTATACCCTGAACCCATTGAAAAAAGGAAATCAGTGTAAAATATATTTATAGAGCAAATAATAACTTTTGTATAAACACTTCTTAAATTTTTTTGTAAACTTTTATTACACTTCTTTTCACTTCGTTTTTACAGAATATATTAAACTTCTAGTTGCAGCTAATTTTTTCAACATCAAACTAAGAGCTCAAAAGCTACATAGCTTATATATTCTAAAAGTAAAGTTGTTGACTATAGTTGAAATTATCGCCCAACTTTACTAAAAGCTAACCAGGCACTTGCTGGCAAAGTTGAGATCATTAGATTAAAGGATGCACAAGGCTGCGACTAAAGGTGTTGCCCAAAAACTGTCAATTAAGTTTAATTATTTTATGCTTCCAAATAAGGCCACACACATACACACACACACACACAGAGAGAGAGAGAGAGAGAGAGGACAACTAATGTGCAAAAGCGTCTTATGCAAGTGCTTTAAACTGAGCTGAATGGTGTCTGCGAAGGTCTTGACTCTAACACAGCCAGCCGCTAAGCAAAGTCAATTATCCCAGCAGCTTTGATGCAAGTAATTGGCATAATGAAATTTTCTGAGCCAACGACAAGGACAACCGCAAAGAATAGAAGCAGCATCAGCAGCGGCAGCGGCAGCGGCAGCGGCAGCCGTAACCATAACCATATTAGCATATCAAGCGGCAACTGCGGAACCAATGACAATGACAACGCTTGCCCATCATCCTTGGCTCTTTGTGTCTCTCTCTATCTCCCTCTCTCTCTCTCAGAACCCCTCGCCAGCTGATAAGCCGCGTTGTCGCCATACTTTATGCGTATTGCATAAATATTTAAACAGTCCAACAGCTGTCGCACAATATTAATAGCATACGCTGAGCCGTCGCCACTTGAACTTTAGTGAAGTGCGCCCAAGCAGCTTTCTTAGCCAACTCAGCAGAGGCACTGTGCAAATATGTTGCGGCCATTGCCACAAAATATTTAAATATTTTATAAGCCAACGGCACTCGACAGTGCCGTGCAGCAGAGCAACAAACCGTAACCAAAGTTGCAACTGCAACTGCTGCGACCGAACCAGGCCAACTCGGCTGCTGCACTCGCAAAGCCTTCAATCCAATCCAATCCAATCCATTGCAACCTTTCGACTTGTAAATGTATTTGCTCTGCTCTTTTATTATTATATCAGTCTGGCGAATTGAATTTGATGACGGCAAGTTTTTCATATTGGCAAATTTAATACGACTTTTAGCTCTGAATGCTAAAGAGATTCCAGTTCAAGATAAATATTTTTATGTGTGTATTTATATAAAATTTATAATGAATATACAATATGTTTTCAATTACATTTCTTACATTTATTTTATTTTTTATTATTTTTTCTATATTATTGTTGTTAAATTTCGTAAAGCAATTATGGAAATTTTCTAGAAATTCAACGCTTTTACACATACGAACAGGTGGGCAGACATTCAGCCAGGGATTGTTCGATTTAGCTATTGATGGTGTCTGCCACGCCTACTACTGTCTGCTACTCGCATTTTGAGAAAAGCAAAAAAATATACCCCGTTAAATAAATAAAAGCATATTATGTATAAATAGACATCTTCCTATAAACGCTCTATCAGAAATCATTTCTCTCTTTCGCCGAGACTCTAATCAAACCAATGATTTTAGTTTCAAATTATCATATAATTAATTTAAAATAATAAAAAAAAAGAAGTTTGATGATTAGTTATTAAAATTCAGAATTTTCATTACTCAAAAAACTTTCATAAAAGTTAAGCCAACAATATATTATGTAATTAAACTTTAAGCACCCTCCTTTAATTTCTATAATTACAGGGTATTTCATATTCAATAAGTTTGCACATGTCGTCGCATCCACTTTTCTCAGTTCTGTTGGCCAGCTCTCGCTTGGCATGCCCTTAATGCCAAGCATTTTCGTTGGCTGCATTTCAGCAAGGGATGCATGCGCTGGCATTGTCTTTGGTGGCAACAGCTGCTGGTGGCTGATGGTGGCTGGTTTGGCTGCTTGGCTGGCCAGCTGCAGTGCCGTTGCAGCGGGTGGGTGGGGTTTGGGGCATGCCTGTTTGCGGTTTTGTTGCTTTGTTTCCATTGCATATGAACGACAGCGCTCAACACTTTTTATCGTTGCCATCGCCGCACTACTACTTATTATAATTTTCCTTTTTTTCCTTTCCTTTCTCTTCTTTTTTTTTTATTTTTGTTTTTGTTGTTTTGTGGCTCCGAGTAAATTTCCATGGGGGCTTAGCCGGAGCTGAACATGTTGTTGAGTTGATTTCATAGCGTGCGAGTGCCGCTTACTAGTTGAGGGGCATTGGTTTAGTGTGCATGAGCGCGCAAAAGTATGCTACAAATATTCTAAAGCTCCCGACTGGAAAGGCAAACCCATTTAAATTTTGTGGCTTAAACGGAGTACATAAAATTCGTAAAATTATTTTAAATACTCCGCAAATGCATGCAATAATCCACTAAATTTTACATTCAACTCAAATAATAGCCGCCATTGTGTGTGTGTGTGTGTGTGTGTAGCTGGGCAAATTGAATAGCAAAATTGTTAACAAGCAGCAAATCAAATTTAGTTTGGCTGAGTTAAGTTTTTATTTGGCTTTGGTTTTTATTTAATTTGGAAAAAATAATAATAATAATGTAATTAATTTAATAGCATTATAATTAATTCTTTAATTATATATTATATATTTAATTATTTATTTAATTAATATTAGCTTCTTAATTCACTTTCATTCATTTTTTCATTAATTTAATTTTATAAATCAAGTTTTATTGATCCAATAATTTTTTATTTTTCATTATAAATTATACATTATTTTTTTAGTAATTATTTATTTAGAAAATTATATTTTATATAATTTTAGATATTCTTATATTATATTTTTATATGTTTTTCGCATTATTTTTGGCATTTGTTGTTAAAGAATTTCTTAAACTTATATTATTTTCAACATAAGCTATCAATGCCATAGATAAAATATTCAAAAGCACATCTTAGCTTAAATTCCCGATAATGTTGTGGGAAATTTTAAAAAATATTAAACACACATATCTAAGCTAGATTTAAGCTCTTATCCTCTTCAACTATGATGTGTTTTGTGTCATATCCGGCTTAGGGCACTTAATATTCCTTGCACAGGCTAAAAGCTGCCGCTGGCATCTTTCTGGGCGACAGCTCAGACTCGAACTCAATTCGAAACAATGCTGTCAACGCTTCAGCATAATTATGTCGCAGAAAGATGTTCCATGGTTATTTTTATCGATGCGCATTAAAAGGCTTTTAAAATTTATTGATATTACCGACTCTATTAAATTATGCCAGGCAGCCAACATCCTAGCGCTGGGCTTGTCTTCCTCTTTTTTTTATTTTAATATTTTTTTACTTTTTTTTTGTTTCCCCTTCTTTATTTTTAATGCTTGTATTTTATGAGTGACGTGGCAATGGCAGCAAATTTTCCATGTCGTCAATGGCAGCGACCGATGACTGGCAGCAAAATTGGCAATGCCAAAAGCAGCGACAATGACGTCGACGGCGACGGAGACAGCGACGCCGACTGCATCAGCGATAGCGACTTTTGCTGTAAGCGGAGCAAACTCAATTTGTGTGAAAAATTCTTTTAGTTGTTGTGCATATTTTAAATATAGTACACAACCAACAACAACAACAGCGTTAGCGCGCTGTAAATTATAATATTTCTTTATTTTTAAATACAAAAAAAAGCGCAAAAATTAAAATAAAATATATTTTGCGCAGCATTAAGCTTGGCATGGAGTAAATTAATGCATAAAGACAAGCGTGCGTGTATTGAAAGCAGTTTATACGTGTGTCTGGCTACATATACATACACAGATACAGGCACACACACACACAGACACTCATGCTCGCGGCGTACGTGTTGTAAGCGCGTCGCTTGGCTGGCAACCATGGCGTATGATTGATAAATTTACACTTTGAAAGGGCAGCAAATTGTAAAGTATATTTGATGGCGCCGCTAAAAGTATTCAATGCGAATACCCTATCAAAATTGTTCAACTCTGAACAGGGTATATTATAAAGTAGATGGGTTTTGATTTAAAAATAGAGCTTACTAAAATTATATAACTCTGAGTAAAGTCATCCTATCCCAATCTTTTTGTCTCTCTCTCTTCTTTTTTTTACCTCTCTATCTGAAGGAATCATATATGGTTTATGTAAACTTTTGTTGCTTATATATACTTTGAAGCTATAAGTTCAAGGATATAATAACTCATATAGCTCTCAGCTTTAAGAGCATATTCTAAACCTCTCATCAATGCTAAAAACACATGACAATCTCAGCTCTAGAGTATGCTTTAGTCAAGCATTGTGGACACATACTTATACACATACCTTCTTTATTATTATTATAATTAACTTTTATTTATTTTTATTTATTTATTTTTTTTTTTTTGAATACAAAACAATTAAATTTTTAAAAATAAATTTTAAAAAATTATTCATTCCTCATGCATTTCATTCAACAAATTTTAATAAACAATTTTTAATAAAATTATCTCTAATATGTAAATCGAAAAACATAGAATATTTTATTTATTTATTTTGTTGCGAACCTGCGCATATATTTGTGAGTAGCACTGTTTGCATTTGGCCGCATTAATCGATCAAAATATGCGAGAAAAAAACACTTTTCACACAATAACAACATTAATAGAATGAAGTCTATAAATTCGCTATTTTCAGCATTTTATTTTTTTTATGCCGCACGCTTGAATGCATTTTAAGTGCTGCATAAATGCATTTCTGCTTAAATGGATTTTAGTGAAAATCTAACATTTTAATATGTACTTGCTAAGCCCATCTTTGAAGCTGCAAGACCCTTGAGTGGCTTTGCTAACATGGCGTATGCTTAATTTCGAAACAAATATGCAAAATCGAACAGCTGCTTGGGCTGTCCCAATTTGCAATTACTAGAATTAAGAGGTCACCAATATACATACAAATATGCATACACATATATAGAGAGATGGATATAAATCAACATAGAACTGTTTGTTACAAGGCTAATTATATATATGTATTTAGCTCAAGCAATTCGCTCCTTTATCAACAAATGTTCTATATTGAAATGGAATATATATACATAAATACAGCTTTGAGTTGACAGATGGATTTGATTGCAGTTCTGTTAAGTAATACCACTAACTGGCTACAAATTTGGCCAACATGTTACTCAGTTGCCTTGTCAGAGCCGACCATTAAATAGCCTAGGACAAAGACATAGACTTTGCATGGGAGCTTTAGCTGTGAGCATTTCCAAATGGGGTATATGAGATGATGAAAAATGCTGTGTGTAGGGAGAGTTAACTTGGGAAATAGCTGAAATCGGAGTATAATTAAATGTATTATCTATTTAGGCAATTATTACTGAAAATACGTTAACATTATTTATATGTTTTTAATAACTTTAACGTTTCCTTATTTTATCTGTCTGCCATTAATAGAGCTATTTACCAAGTTTCATAGTTATTTTAGATATTTTCTTAATCCTAAGAAAATCATTTTTGCCGTCTGCCTTCTGTTTGCTATCAGAGCTAATTTATGGTAAATTTATTTCGACTGGTGGATGACATTTATTTATTATTTAAGTAATTTAATGTGAATAAAATAATAATAAATTAACAAAAATTTAAAAAACAAAATTTATTGTTCTTTTGCATAAAGTTACTTTAATATTTTCAATTTTTATTTATTTTCATTTGTATTATTCGGCTATTTATATTTCTTTTTAATTATTTATTTATTATGTATGCTCATTTAATTTTTTTAAATTTTAGAGCTAAACCTATATTCATTTTTTACAGGAGTTTTTAAAAAATGAAAAACTTTTAAAAAGAAAAAACTAAATAAATAATTTAAATTACCCTAAAGTAAAACTTTTCAATTATTCCTTCACTTATACATATACATTATAAAATTTTTAAAAATTTCCTTTATTTTGTAAGGGTATTGCTTTCTTCGACTATCCAATGCACTCGCTTTTTTCAGCTGTGCCGTAGTTTTTGCATGGGGCTGCGCTTGTATCTGTTTCGAGCGGAAGTCACCCGCTGGTACATCTGCCACTCTCACTCCAACTCCCGCTCCCACGCGCTCACTCCCTCTGGTGCTCCTCGGGCAGCAGTTGCTGATTGAGCCGCCAGGCTTTTGTATTGTCGGGGAGCGCGTGAGAAAGGATTCCCCGACTAAGCTGCGGCTAGCAGTTGCATGCGAACTGCAACTTCCGTGCCAAGTTTGCCGTGCAGCCGCAGCTGCCATTATTTTTACACACATTCCAAAATTGAGAGTGAAAGAGCGTGAGCGAGAGGGGACATACGGGAGCGGGGTAATTGTAAGAGTGTGACAGTGTGTGAGTGTGTGTGTGTGTACTGCTGGAGTGCTACAAATTGAATGCAGCCGACATTTCGTTGAGGGCATCAGATTGCAGCTACCGCGTGCTGCATAATTTATGATGGCCAACGTTCGCGTTGCTTGTTATGCACTCTACACTCGATGCCCCAAGGGGTATATTGGTTGGCTTGGTCAGTACGTGCTAATGGTAAATTAATTACATATGCAGGCATTTTCATTAATCATGACTTCGCATGCTGCTTGAAAAACACATTTACAGACTATAACTTCCATGAAATCTGAAATATATATATTTGTGGGAGTTTTACCCAATTTGAGTTGAGTTTTTAACAAATGTAATAAAAATGTATGTGTAAAAAGTTTCTATAACATAATTTAAAATTTATTTTCATTTATTCAAGGTGTTTTTTTTTTTTAATTCTCTGTTGAATAAAGCATGAACTAATCATATATGTGTTCTGTCAGTATATAAGCAGAAAAATGTATAAAGTGTATAGGCGAGTTTGGAAATATGTAAGTCTGATTAGACAGGAGAGTTAAGAGCGATATATAAATATATATATTTTTTTTGTTTTTTTTTTTTATGAATCCATAAAATGCAATTGTAATTAATATTTAGTATTAACGTAGATATCTAATATCTAACTATTCTAATATATCTTATATTTATTGCACTCCCAGCGTGTATTACACAGTCGCTTACACCCAAAACTCCCAGACATTTGCTTGTTTTTCGTATCAAGTTTGTATTTTGCCTTTGACACTGGCTAACCTCTGTCTAGCTCTCTCTGACTGCCTCTCTCTCTATCTTTCTCTCTCTCTCTCTCACCTCACACTCTGTCGTATGTTACCCTTCTGGCTGGTTGTCTATCTCTTTTGAAACTTTTGCAGTTTTTTCGTGCCTGGGAGTTTTTGGCACTGTTCATTCGCAATGCCGTTTTTCAAATGTCTGCGCCATGTGCATGCAAAATTCAAATCCCATCCAATAACTAACTGAGCGCAGAGTGCTGAGACTAAGGCAGAGCCTGAGGCAGGGGCTGAGGCTGAGGCAGTAGCTGCCCAAACGGTTGCTCTGTTGTAGCCGCGGCACATTTCGACGATAACCTGCGCTAATGAAGTGTGATGTTGCCCAAATGCTTTAGCCTTTTTTGTGATACCTTTTTGCTGTTCTCTTCTTCTTTTTGCTTCATTGCTGTGAGTGGCCTAAAACTGGCAATGCGTGCTGAATTATAATTACTTGACCGATTGCCAATCGGGGCATGCTGAGTGGAAAAGCTGCTCCTGAGCTGCTGGCTAAACAGCTGGAGTGGGAAATAGGGCCTCTGGACTAAGAGATAGAAAACGAGAGAGAGAGAGAGAGTGCTGTGGACAACTATTTTAAGCATATGTTGAAAAGGTCATAGAAATTTAGAATAGTAAAATAGAGACGCAATTGAATTTACTATATAAAAATTCAGGTGAGAGAAAAAGCAATTTAATATAATGGAAAATAAAATGAGAAAGTAAAAGTTTTAAGATTTAAGTTAGCTAAAAATGCAACCTTATATAAATAAATAAATAAATAATAGATTAAATGATGTGAGCAGTGACTACTCAAGAAAAGATAAAGAAACTTTTACGTCATAGATTTTCTCATATTTTTATATTTCTCATTATAATCTGTTTAGAAATTCAAAATATGCAATAAATTCCAGTGTTTTCTACGGAGCATAACACCAATTACATATACATCAGAGCACTATTCATAAAGACACCCCTCTCTCTATCTCTCTCGCTCTCTCTCTCCATCTCACTCTATATCCTTCTCTTTCCTTGCCTATTGCCTGTGGCCTGTTATTCGAAAAAGCTAATTAACTGCACTTTATATTCGCACTTAGCACATAGCCAGCCAGCAAATCCAGCAAAAAATATGATTAAAATTAATATCAATTAACAATGCTGAGCCCGGCCAAGGCATCGAGCGCCTCAGCTGGCTGCATCGTTATATCAAGTGGTTGGCCAGGGCCTGGGCGAGAGTCTGTGAGTGTCATCAATGCCAATATGCTTAATTATAATGCATATTTTTCTTTTCATCCGACCCCAAGCTCATCCGGCAACAACGTCTTCATTAGCCAAGACTCGCGCCAAGGCGACAGGACACGACGACATCTTCTTCAGCGCTGCAGAAAGGAAACTAATAATTAACACTTTTTACTGCCAAGAGTCGATAATTGAATTACTGAGTGCAGTCAATGGATCTACCAGGC
The DNA here is from genome assembly GCF_001654015.2 of Drosophila navojoa. Next base: position 78,530 of record NW_022045870.1, on the reverse strand, counting down.
GCCCAATTCCCAGATGCCTTACCAAGACTCGCCGGACGCCCCCTCAACTGGGTTGGACTGCCATTTTCATCTTATTTTTGCTGCTGCTGCTGCTGCTGATTCTCTTCATTTTCTTCGCATTTTTCTTTTTCTATTTTCTTGTATTTTTTGTTGCAGCTGCCAGAAAAATATTCGCAGTAAATGCAATCGCCTGTAGAACAACAACGCATAAGGCAAATATTCAAATGCACTCGACAACAACAACAAGAAGAACAAGAGCAAATATTACAACAAGAAGCCAGATGACGACCAACCGAAAAATAAGAAAAATGAGTTGAGCAGAAGTCGCTCCGGCATCTTGGATAAAAACGTTTAATTAAAATTCAAGAGGTTTTGTTTTCCAGCTGCAAGTTTTTCTCTCTGTGTATGTGAGAGAGTCTCTCTGTGTGTGTGTGTGTGTGTGTGTGTGTGCGTGTGTTTGAACGTCTTGAGTAATAGAGGACGCTTAAGGAGCGTGGAGCCAAAGCTATGCAAATTGGCGTCTGTTTTGGATCGGCGTTAATTACTTTGAAGTAAAGTGCAAGCGACCATTGCCCAAAAAAAAAAAACTCAACCGAGCGCCCAGATTCAGCGGAATGTCAAAGATTTTCAGATTCGACAATGGCAACAACTGCATTGACAATTTGAATTAATAAAAGTTCAAGCAACTGCCAAATAAAATTGTTCCAACTTAAATGACTTTAAGTAACTTTTAAAAGGGCATTTGAAGATTGTCATTCTCTAGACATCTTAGATATTGTTGCAGTTGCAGACGCTATCAAATGCAGAATAGAAAATATTCAGTTAGTGCTTGCAATTTTTTAAGCATATTTCAATTTAATATCTTGAAATTTGTCATAGCTTCAAAAAAAACAAAAAACAAAATCTAAAAATTACTTTAATTTGAGTTAAGAGATAAATTGAAAAATTGCTAGCAGTATAACTGGATAAAAGCGCAGACCATAAAATATTTTTTAATGCATATATAATACTCTTTTCACAATGTCTACGTATGCACAATATATTATTTTATCACATTTATTATATTATATATTATTAAAACAACTTTAATAAATTATTATTATTTATTATATATTTTTTTAAGTCTAAAATTATATAAAAATATTGTTGCTTTCTTATGCTCTGATCTATTTCACATAAATATTAAAATACGTGAGTACAAATATATATTATATTAAATTTTATATTACTAAAAATTATTACCATTATCGTGATACATATTGTATACTTTATTTTACATATATTACAAAAATAGACTATATTATATTTTATTATTAAGATTATTAACAGAATGATATAATTTTTACTTTATTTTACATATTTTGAATATTGTTGAAATGTTTTTACTTTTTTATGATCTTATAAATAAATAAATTTTATAAAAATAAATATTAAAATACTTAAATATAAAAAAAAAATTAAATGTATATTATTAAAAATCATAAAGTCATTTGAATTTTTTTCTTTTCTTTTAAGCTATTCCACATAAATATTAAATACGTGATTATTATATTTTATATTACTGAAAATGTAAACATTGTCATTTATATATTTTATATTAATTGTTCAAATTATACATATTTTAAAAGTCTAAAAATATTTGAAGTATTCCTTCCCATAGGAAAACAGTTTCCTCCCATCACTTTTACAGTTAATAATCTTTAATGATGTAGTCAAGCCAACTGAACCTGAAATGTGATCTACCTTCCATCGTTACACGAAGGAAATATCGATCCGCAGTCAAGCCCAACTGGCAGCTGCTCTGCGTGCCGCTCTCAGGGCACGACCCGGTCCAGTTTTGTGCTGGGAGAGCAGAGCTTGGCCGCAAATGCTAAGCAAACACAAATTGCGCATGATAAATGCAACGCTCGCCTGCCGTTAATAATTTTCTATAAATTTTCACGCTGCTCCCAAAGCAAATTGGGAAACGTAGCCGGCGCTTCGACGGACCCGGCCCTGGCCAGTCCTGAGCTGGCCTGCAGTGGGCTGTGCGTAAAAACCAAACAGGGAAGCAAATTTCCAAAATCCAATTTGCATTTCCATCAATAACAAAAGAATATTAGACGATGCGTTCGCAGTGGGCGGGGCCTGATGAAGGCTGATGGAGGATGGGTGGCTGCCGCCCGTCAAAAATTTACCAATCGTTAAAAATACTTCCTGTTTCCTGTGCGCCATTTTCTAATGCGCCGGCTCGGCTTCCGCTTTGCCACTGTTTGAGCAATCCAATGCTGGCCACGTTCGCGTCCAGCGGCTGGCTGCCACAGTTAGTCATTCTCGTGCTGCTTTATGTAATTTATATCCTTGCAGCATTATCCTTTATTTACTTTACTTTTTAGCATTATGCGAATATATATGTATAAATGTCTGTGTGTATGTGTGTGTGTGCATGGCGCGCTGCGTGGCAAAATTTATGTATAAAAATGAGCGAAATTGCAGAACACATTTTTTCCATTACTGAAAATAAATGTCTGAGGGATGTGCTCAGCCAGGACCAGCCCAGCATCTGACTGACTGACTCTACGTAGGTTTCGCGCTGTCTGTATCTGTGTGTGTGTGTGTGTGTGTGTGTGGGTGTTTGACTGTGTGTGTCTGTCTTAGATCAGAAAAAATCGCTTCTCACTGATGAGCTTCAATGAATTCAATCAGAATTCATTTGAATACAGTCCGTGCATACCAAAAAGGCGAGATTAAGTGGCAAAGTCGAACTGAGAGGCCAGTGAAAATGCGACAGGATAAGACGAAGCGAACCAGGCCAACTCCTCATGGGCCACACAGCAGCAGGAGCAGGAGCAGGAGCAGTGGCAGCAGCAGCAGCAACCATTCGCTTTGACTAATATGCCTTGTGGTCGGCCAAGAAGAAGAGGCGAGGTGGGGCGTGAGGCTGGGGAGCTTAGCGCATGCCAGGATTTTGCGCTAAGGAATAAGTAATCAGCGCTAAGTTGGTAATTGAAAGCGTAGCTGGTTTGCCCCACCGCCTCGACCTAGACCGAATCAGCCAGCCCAGCCAGCTCCTTGCGGTTGACTACGGTCAAGTGCGGCGGCGTCGACGTCGTCGTCTCCACACTTGACTTGAGCTGCTCACCGAACAAAATGAGGCTGGAGTTGGAGTTGGAGTTGGAGTCGAGTGGCCTGGGGTAAAGTAAGGAGCATGGAGCACAGGAGAAGTGTGGAAAAGAAAACAAAGTGAAGTGCAGCAAATTTCATTGAAAACTTTTGTCAAGGATGCAGCATAATAGAGAAGCGCCACTCACTGTTTTACATTATGTGGCTGCCACATAGCTACCCACCTGCCTACTTTCAACAGGATATGACATGACGTCGTCGCAAAGACACCTGTGTGCAGAGACACATGTGTGTGTGTGTAGCAGGCGGAACGAATGTGACCGAGTGGGCGTAGCGCCCAAGGCTAGACAACCAAAATAAAAGACCAACTCGTACATAAACCCAAAATACACGACAGATAAAAAGATGGCTGGGAAAATTAGCCTCAGCTAGAGCAAAGCGGCTTTTGCGGTACATATTATGGCCAGGAATGAATTTGAGGTGATTTGAGGTTGTAAATTGGGGCTATAAAAGGGTTCATTTTTGTCAAGAGAATGGTTTAATCTTAACTATTGCTATTACGGATATGTTAATACAATTAAATAAATTAAAATAATGTAATAAGTATTATATAAAAATATTAAAGCTGAAAGTTTTATATAATTAATAATGTAATATTTAAAAACATTTAAAAATAACAAATATTATATTTGATTAAATTATTTATATTAATATTTATTTATTAACAATAATAAAAATTATACAAGTATATACCAGTTGAAAGCTATGCAGCTCTGTATTAATAATAAGCTAACAGTGCAATTGAATAAAATTAAATAAAAAATTATATTATATTATTTACATAAATATAACATAAACTTTATATATTTTTGTTTAATTATTCTTTTATATTTGTAAATCTGTCGATAGACAAATTGACATAAATAATACTCAATTTTCGTAAAATACATAAATTCAGATCATTTTAAGTTATACTCCAAGATGTTTACATTTTGTTTACTAAAAACTTAGAGTACATTAATTTTATTACTTAGAGATACAATTATACTTTCCATCCGATTTGCAGCTACACATCAATCAAATTCCCTCAACTCTTGCCTCCACACAAATTACATAACATTTCGAATACGACCCGCTCGTGTAGCGCACACTGACTCGAATATTTTGACTACACCGAAATTCTGTGCAGACATTGCGTAACATGAGGTTGCAAAAATTATGTACAAAGATTAAGAAAGTAAACCGTTATCTGGCATTGCCCTGGGCAATGTTAACAGCAGAGGAAATGGGAACACGCCCTGTTGACAGTTGCTGCTAGGGGCGCTGCCAAGACATACATAGGTGAGGGGGGCACAGAGAGTGTGCGGCATAATGAAATTATATTCAACCAACATTTGGAGAATGTGTGTGTGTGTGCGAGTGTGGCAGATGAGTCTTGGTTTATGTGTGAGATTTGCTTATGTTTTATGTGTGTGGCATCGTAAAATATGGTGAAGAAGAAAAACACAAAATAAAATAAAAAAGAAATTTCAAAATATACAATAAACATTTGCTAAACTGAAACTGACAACGCGCAATCAAGTAACAAATAAAAATCTTACCTGTACTTAAAATATATATCATTTTTATGTACGTAATAAAACATGCATGCATATATACACATGTACTTACCATAATAATAACAAGTTATTTTGTAGATAAGTAAAAAGTTTAAAAACATATCAAGTCAGCATGAACACACACTTATAACTACAAAATATTTGCATATTAATTCACTATACTCTATTATCTATTATTAATTAATTTTATAAAAAAATATAAAAAATTCGATCCTGCCAGGAGTCGAACCTGGAATCTTCTGATCCGTAGTCAGACGCGTTATCCATTGCGCCACAGGACCGCTGACCAACGCTAGGCCGATTTTCAACTTGAACAACAGCTCGCCATGCTTAGCATAAACCACAAAGCAAGCGAGTGATCGAGCGGTCGCTTATCAGACCTATTTTTAGACCACAACAACAACAACACAATAAACGAAACATGAGAATTTCTGTGTGAATGGAAAAAAGCAACAACATGCAAAGCAACAAAAGCAATGTGGAATTGTAAAGCAAACATGTGAACAGCTACGCCAACAGCTACAATAGCGATAGTGATGTTTAGGAGAGTGAGGGAGACAGCTACATTAAATATTCGGCCTCTTGAGAACTGGTTAGCGCTTGTGACCCTCTCACTTATAATAAGTTGTCTCGACAAACAATTTAAGCACTACTACAGTGAATACTCATCTTCGACAAACGTTAAATGCTTTCGCTTTAATTCGACGACAATGCGTTGGGCTAACAACAGCAAAGAATGTAACATGAATTTCGATTGATTTCCAGCTAAATCAACTGCTCGATATCCGTTCTATATGCCAGTGTACCCTGTCCATATATTTGCACATCTGTGAGGGTGCGTGTGTCTGTGTGTGTGTGTGTGACTGTGTCTGCTGTTTCCGGTTTGCTTCGTTTGATTCCGATTCTAATTGTTTTTGTCTATCCTGAGTGCATTGCCATCCGCATTGGCAGTTGGAAACGCTTGGCGAAAATTACCTGTGCTGCAGGAAAACTTTATCCCAAATGGGCAAATAATTATTCGTGCAAACCAAACGAAATCAGAGCCCTGGGCAAAAATTAAGCAAATATCACGTCGATAGACTCGGACCAATGAAAATCAAAGATAGCCCAGCCACAGAAGCTCTCCGTACGGATACAACGAAGCATCGTAACAAAAATTCCAACTCCAAGTGCGTGTGAAAATCTTTACGTGTGTGCCTAAAGTTTTTCTTTCTTTTTTTGCTTTTTGCAAGCGTGTAAATGGGGGTAGATATCAGGTTGAATACTGTTTGATTGTTTGAGGTTTTAATTACAGAGAGTGGTTATTTGGAGAAGTTATCGAGCGCATGAGTGAGGGAGAATGGGAGGCTGCGCTAATAGAAAGCTGGAAATTGGCACAAATTGTGGCTAATCCTTGAAGATGAGACTATGAGACTAGCATAGGCTAGGCTGCAGAGTAAATATTGAAAAGAGTTATGCTTTCGTATGGTGTATAAATGTTTAACGGAACTTTAGCTTACATTAAAAAGTTTTAGTTTAATTACAGCAAATTCAAATTTGTATCTTCATTAAAGAGTTTCGATTATATTTGTATATGCCATATAACTAGATGTTATGTAAGTTCTTAAACAAAATATTTATCAATTTAAAGTTAATATTTTCGTGCTTTACTATAAGCGAAATAAAACCATATAATTCATTTCTTGAAACCAATTTTTAAAAATTTAATAATAAGTTAGTAGATATTTTTTGAATTGTATTGAATGGATTTTATAGTTCAACTTCAAATCAAATCAAATTTATATTATATATGTATGTATATTAGGTATATTGAATATAATGGTATATATTAAAACCTTAGATAAAAATGCATGTTGTTGGCACAGATTGTGGCCCAGCAGTATGTATGTATGTATGTTAGGCGAATCTAGCAAAACCACAAAAGCTACTCGGTTTAACTTCGTTTCGAACTGCAGCGAATGAGCTAAGCGACCCGCAACCCGCAATTTCCATTCTACATGCATCCTTGCCGCCTCCCCGACGACCCCGGCCCCTTCCCGCTGATGCACAGTAAGTAAATTGTACAGTTGGCGCAAACGAGTAAAGAAATCGCTCATGCAAAACTGATTGACTGTAACGAAATACAAAAAGCAAAGAACTGTAAAGAGAAACACGAAACTTGTTACAGTCGCTGCTGATTTTAGAGCGCCCGAGTCCCAGACCTCGAGCGCTAAAACCAAAAAAAAAAGAGACTAAACCACAACAAAAATAGAAAAAGAAAGGGAAGGAATACCCATTGCAACATTTCCCGTTATCTTTTCTGCGTTTATTTATGTAGTTTGGCTGTTGCGTCAGTACGTATGCAACGTTTTCATTACTTTTACTTTGTGCTGCAGCACACCACAGCAACCAGGGCTGCACAGTGAACCAAATCGTTTAATATATAACAAGATATATATTATACATATGTCTACGGTAATTCTGCGTTTTAACAACAATTCACATAGCAGTGCAAAAGCTATATTATTTATGACTTCTCCATTTAGTTGTTATTGACTCCTTTGTAGCCCTGGTTGCAGTCGCTTGATTTTTATTGAAACGAAAATATCGTTGGACGCTGAAGTTGTGCACGCCTTTTTGTCGGTTGCACACTTAATTGAAAGGAATTGTTAATTCACAAGTCTCTCTCTCCCTCTCTCTCGCTCTCTTTCACTCTAGCAGTCGTTCTCTCTCGTTGACGACTGTGTCTCGCTTTGTGCGTGATTGGTCGGCTCAAATGGAGCTTCTTAATGATGACTACCGGCTGCAGGCGACGCGTCGCCTCTGCTCACCCTTTCGCCATGAAGTCGGCGCTTTTTGCGCCTCACTTGTTTTCTCCACTCAAATTCAATTATCACAATTTTTTATTTATTCGTTTTTTTTTTTGCTGTCCTTCCCTGAGGCTTACGATATTTTTATCACACATTCGTTGACAATTTACAGCCGCCTACTGATGTTTGCATATGCACCCGCCAGGGGGCGTTCCGTTGGCAGCTGTCAACGAATGCGTTGAAGCTCGTGTCGCCTCGTTGATTCCTTGACACTTATTTGTCGTTGTTAGCACATAATAGCATTTTATGTAGATTATACAAGGCTTATAAGTACGCCTACATGTCTGAACATTCTAGGCTCATCTGACACTCCCGCCGCTGCTTAGCCGTAATAATTGCTCACGTTCTAACTGCCTCATCGTCCCCTCCCTCCCTTGCTCTTCCTCTGCCTTTCACTCTCTCACACATGAACGCCTCTTATTGTGGCTTTTAAAACCAATTTGGCGAAATATAAGAAACCCTATGCAATCCCGTACCGACCAACAACCAGGTCAAAACGCTGCTCTAAGATGTGTGTAATTAGACGTGACTTTTGCTCAAGTTTTTCTAGCTTCGCTGGAACACACCGAAGCAAAGCAGGGAAAGAGGGGAATGACGGATGCGGAGAGTCTGCGTGGCTTAAAGCCTTCTTAACACTCTGTTGTTTCTTAGACATAGGCACACCCTAATTGTACTAGGGCATGGCTGGAGGCGTTCAAGACGGCAAGAGCTACAGATTGAGGTTAGATGCCAAGTGCCAAAGGCAGTTATAGAGAATGAAGTTAAATGTAACTGTACTTAGGACTTTACTGTTAAGCCTCATGGATTGAAGTACGGGCAGAATTAAAAGCTGACATAGATGTAGTTAAGGTATATGCAAAAAATTTAAAAGAAGAAAATATTTATAAATTTTTAAAGTTCATTTACCTTCAAATGTTTTTAATTATTTAATAAATATATGTAAAATAAATATTAAAAATATATATTGAATATAAAAAACTAATTAATATTAATGCAAATTCATACTCATACTTTCGCATCAAATGTCATTAAAAAATAATTAATTATCATTTACCTGCTTTCTTACCGGTTGAATTGTATAGCGGAAATCTTGCGCTTTGGTTGAAGATGAAAAGTCCTATCAGCACTTCTACATCCGTTACACATTTGCGGAATTGGCATCAGTAGCTTTAGCCCTATGCAGCCGCATCTTTGGTTTGTGCAAATTGAAAGCACGGCAAAATAATTACACATTTTTCTATGTGAATTTTTCAATTTATATGCCGTCAGGCTAACACTGCGTGCATATATATGTACTTATATATATAATTTCATGTGACGTATCACGACATTGACATCCACGACATATTCCCACTACACCCATAAAACTCAAGTCGTAGGCCCCGTGGAGTCGTTTATGTATGCAAATTGTGTAGATGTCCTTGAATCTAGAGCCTCAGCTTTCAAAAAGTATTCGTTAGAGCTTTTCAAGGCTTATCCGTACACACTTAGCATAGACACTAACCATTGGAAGAAATCTTGGATAGGCAAGCTTTTGATCATAACATAACGTCAAGCGTTAACAGCAGCTATCCGTTTTATATTTTTAACGCAGTACATTAAAAAATATATGAATTAAAACACTCTGAAATCATCTTATATTTTCTTTATTAATGATTTTTGTGTATGCTATTAATGGGCTTACAAATGTATCTTGCTGCCTGAAAAAAATAACACGCACACAGAAAACACATTTAACTGAAATTTTACAATGCTGTGTGTTAAATTTCGATTAAACCCATTTTTATATATTCACATATATACATATACATATACATATATATATACGTATATGTATATGCATGTATGTATATTTATTTATATATTTATATATAAATATATCAATGTATATGCATGTATGTATATTTATTTATATATTTATATATAAATATATCGATCATTTGACAGCCTAGATCCGCCAATGATTGATATATTTATATATAAATTATAAGTTATCAATTACAAAAGTTGACGAAATGCATTTCTATACATTCTAAATGTACAAAAAAGAAAAGTTGAAAAAAAAAAAGAGAATGTAATTGAAATGAAAAGAAAAAACAAACATAAGAGCGAGGAAAACAGAATGAATGTGGTGAGGGCGAGGTCTGAGGGTCGAGGGGAAATAACTAAGTGCTTTTCACTAATTCAAACGCTGAGTAACTGGCAGCTTCTTGCGCCGTCGGCGCAGCTGCTGACTACGATCCCAGTACTCGTAATAGCGTTCCTGTTTTAACCACTCCTGATATTTATACCACCATTCCTCCCATTTGATGTAGTCCTGCAATGAAACAAGAGATTAGCAAAGTAAATGACGTGATTATTAAGCAGACTGGAGTGTCCCGCCCACCTTTAGATCCAAGTCTCTCAAATAGCCGCGACTCTTGTAGTACTCGTAACGCACGCGCACATCATCCCACGACAGCATGCCCGACGGTGCTGTGGTGGCCAACTCCTCGGGAAAGTGGCCAGCCGGCGCCGGCGAGTACGAATAACGACGCGGCGGCGATTCCAGACCCTCCTCGATCATCACTTTAAGCGCACCACCCGCCGAATCTTTGGTAATGCGCATATTCTCCATGTTGCTGCGATCGATGCTCCACTGAGCCATCTTGCCAAAGCGCTCAGATAGCGTTAGGCGCGTTGTGGCCGAGAATGAGGGTAATGCCGGGGTCGCCTCATCGCTATCGGAACCGCCCGAATCATCCGAGTCCGATGACGAGTTGGCATTATTGCCACCAGCACCGGCGCTCGTGGTGACCGACGCACTCGAATGCTTCTTTCGTTTCTCACCTTCGATTTTGACGCGCGTGCGCAACTGTAAAGAGCGATGGATTGATCAGGTTAGATTAGTATATGGGGTATACATTTTTATACACTCAGTTTACCTCCTTCTCCTTCTTTTTCTTTTTGGCCTGTGGTGCGGCTGCTGCTGGTGCAGCCGGCTCTGGTGGCTCTGGCGGCCGATGCTTGAGGCGCGGATCCTCTGGCGGCGGTGAGTGACGCGACGCGCGACCGACTTTCATATGCACATCCGACGACAGGCCGCGTTCGTGGCTTATGTGCCGCATTTTGGCTTCTCGATATTTGTCAATGCTAGCACCACCACGCACCGGCGGCGGCGTTGTGGGCCGTCCATGCAACCGACCATGCGACTCTGGCGGCGGCAACGGTGGTGGCGCACCGGCGCCCCGATAATGGCCACGTGGCTTAGGCGGCGGAGAACGCGGACCGCGAGAACTGCAAAAGAGAAGAGAAAGAACAAAATTAGCCATATATATATATATATTTGTATATCTGCCTCTCTCCCTGTCTATCTCTCCGTCTGTCTCTCTGACTGTCTGCCTAACAAGAGCACGGGAGTAAAACGAAGTTAGCAGAGAGTATTCCCATTGGTCGACTGCAACGACTCCTACCTGACGCCGCTCTCAACATTTGAGCGCGACTCAGGCTACGAGTGGAAGTCGCCCTATATAAAGGGCAGCAGCTGCAGCATTTCTTCAGTCGCCCAGGCCTGATGGGGGTCAATCGTGCAGTGCAGTAAAGTGAAGTAAAGTAAGGTGATCGGTCTCTTATCCTTAAAGACTTGAAGGAAACACTTTAAGAAAATACTTAGAAGAATACTTTTAGGAAATACTTCGAAGAAATATTGGGAAGAAATACTTGGAGGAAATACTTTTGGAATGGACGTGGATTATAACAAAAAATCACTAAAGCTATATATATATAGGAGTTTTAGGACATTCGATCTACAGGTGGTATATACAAAATTACAAAAAGAATTTAAGTCTCTGTTATAGCTTCGCGTTCAATTAATCTCCTTGATTAATCACAAGAGTCAAATGGTATAACGGTAATTTCTATTAATTTATGTAAATGTTATGCAAACAATTTATTTTACGAGCGCCTACTGTTAGTGTTTATAGAAATTCTATTTTATTTACTTAAAGTCTTTCAGCGAGTGGATTGATCTCATCCAAGAGTCAAATGGTAATTATATATTTTATGTCAAATTTTATTGATAGCTATTTAAAAAAACAAGTAAAAAAGCTCTAGTCGAGACTGCTCGACTACGAGATCCCCTGAACCCTACAAGCAACTGATATTTCAATAATAATTAGCACCCACACTTATTTGTTGAATAATTTAATTTCTAGACGTACGATCGTAATGAAACTTTCAGAACG
>NW_022045870.1:42340-66727 GCF_001654015.2 Drosophila navojoa | reverse complement strand
TAACAAAACCATTATACCCTGCTTTCCCATTTTCAATGGGTTCAGGGTATAAAAACTCACCGAGATCTGTGACGATGACTGGGCGAGCAGAGCGAACAGGAATCATCTGAGCTGCTGCTCATGGAGCTGTTCGAGCGCGAGCGCATCGAATGCTGCAAGCAAAGAGAAAAAAAATCAATAAATTGAACAATGAATTGTGGTGATTGTTGCTTACCCTTGGCGGTGGTGAAGGCGGACGCTTGGAGCGGGGCAGGATATGCGCTGAGGCCATACCACGCTTGTCCAAATTTGCGGCCGATGACGAGGGCGGCGGCAGCGGCGGCGACCGACGCCGGCTAAGCGGTGAACGCGACGAGTTTCCCGGCTTGCGGCGCAGCTGAGATGACGACGAGCTGGCAACAGGCTCGGGCGGCGAGCGCGGACGGCCATGGCCGTTGCCCGGACGACGCAGCATGTCCGCGGCAGCTGAGCTGCTGCTACTGTTGTGGTGGTTGTTGGGCGAGCGAGGCATGCTTCGGGGCGGCATCGGCGGCGAGCGCGGGCGGCCACGCATTGGCGGCGGTCCGTTGTGATGTGGCGAAGGTGGCGACATGACGGGCCTGCGATCCATAAACTGCGGCGGCGGCGAGCGGCGACGCGAGTGCGCTGACGGCGGCGGCGGTGACAACGGCGGCGATTTGCGCAAACGCGAGCGACTTCGCGAATGCGGTGACCTGGAGCGACCGTAACGCGCGGACGATGACGCTGACGACGGCGGCGGACCAGCGTTGCCCGATGCGCCAGGATAACGCGAATAGCTGGCCTGTGCCGAGTCGCGTTCACTTTCTCCGGAGCTGCTTTCGCCCTGAATGTACATTTTCTTGTAGCCGGTGTGGCGCCAGCGATTTGGATCTTTCTCCTCGGCTTCGATCAGTTTCTTGTCCCAGTAATCATTTGTGGTGTTGGCACGTGCCTTCTTCATAACGTTATCAATTTCGCGACGCTTGCCAGCGGGTAAAGATGGATCTGTAAATTCATAACATAATTGGAGACGATTAACAACGAATTCAGAGAATATAAGAATATATTATATATATGCTATCGTTATGGTTGTTTATTTCTGTACTCCCGTCTTTTATTGGTAATTGTTGCATTTAGTACGTTTGAAAAAACTTACTTTTTACTTAAGTACTTATAATAAAATAAAATATAGATATACATATTTAATATGATAAAAATAAAGAGGGAAAACTGATTCATTCAATATAAAGTAAATTAAAAGATGTATTTAGGTAACCTTAAATGACTTAGTGGGTCTGAAATTGGGCAATTTAAGGAATTTACGTAATTCTCTATCTCCTGAATCCTTATTCTAAAATTTTTCAAATCCTATTTATTTTGATTCCACTAATGCATGGCTTTCATCTAAAAAAGTTGAAATTTTTAATATATAACTAACATAATATAATTAGAGATAACTAACATAATATAATTAAATTTTGTATTTATTTTTTAATGTTTTGCTACATTTTGCCGTATATCGATCTGTTGTCGTGTGGTGGTGTTTGCCCATTCATTATACCGTGGCCATTATTCGATACATGTGTGTTATCGATATACCCATTAGGTACCTGTTATGCGTGCAGCTGTCGGCTGTCTGTCCATGTGCAGTTTTGGATTCAAATCGGGGCGCCTGCGCGACGCCATTACACGGAGCGTATCGCGCCCTCTTTCGCGCACGTAATTTTTGCTTTTCGTTTAATTCGCGAGCAACACTATCTCATTATTTTTCTTCTTTCATATATATCATATATCATAAAATACACACACACACAAATAGCTGCAAATATATTACAATTGAAAAACATGAGAGAAAGAGAGGCATTAAAAATGGCGTACAATAACAACAAGATCAACATCAACATCAACAACAACAATAAGAGATAAAAAACAGTCCCAGCGGGCGTAACAGACGAGGAATATAGAGCGAAAAGCAACACGCGCGCTTGGCAGCTTATATACAACGGTTGTAACGTAACCAACCCACACTGCGTGTATGAGAGAGGAAAAAAGGAAGAGAGGGAGGAGAGAGAATGACCGGGTGACGACAAACACAGCTGGATACGTAAGCGAAATCGTGCTACGTGCGCGTCGCGGCTGCCATAACGAACCGATGCCGTCGTCGTTGCCAAAACAAAATGATTTCAGCTATTTCAACCCATGCCGCGACATACACGGCGGCCATGAAGGCCAATTAAATGCAATGTTTCAAAATTCATTTCTATTTCGGCAATATAGCGACGCGCGCACCGGCTTCTCCGCGACTTTTGTTGTGCTCTAGACGCACAGAGCAGCACACAACACACACACGCGCGCATTCGTACGTTGTATATACATATATACTTTTTTTCTGTTTTTTGCTTTGTCAGCGACAAATAATCGAAACCGAACACGAACCGAAAATAGGCAATTGTTATGTTTTATACTAATAAAAACGATAGTTGCAGGCACTTAACTAATTTGCTTACATTTTTCTACGTTTTGCGTGCACGCTTGTATAGTTTTTCGTTGATTTAAAATACACAAATGGCAAACACGGCGCTCAAAACTTTTCTCACAATTTTCATGCGACGGCCATATTTGCGCTGGTAGAAGTGTGACCAAACTTAAAACTACCAAGAATCTCCAACCAACGCACAATGCATTATCAGGGCTGTTATCACAGACTGTTACACACTATCGATATATTTATATCGTGCAGCCCTACCACACACACGTGGTTTCTTTTCAAGCAGCGTTAATAGTGTGCCGCGTGCGTCTGTGATTTCGATTTGTTTTAACTTGTATTAAAAATCAAAAGTACAGGCACATAAAATGGGTAAACCAGGTGAGTTACTGAAATGTAAAAAGAAGTGAATTGTAGTGCGCGGGAAAATAAATATGCCCGCTATTAAAACATTGTAAATGGTTAACCTATGAAAGCAATGTGTTTTTGTAATATACATACATATGAAATTATATTGAATTTTTTGTTCATAGGTTTCAGTCCTCGTGGTGGCGGTGGCGGTAGAGGAGGCGGTGGTCGTGGAGGCGGCGGCGGTGGACGTGGTGGTGGTGGAGGTCGTGGCGGCTTCGGAGGACGCGGTGGCGGCGGAGGTGGAGGCCGTGGTGGCGGAGGAGGACGTGGTGGCTTTGGTGGACGCGGAGGTGGTGGAGGCCGTGGTGGCGGTGGCCGCGGAGGTGGACGTGGCGCCGGTGGCCGTGGAGGCGGTCGCGGCGGTGGTGCTGGCGGATTCAAAGGCGGCAAAACCGTAACCATTGAACCACATCGTCACGAAGGCGTGTTTATTGCGCGCGGCAAAGAAGATGCTCTGGTTACACGAAACTTTGTGCCCGGCTCCGAAGTCTACGGCGAGAAGCGTATCTCCGTTGAGGTAGGTAAACATGGAGATATTCTAGGACAAATTTCATTCTGTCTATGATGATGTTGTGCAGGGGTACAGAACATGGCATTATGTGGCCATGAGCACGCGCGGCGTCTGTCTGCCTGTGTGCACTCCAGGTGCACGTGAAGCAGCTGCAGACAGCGTCCACGTGTTGCTTAGAACTATAGCACTACTGAGACAGCTCCCACTCCAGCAAGAACTTGATCCCAAAAGTTGGTCGAACTCTAATGCTTATCTAATCTTTATTTGCAGACTGGCGGCGAAAAGATTGAGTATCGCGTGTGGAATCCCTTCCGGTCCAAGCTGGCCGCTGCCATCCTAGGCGGCGTTGAAAAAATACACATGCCCCCTGGCTCCAAGGTGTTGTACCTGGGTGGCGCGTCGGGCACAACGGTGTCGCACGTCTCTGACGTTGTCGGACCCGAGGGTCTAGTATATGCTGTCGAGTTCTCTCATCGCTCCGGTCGCGATCTGATAAATGTGGCCAAGAAGCGCACCAACATTATACCCATCATCGAGGATGCTCGGCATCCGCACAAGTACCGTATGCTGGTCGGCATGGTGGACACCATCTTTGCGGATGTGGCGCAACCAGATCAGGGCCGTATTGTGGCGCTGAATGCGCAGCATTTCCTTAAGAACGGAGGTCACTTTGTCATCTCCATCAAGGCATCCTGCATTGACTCGACGGCGCAACCTGAAGCCGTGTTTGCCGCCGAAGTGAAAAAGATGCAAGCAGACAAACTGAAGCCACAGGAACAGTTGACGCTGGAACCCTATGAACGTGATCATGCTGTTGTCGTGGGCGTTTACCGCCCACCGCCGAAGCAGTGAAGCGGCGCAGCATGTGGTTAGGTCTTAGGCTATATACATAATACTTCTATTAATGCAAATAATTGTATTAAGTTTCTTTTTTTAATATACAAACAAAAATCAAGCAAAACTTAGTTAAGATTATAAAATGATGAAAACTATTTTTTGTAACAGACGTACAAAATATAACACAAAAAAAGTAAACAAAACTTGTTTTTAATAACAAATATACGCATATATAAATAAAAATAAATATTAGTAAACATTGAAGCCAGATAAAAAATATATTTAAAAAAAAAAGTAAAAGTAAAGTTATTTCAATAAAAAAGTATCGCTGCGGACAGGATTCGAACCTGTGCGGGTAGAACCCAATGGATTTCAAGTCCATCTCCTTAACCACTCGGACACCGCAGCATACATGTTGTTGCGTGTCAAAGTATGTACTTAAAAATAGACTACAAACAGCGCCATCTATGAATGCTAAATCGAAATGTTACTTACCGCCATCTGTTGCACATATACTTTTAAGACAAAATATACTAAGCAGAATTGTTTACGATTTGGCGGCGCTTGGCACTGAGCTGCGGTGTCCGAGTGGTTAAGGAGATGGACTTGAAATCCATTGGGTTCTACCCGCACAGGTTCGAATCCTGTCCGCAGCGAATATTTTTTCTTTTTTATTTATTTCGACAACAAAAGAAACAATTGAGCTTGATTAGATTTAATTAAATTACTTTATTTAGTGATGCTGGTTTTGGACTCAAAAATAAACATATATCATTTTGATTGACTGTCGAGCAGATACTAAACAAAGCAGTATATCGCTTAATTCTAAAAATAGTTTGCAGGCAAATTTTGGTATTACTTTTTTTGATGATTCTGGCACACACACAAACACAGAGGGAACAAAACGTTTAAACTTTAATTCTTATAAACTAGATAAAATCATGAAATCGTCGATATATTTTATGTTTCTGATTTTCTTTTAGTTTTAGTTCTTTTTGTTATCACCCAAATTGAGCGGCGAGACATGCTACAACTTGGCTCGCTTGGCCACGCCCACAGACTCGAGGACACCGCAACTCTCCAAGTGCTGGAAGAGCGTCTCCAAATACTCATCACGATGCTTGATCAAATGGGCCGCATGCTGTGAGCGTTGCCAGCACTTGAAAGTCACCTTTATGTTGGCGCGCTCCCAGTTCTCGCGCACAGCCTGATTGGAGGAGGGCGGACCGATCGGATCATTCTCGGAGACAAAGAACAGCGCCGGTGCCTTGAGTAGCGTCGAGTGGAACATCTGGCTGGAGCGCATATAATGTATGGTGGCCTGGTTATGGAATGTCTTCAAATGGTACAGGGTATAGTTGCGCAGGGCGCTCTGCATGCGCTCGTTCTTTGGGAATATCGACTTGGGCACGCCCACAGGGATTTCGGTAATGTCTGCGGCACTGTCCCAGATCTGGCAGACGAAACGATCCAATATGCTGCTATATCGATCCATATCACGCGACATTTGCAACATTATTTCGCCCATTTGATATGCACCCACCGAGAAGCCGTGCATTACAATCGGCGCATACGATTTATTGTTCTCCAGAAATTTTATCGTTTCAGCCGCGACCACCTGAAACAACAAATGGATATTGAGTTTATGGCATGGCATGACAGGTATCTACTACTACTACTATATATACCTGAGTACCCTTGGCCGGCCAGAGCAGCTGCCAGGGAGTAATATGCACCACCATCACATCAAAGCCCATTTCCGTGTAGATTTGCGCATATTTCTTCAAATGCTTCTGCTTGGCCATCAGCCAGGCCATCATTAGCACCAGCGGATTTCCAGTGGGCTTTTTGAAGGCCAGCGTCTTGGGATCCACCTCGATGTTCGCCTTGTTGTTCGTATAGAGCGTCATATTTTTGGTAATATCCTTGGAGGACAAATACCGACGGTTCTTCAACGGGGCCATGGCGCTCTGTGAAAGGGGAAAATGGGTACTCCAGATTAGTTTTACTCTCGTTTATATAATAAACATAATATATTAAATGCTATTATAATTAAGCACTCACAAAACGGCGAAATCTTTTTAGCTTTTCAGAGATCTTTAATTTGATTTGTATGCGGAAAATGAAGCTTTAGCATTTCATTGGAAATCCGATTTATAAAATGAAATAATATATGTCAGCTATAAGACATTTCACATATTTTCCTGTCTGCGAAAAAGAAGTGAAAAGCCTTTGGCATTTCAACGTGAATTGAAACGGTTTCCGTGACTTGTTATAAAAAAACTTTCGGATAGGTCGAGTTGATGCTATCTGCGCGATTAGATAGGCTGGACATTGGCTGGCGGCGGGACGGTATCAGAATTGGCAACTTGATTA
The DNA here is from genome assembly GCF_001654015.2 of Drosophila navojoa. Next base: position 60,107 of record NW_022045870.1, on the reverse strand, counting down.
GCTCTAACCGATTAGATACTACTAAAACCAAAAAAAAAAAAAAATCAAGTCTAGGATTATTTGTATTCATGCCATGCAAATTAGCAAATGATGATATAAATAAGAATTTATAGCACTCCCCGGCGGGATTAGTTAGCACAGACATTTGACCTTCAGTGTTTGCCAATAAAATGTGAGTAAATCAAGCAACGATTGGATTGATAAGATAAGGCTGATTAAATGCATGTTAGTGCTAAGTTTGTGTTAGACAGGGATTCCTAATCGGTTGAACCAGACAACTTTGTTTGTGATTTATTACCAGGAATTATTTATAGCACTTATAGTTCAAATGGATATAAAGTATTGGCACTGTTGCGGCGCTGGCTGGAGTAATTTGACTTGACTTTCAGTCACACGCGTTTGGAGCAGACTAAAATATTTTTATACTTTTTTTTTAATATTCTGCATAGTATGGCTTAATCCAATCTATCGATAAGACTGTTGCAATTTAGATAAGCAGCATACAAAGTTGTTGTAGGTGCGAATTTAAACAGTTATCAGTCTTCTAATAGATTACCGACTTTCGAGCACAAGGCAAAATTGGAGAAGAATATGAAGCAGTAGAAAACTCACACGTTTCAGACGCCTATAGATCTTACGTAGTATAATCAATAGGAGGAAAACTAGAACAATTCCAATTATGAATTCCATAATTAGAATTAGTGTATATCCAACACATGTATTTGCAGTTACAAAAGCTTTGGATCGACTGTCGTCTTAAACGAGCTTCAAACATGGTGGGCGAGAGTACACCCGGATTCCAATAGAAATCTGGAAAATGGCATATGTTTCGTGCCAGCGCCCGTGTGTGTGTGTGTGTGCGTATGCTATTCGGGGGATCTGAATTGCCATTGCGGCGGATTGAATTACATTGCGGCATTGGAAGCGGACTCAATCCACACCCCCACCCCCACCCCACCGCCGTTTGCGTGAGGGAGAGAGCGAGAGCACGACGATCGCTTGAGCTTGGGCCGAAAGCTTGACATTGAGCGCCATTATGATTTATCAGCGCAAAAGTCGCCCCAATTGAGTAAGTGCAAATGTCGGACGACAGGGGTCGCTTTGCATAGGTGCAGCCAAAAAGAAACTTAAGGGTTAAAGGCCAGTCAACTGAAGCGTCTATAATCATTTGTTGTTGAAGTCAAGCGGTAAATGAGTACGAACTAATTGCATATATTTAAAATTAATTATTTGTTATTATTCATATATGTATGTATTTATGTATGTCTGTTTGCGATTCGCCGGCAAATCAGTTAAATGAAAAAGTTAAATCGCTTCACGCCGGGAGCAAAGTGCACAAGATTATCATCACAGCTCATTGAGCGAAGCGGTGTGGCTTAACGTTCACGCTAATGATCGTAACGTAATGTATATATATGTTGTATACGTTATGTTGTGGCAGGTGCCACTAATGTTAAAGCATGTCTGGAATGTAATCAGTATGTTATGTGCGCTGTGCAAAAATGTTGTGGCAGGTGCTGTTAACGTTAAAGCAAATGTGCTAATGACAAGCGAACTGCAAGTGTTTTGAACTGTAAACATTATGTTAACGCGTCGTCCAACTGTTGGGGAAGGTTCTGATAATGTTAAAGAATGCGACTACATTTACAGTACGTGAGTGGCGTATGGGAATGTAAACAATGTAACGTATTCGCTACGTCATGAACGTTATGGTATTTGCTAATTGTACCGTTAGTTTTGCACTAGAATACAACTGCTAATGTTAATCAATAGCAGCGCACGAACTGCAAATTGTAAATTGAATTAAATAAACATAAATAAATTAAATTGATTGGCTAACAATTAAACCAACGCGTAACCAAACAATTGCCCAATTTCACATACGCACATTTCTTACATATTAATATATTCCTAAAACCTTAAAAATAATTGTATATAAACAAATTTGCATATTTAAATATATGTATATATATATAATTAGCTTACATGACCCACCAGTTGCGTTTGCAGGCTTGAAAAATTGCGAGCGATCGGCTTTTGCATGCCCTGGCGGCAGTCGGCCAGCGGTCCCTGCAATAGGCCCTTGTCCTTGCCGGCGATCGGGAGTCCGCCGGAGATGCCAAAGAATCTATCCGCATAGACGTTCTCATACGGCACGCCGGACGCACAATTATTCTGTGCTGTTAATTGTGGATTTTGTTGTTGTTGTGGATGACATCAGGAGAGAGACATACAATATACGCTTTTATATATAAATAAATATATATATAATATAATCTTTGAGCATTTACCACCAAAGGAGAGGCCCACGGCAAGTGTTGCGGCCGTGCGGCCGGCGGCAAACGGTAGATTTATTGATTTTTTCGCTGCAGTTGCGTAAAATGCAGTGCGAAAGAAATGCGAAGCCATTGTTGCAACGTATTTTGTTTATTGAGAGAACGTGAGGAGCTTTGAAAAAAGAAAAGCGTTTGACAATAACATTTTATAATTTCTTTCTCGTTTTATCATTCTGCATGCATCTACGCACCCACACACCTACAGGCACACACAAGCTAGCTTACACACAAATACACATATAGCAGACGCACACTTAAGCAAAAATCGCTGCACAAAAAAATGAACTTTGGACCTGCCTGTCGGATGCAGACGAGTTTAATTTAAATTAAATTGATACATCTCTCTTTCTATATATATTCATATTCAAATATATGCTTGTACGATATCTTAGATACGTATGCGTGTGAGTGCGTATGTGTGTGGGAATGATAGATGCTCTGTGGAGTTTAATGAAGTATAATATAGCACAAATGAAGAGTACTTACGCGTTTCAATCGTTTCGGCCAACACTTGCACAATTGTTTACCTTCCCCCGAATGCACACAGAACTTGTCTGGCAACTTAAACAAAAATGAATTGCGCCGCCCGAGTGCGTCTTTGTTGTTCGAAAACAACAAACACTGTGTGTCTGCAATGCGCAGTACGAGAATACCAAAATGATTCCCTATCGATATATTGGGTAAACATGTAATCGATCGTGTAGCATATTTGTTGCTACATTCAAATAACGGTAATGTTTTATTGCTGTGCGAAGGTATTTCTACTTAAATAGTTTAGTAAATATGGTTCAATATTTCTAAGATATGTTTGAGCTGAACTAATAAATCGTATATGGAACTGTATGTATTATTAATTATATATTAATTGCAGCTTATTGTCCTTAGCCTTAAATACAATTAGCTTAATACCTTTACTGCAATTAAGCTTATAAATTTGTCATTTAGTTTATGCCTGTCCTGGCAAACAATCCTAATAGCTTAAACCGTTCAATTACGATATAAAATATCTAGTGTCATTCCGCTATAAAGCTTAAAAGTAATCGATAGCTTACACTTATCGCAAATTCATAGCTACATCATTTAAATACTCGTAGTTTATTTAAATACTCGTAGTTAATTTGATAACTGCAATTTAGATGGAGCAAATATGTCCTGGCCCTGCAAATTGGCTGTTGCCCTGCAACATTTTAGTGCCAGCCTACCTGTACCTGCTGTCACAACCAACAGCAGCAGCAGCAGCAGTTGCACCAGCGCCTGCACTTGTAAATGCAAATGTTGTAGCGGTCTTATCCAGAAATACGTAAATTTTGACGAGGAGGCAACTTCAATCGGCGGTCCAGTGCAGAAGATGGTGCGTTTCAGCACTATGGACATGATGCGTCTTCTGCGCATTGCTCAATCCTGCGAGAATTTTTGGAGCAATCAATACTATAAAGTGGATTTGCTATCGGATTACAAAGCGTTGGGCGCTGCTTTTGGAGCGCAGCCAAACACCGTGAATGTTGCACAATTAGAGCAGATCATGGACACCATAACGTCAGGCTATCGTCGCGCCTTGGCCAAGCTAAGCGACAGCGAATCGCGTACTGCCCTAAGGCCAACGGGAGCTGCTCCCCCTTTGCCAGGCTTGCGCTGCGGCTGCGAGGATTGCACGCAACTGCCCTGGCACAGACTGCAGCAGCTGGAAGCGCATCAATGGCAGCACAAATTTAAAGATAACTGGCATTGTCGTTTATGCTATCGACGCTACTTTCTGCAGCACACGCTGCTCTCGCATAGGAGCAGAAGAGTGAAACGAGGCGAGGCGGGCACATTGTTGGAGAACGAGTCGTATAAGCTAATGCTGATGGAGCAGCAGCAACGAGAAGTGTCGGAGAGTCAGCAGCAGTCTGTTCTGCATGTTTCCATGCTCAGCGACAACCAATCTGATTTCAGACAGGAACCGAAGCCACAATTGCCGAAGTCGTCTCGCAAGCGACTCTTTCTCGCCGCCTGCCCACAATGCAACCGAAGTTACCTACACAGCTACAGTCATCAGCTGCACACAAGGAAACACCATGTGATGCCTCACTCCAGCCGGCGCTGGTACTGCTCCAGTTGCACTCGTAGCTTTCTCAGTCGTCGCACTTGCTTGCAGCATCTGCGGCGCGTTCGCAAGGCGTGTCGCCTGCGCCTGCGTAGATTCAAGTGCTCCAGCTGCAGGTGGCGCTTCCAGCTGGAGCGTTCGCTGCGTGCGCATGTGGCTTTGGCACATAAGCGTAACTTTAGTTGCCTCATCTGTAAATTGCCCTCGCAGTGTCGCTGCTGCGACAAGCACAGCCCAGAAGAAGCCCGGGCGGCGAATCGTGCACGGATGCAAAGGCGTCGACTGGAGCTGGGCCTTTCCCCACAACCCGATCCCAAGCCAGCGACTAAAGTGGCTTGTGACATGTGCCAAAGGGAATTCCAGAACAGTTTCCTACTCAATATCCACGTCAAGCGGATTCATCTCAAGCAGAAGGATTTCATCTGCGAGACATGCGGCAGGGGCTTCTACTGCAAAAAGGAGGTCTACGAGCACGTTAGGAAGGTCCACCTGAAGCATGATTCTGTTTACTGTGAGCCCTGCGGCATCACCATCAAGGAGAAGAGCAACTATATGCGCCACTGCGACAGCATACGCCACGTCGAGATGCTCGCCAAGCTGGCCAGGCTGCAAGGCGAATTGCCCGCCGATGCGCCGCTCCAAAAGCATGTGCCCAAGGGCCCGCTACATCACTGTGAGTGCTGCGATCGAACCATCAAGGGCCATGCCGCATTTAGAAATCATTGTGAAACCAAATTCCATAAAAGGAATTTGGAAAGGAAACAAGAGAAAGTTGAGGGCTTGAATGAGGCTTAGAACATACATCAGGGAATCATGTAAATATATCTGTTAAGTATATATGTATGTATATAGTGAACCAAAGTAAATAATGGCTATTAATGATCTAAACTCCTGTTATATCTTATTTTGATTTACTATTCAAAATATATTGTAATATTATTGTTTATAAAAAAAAACTATACACTTAAATGTTCGTTATTAAATATGTAGATTTAACTTTATTGCTTAATAGGAAATAAAACAAAACATGTTTAGGACTAAGTATTGTGCCAGCTACTGCGCCAATTTGGCATCCAATTGAGCGATGTCGACGCCCAGTTCACGCAGACGCTGCTCCTGCTCTTTGGTATCTAGGCCATGCTCTTTGTTGTATCTATAGTTCACGGTGAGCTGCACCTCTTCCAAGCCACTGACATGATCATAGAGATTGCCCTCTAGACGCAGATCAATGTCGCTCTCCTCACGTAGACAACAAAAGTAGATTAAGAATATGGCCAGGCTGGCAGAGATGACGTAAGGCTGATACCACAGGGATTCATCGCTGCCACCGCTGCGGGTGTCACGTGCACGCCAGGTAGCCGCATGGCTGCCAAAGAACTTAATGGGATCATTGCTAATCCTCAGCTCCTCGTCCTTGGAGCTAATACTGCTGCTACTGTCAGTTGGCACCTTTTGAGCGTAGCCACGCATGCCTGCAGCAGGCATAAAGGACCTATACAATAGACAATATATTGACACCCGATATTTAATGAGTTTGTTATATATTCTTATACCTGGCTAGACGAGTTCTTGTCAACAATCGCAGCATCTTGATGGCAACTAACGAAATGTCATAACAATTTAAACAGCTGTTTGCCGGCCATCCATTATCGAAACCTATCGATATTTTACATAAACGTTTTCACACCGGCAAATAATTAGGGATGGGTGATACATGGAATATTCACATCGCATTCACCCGCACACGTGTTGTTTTGAGTGTAAACTGTAAACACGCGCATGAAAATGGGCGCAACTAAAAATTTGGATCTTATCGGCACCATTGAAGATGATGCCGAGGTTGAAAATCTATCCGAAGACTCGGATGCTGAAGTCGAAGTAGGTATTTAGTTGAAGAAGGGAATCCACAGGTGTTAATCTACCTCTTACTTGGCAGTATCAACCTACCAAGCTACGGCATAAAAAGGTGACCGAATTCGAGAAGGGCTTTGAGTTCGTTTCGTCGGTTAAGGAATATAATCAGGACACATGGGATGATCTGATGAAATATGTGAAGCGCAAGGCGCGCACAAAGACAGACGATAAGATTGCAGTTCGCCTGCAGAAGCGAGGCGGCGCCGAGGCTGTGGCCGCCGAGCAGAGCGATGAGGAAATTGCGCTGTCCGAGGATGAGCTGAAGCACGATAATTTGCGAATTCGTGAAAAGAAGCAAAGTAAGAACAAGAAGAAGAAATCAGCAGTGGATGCGGAGGAGGAGGACGAAGGCGAGAAAATGCAATTCGATGATACTGTGGAGTCCAATGAGACGATTACATCGTTCTATCAAATGAATCTATCGCGGCCGCTCATGCGCGCCATCGGCGTGCTGGGCTACATCTATCCCACGCCCATTCAAGCCTCTACCATACCTGTGGCCCTGCTGGGCCGCGACATTTGCGGCTGCGCGGCCACCGGCACAGGCAAAACGGCCGCCTACATGCTGCCCACTGTGGAGCGTCTGCTCTACCGACCGCTGAACAATAAGGCCATCACACGCGTCCTGGTGCTGGTGCCCACACGTGAGCTGGGCGCCCAAGTCTACCAGGTGACCAAACAGCTCTGCCAGTTCACCAGCATTGAAGTGGGCCTGGCCATCGGCGGTCTGGATGTTAAGGCCCAGGAGAGTGTGCTGCGTCAGAATCCGGATATCGTAATTGCCACACCGGGCCGTCTGATCGATCACATTAAGAATACGCCAAGTTTCACGCTGGATTCCATTGAGGTGAGCATCATGAATAAGAGGTAGAGAGATAGATAATATAGAGATAAAGATGATGAATTACAATCCTTGCGCTCCGAGCTCTTTGGAGCTATGCGGATAAGATTTTGGTACTTGTGGCTGCGCTGCAGTTGCAAGCTGATTGGTGTTGATTAGAAATCAGGAATATACGCAAAAAAAACTGGTAGTTGAAAGCGGAAATATATTTTCATTCCAGGTGCTCATTCTGGATGAAGCCGATCGCATGCTTGACGAGTACTTTGCGGAGCAAATGAAGGAGATTATCAATTCCTGCTGCAAGACGCGTCAGACGATGCTCTTCTCGGCCACGATGAGTGAGCAGGTCAAAGATCTGGCCGCCGTCTCGCTGGACAAGCCCGTCAAGGTCTTCGTCAATAACAATCAACAGGTCGCGTTCAATTTGAGGCAGGAGTTCATACGCATACGCGAGGACAAAGAGGGCGATCGTGAGCCCATCTTGGCCAGCTTGATTTGCCGCACCTTTCACGATCATTGCATGGTCTTTGTTCAGACCAAGAAGCAGGCGCATCGGCTACACATCCTCCTCGGACTGCTGGGCGTGCGAGCCGGCGAGCTCCATGGCAATTTGACGCAGCAGCAGCGTTTGGAATCGCTTAAGAAATTCAAAGAGGAACAAATCGATGTGCTCATTGCCACCGATGTGGCGGCACGTGGTCTGGACATTGTGGGCGTCAAGACAGTCATCAACTTTGTGATGCCCATCACCACGGAGCACTACATCCATCGAGTGGGTCGTACGGCTCGTGCAGGGCGGGCGGGTATCTCTGTATCCCTGGCTGGAGAGAAGGAGCGCAAGATCGTTAAGGACATTATCAAGAATGCCGAGAGTAGCGTGAAGAATCGCATAATACCGCCAGAGATCATTGAGAAGTATCGTAACAAGCTGACGGCGCTGGAACCCGAAATACGTAAGATGAAATTTCCAATGACAATTTGAAGATCTATAAAGTTTCTATTTGAATTCTCTGCAGAGAACATACTGGATGAGGAGCAGGCAGAACGTCAGCTGGCCAAAACGGAGCAGCAGCTGTCCAAAACGGAACGCAAGTTGCTGGGACAGCCGAGCGAGAGGCGCACCTGGTTCCAGACCAAACAGCAGCGAGAGAATGAAAAAGCTCGTCTAGCTCTTACAAACGATGACGAGGCGCAACCAGCAGCAGCAGGCGGATCTAAACGAGGTAAGGGCAAGACAGCCGGCAAACGTAAACGGCCCGAATACGGCGGAGATGGCGAGGATGGTCCGCCTGTTAAGGAGCTGGAAGCCAAGCGGAAAAAAAAGAAGGAGGAGCCCAAAAAGAAGACGCCTGAACAGATGGCCAAGGAGCGCGCTATGAGGGAAATTGAAAAGGTTTCACTGGTGCGCGCCAAAATGGCCAAGCTACGGAAACGACCTGGTAAATTGGGTGCAGCCACAGAGACCAGCAAATATGCCAGCCCAGCCGGTGGCAAACCCAAGCGACGAGGTGTACAATCTGCCTTTACCAATGATTTAACTGATGTCAGTCGGGGCGGCGCGCTTCGTTTAAGGTAGTGCAATCTGATAATGATAAAAGCTTATAGTAATTAACAATAATCTTTCCCCATTTTAAAACAGATCCGAGGCTAACCGACACAAGAAGATGACGAAAATTGCTGCCAAGAAGAAAACGAGCAACGTCAAACTAACAAATAAGGCGGGTAAAAATAAATTCAACAAGGGCAAGAATTTTGGTGGGCCGCGATTTGCCAAAAAGGGCAACAAGAAATAATCATATGTGTAAAATATGCTACTATTAATAAAAATAATGAATATTTTAAAATTATGTGCTAAATTCGAATGGGCAAAAAACGATATCGATATATGACCGGCTTTTCAACTTAGTCTTTGCTGGTCAAATTAAATTCGAAAAGGATAATTACTTTGGTGGACTGCGATTTGCCAAATAATCATAATATACCATAAAATAGTTAAGAACATTTGAAATTTAAGCGTTGAATTGTAATGGACAACAACGATGTTGATATTGCTATCGATATTTAATTTAAATAAGCTTGTAGAAGCTAAGCTCCACTGGTGGCTCTACAGTGTGACCAGCTTTGGTTTTGGAAACACGCTTTATTCTCATTTTCACCATTGGCCACATTACGTTTCAAGCTTTGCCATTTTGTTTAGTTCTTTGCTTTTCGCAACGCAATTTTTTAATAGATTTATTTGGAATGCTCTGAGAAAGTTGCATTGGACGTGTTTGACTAAAGAAACAAAATGACCGAAACACTTACTTATGGCCCGCCGCTAGACACGGATGACTCGGATTGCAGCAGCTATGATGGCTTCTACTTTGCCGAACCTGTAAGCAAATTCTGGTTGGCTTCGGCACATTTAGTCTAACATAAACAAACTTTTGCTTAGCTGAAACGCGAGAAACGTGCTCCATGCGTGCCACCACAACAACTGTTGTATGAAGCACTGATGGAGGGAAACTTGCAACTTATGCGCGAACACATCGATGCGCTGAAGTTTCCTGTGGATGGCATCTTGCCTGGAGGACTTACAATGCTGATGAGTGCCTGTCGTGAGGGTCACTACGAGGTGGCCGAGTATTTGGTCAACGAGCTCGGAGCGAATGTTAACAAGCACGTTGACTCTAAGATGCCGCTCATGTTTGCCTGCGACTGCTATGCAAATGATGCGCATGTGGCCGAGCAGTTGGTGCGCCTGTTGCTTAGCAAGCGCGCCGTCATCAATGTGTCGGATAAGTATGGCATCACTCCATTCATGCTCGCTTGTCGCCGGGGCTACACTAACGTTGTGCGCCTGCTCATCGACGAGATCAGCTTTGATGCCACAGACAATCAAGGCTGTACGCCCATTTTTCATGCCATTGAGAATAACCACAGAGATATAGTCAAGATACTGGTGGATGCTGGTATAAATACCAATCTGGCTAACAACAAGGGATATACACCAAAACAGGTAGCCGAATTCCATGGCTTCTATGATCTGCTGGAGCTGCTGCCGCCTGATCCGGCCCCCGCGTACATAGTGCCAAACAATTATATCTGCTACAACACGCTGCGGGATCATGTGCCGCGCATTTTTCTGAAAACCGACTGTCCGGAGTATTTTCAAGAGCTAGCCAGCATATTGAAGACTCTGGAAATGTCAAATATGCTGGAGCATTTTGCTAAAGCGCGCATTTCACTCGCCGAATTCCTCATCATGGATGATAAGAGATTGCGCGATATTGGTATTAAATTTCCCATCTATCGGAACAAGATCCTAAAGGGGTTACTAGAGTGAGTGTTAAGTGATCTGCTGGTAACTGCATTTCTTTTATTCTTACAATCCTCTTATTTCACCTTTAGCTTTCATTTGCATCACTGGTCGACGAAATCAATAGCGCGAGTTAAAAAGGACGGCATGGATAAGTAAATAAAGAAGGTTGCCGAAATTATAAAGTGATTGATTGATTTTATATTATTGCAGCTTCTATGAGATTCTCATGATCACCGCCAATCATTTGCAGCATTTGGTGATTATACAAGCGTCGATACGGTACGTCATGCAAAATCAGTTAAATGGAAAACTTGGTCAGCCATCAGAGATGCAACTGTCCAGCTTGCAGAGCAATTTAAGAGCATATCGCGGAGTTCTAGACGATCTTACTAAGACGGTTAAATATGTGAGTTAGTTGCTTGTTGATAAGAAATAATGAGTACACATAATCTCTTTATTTTGCAGCTTGGTTCGTTCAGCCCATCACAAAATCTATTGTACATTGACTACAACGAAGTTCTTGCCGAGCGCAAGCGACGCAAGGTGCGAAGTGTTTTTAAGTATACGACAATTGTTTTGGGTATTTCTGTATTTATTTGCTTCAAATGCAAATGGTTTTTTAAGCTTTAACCAACGAACGACAATATAGTATTAGTAATCATGAATTTCCGTTAATGTTTAAATAGTACAATGCAGTACAAATAATCATATACTAATAATTTCGATAATTCTCGAATCAAAATAGTTGTAGTTACAAATGCTTTATGAACTGTTATATGAAGTTTATGTTTAATGAAAAGTGTTAACGAATTTGTTTAATAAAAGTAAAAACGACAAAAACTAAAAAATTGTGTCTTAAGCCAATTCAACGTACGTTATGTTTTTGGCATTTGCTAGTTATCTAAAAAATACCGAGTTTATATATATGTATATACCAGAATCGATAAATTGATATTTCAACTGCACATCGCTAGTTTGTTTACAATGCGCGTACATTTGGCGCCATGCTGGAGCCTGGAATAATAAAAAAACTAGACGAAGTGGTTGTCAATCGCATAGCCGCTGGGGAAATTATCCAACGTCCAGCCAACGCACTGAAGGAGTTGTTAGAAAATAGCCTGGATGCCAAATCAAGTCATATTCAGGTAAACGTAAAGTCCGGAGGCTTGAAGCTGCTGCAAATCCAGGACAATGGCACTGGCATACGCAAAGAGGATTTGTCCATCGTCTGCGAACGTTTTACCACCTCGAAGCTGAGCAAGTTTGAGGATCTAACAGAAATAGCCACATTCGGTTTCCGGGGCGAAGCTCTGGCCAGCATCAGTCATGTCGCCCATCTGAGCATTCAGACCAAGACGGCAAGCGAGCGTTGCGGCTACAAAGCTACTTATGCGGATGGCAAGCTACTTGCCCCGCCAAAACCCTGTGCTGGGAATCAAGGCACTATCATTACCATTGAGCATTTATTCTACACAATGCCACAGCGTCGGCAGGCGCTCAAATCCCCTGCAGAGGAGTTCCAAAAGATCTCGGATGTGCTAGCCAAGTATGCCGTCCACAATCCACATGTGGGTTTCGTGTTGCGCAAGCAAGGCGACCAGCCAAGCATAAAGACGCAAGCGTGCAGCTCGCGGACAGAGAATATACGGGCTATCTATGGCGCAGCCGTTGCCAAGGAGCTGATGGAATTCAGTCACAAGGATGAGATGTTCAAGTTCGAGCTGGAGTGTCAGCTCACCCAGGTGAATTATTCAGCCAAGAAGTCAACTCTACTGCTGTTCATCAATCATCGGCTGGTTGAGTCCTCAGGTAATTCGGTAGCCATAAGAACTTCGTTCCTTTACTAATCCTCTCGAGCTTATAGCACTTAAAACCGCTTTGGATACTGTTTATGCAACGTATTTGCCACGCGGTCAGCATCCGTTTGTCTACATGAGCCTCATGCTGCCGCCCCAAAATCTTGACGTCAATGTGCATCCCACCAAGCACGAGGTGCACTTTCTCTACCAGGACGAGATAATTGAGCGCATCAAGCAGCAAGTAGAGGCAAAGCTGCTGGGCAGCAATTCCACGCGTAGCTTTTACAAGCAGCTCAAGCTGCCGGGCACTGTGGATCTGGAAGCAACACAACCGCTGGACAAGACGCAGCGCATCTACGAAAAAGATATGGTGCGCACTGATGCCACCGAACAGAAGCTGGAGAAGTTCTTCAAAGCGCTGGAAAAAACGGATTCCGGACTATCCTCCAGCTCAAATGAGACGCAGTCCCAGGAGGAGAGCTTCCGGGTGACGGCCGCTCGCAAGTCCAAGGAGGTGCGCCTCACCAGCGTCCTGAACATGCAGCAGAGCGTGGAGCGCCAGTGCCAGGTGTCATTGCGCAGCATCTTCAAGCAGCTGGTCTACGTGGGCTGTGTGGACGAGCGGCACGCGCTCTTCCAGCACGAGACGCGCCTCTACATGTGCGACACGTTTGCCCTGAGCGAGGAGCTCTACTACCAGCGTTTGATCTACGAGTTCCAGAACTGTCCGGAGGTGCGTGTGGTGCCACCATTACCGCTGCAGCAACTGTTGCTCATTGCGCTGGACAGTCGCGCCGCCGGCTGGGTGCCCGAGGATGGGGACAAAACGGAGCTGGCGGACAACGCAGTGGCCATCCTCCAGGAAATGGCGCCTCTCATGCGGGAATACTTCTCGCTGCGCATCTCGGAGCAGGGCTGCTTGGAGTCGTTGCCAGCTCTGCTGCCCCAACATGTGCCCAGCCGCGCCCAGTTGCCCGTCTATCTGCTGCGCCTGGCCACCGAGGTGGAATGGTCCGAGGAGACGCAGTGCTTCGAGACGTTTTGCCGCGAGACCGCGCGCTATTATGCCCAGCTGGACTGGCAGGACGATGGCGACATGCGCAGCCAGCACTGGTATATGGAGCATGTTCTCTTCCCAGGCTTCAAGAAGTATCTGCTGCCGCCCGCACGCCTCAAGAAGCACCTCTACGAGCTGACCAGCCTGCCCACCTTGTACAAGGTTTTTGAACGTTGTTAAGTTTTTAGATTCCTCTTAATTGGAAGTTTAAAAATCATAATTATGTTACAAATATAATTTTTAAATTTTAAATTAAAATGTATTTATTTCATACATAAATAGTAAGTTTGCATAGCATGAGCTTTTTTTATTTATAATAGGAAATTAGGGTTTTGCTCCTCAATGAGTTAAATTATTTTTTAATTTTTTTTCGGCTCCCATTTTATATTTTTTGTTGTATTGTTCCTTTAATTTATTTTTATATTCAATTTTTGTTTCAATGATAAATCATTTTCAATTTTTTTTTCGTTTAATTTTTATTAACTCCCTTTTTTTGGATTTTACTTTTATATTTTTTTTGTATTTTTCATTTGCATCTTCAACGATAATAAACATATAATTCGATTAAAACATATCCTAACTTGGTAAGCTCAACCAGCCCTGCAACATGAGCGTGTGTATCCGTGTGCACCTCATGGTGTATGTATGTATGTGTAAGTCAGTGTAGGTATGTGTGTAAGCGAATTTGGATGGGCCTGATTGTACGTGTATGTGTGTGTAGTCAACGTGTATGTGCAGTGAAAGGCGTATATGGGTAGTGTTAGGTGTCTTTATCCACATATTCTGCAGCAAGCTTTGTCCTTGTTCAATTCGTCTAGTGTAGAACACAACCAAAAACTACTTAATCCTAAAGGGCGAGGCCAAAGAGTACGAGTTAGCCACTGGGAAAACGATATCCAAGGCGGATCGCAAGTAGTAATGTCACCTTGTCTACGTTTTCCCATTAAAAAAAAAAAAAACAAACAAAAAATAACAAAGACAAAAACAACAATAACAAGAAACAGACACGAACACAAAAACTAAGAAACCCCTAACATTTCAGATAGTAGGTCAGCTCTGGCTGCCGGAAGCGCGTGACCCTCTCTGCATTATCAACGTGTAGCTTCAGTAGCTTCATGATCTCCGTGTCGTATTCCTTGGGCGTCTGCTTGACGCCCGTTGCCCAATAATAGATGTCCCAATCGTTGCTGACCCCATTGATGAGATCGTCGTAGAGCGCCGTCTGCTCGGCATTGAAGTCCTTTAGATATTTGTGCGCAAATGTGCTCAGGAGAAGATCGTTCTCAAGCATTCCACGTTTGCGTGATTGATACATCAAACTGTTATAAAATGCAATCGTTTAACATCTGGCAGTTAGCTTAATATAACACTTACCGTTGCTTGCGCGTCTCTAGCGGCTCATCGGGTCGCTTAGGATACTCGGGCAACGGCAAATCGGGATCTTCGAAGTCCACAATGACGTCATCTTTCGTACTGGTCGATTCGGAGGAGACACATCGCCGGCTGAGCAGCGCAGAGCGTACCATAAGAGAACGACCGCGCTGTTGCCAAAAATAAATGTCAACAAAAAACAAATCCAATGCAAATGCCAATTATGCAACCGAAGTGCATTTTTATTATATGTATGTATGTACTTACAAACAACTGACTCAACATAATCAAACAAAAAAATTTTTAAACTATTTTTCGAAAAATGAAATCACGAACAATTTGGATGTTTGTTGTTTATGACAACGAATCTCAAAACCGAATGATGTTAATTTGTTTATGCTTTAGGTATTAACTTGATTTTGGCGCCGCTTGCTCAGGGTTTTACAATATAACAGGGCTGAACACACGATTTCAAATTCCAGGGCTACGTTAGCTCTTTGCATGCAATAGGTGGCTGTTAGTTATGACAAAAATGTGGGCCGGCTGGAGATATCACAATCGATATACAACTTTGTGAATTTTTGTAGAATTTAATTAAATAATGGTAAAAGGTGCTGTGTCCTAAGTAATATTCACTAACATAACTACTTAAAATGATTTATTTCATTGGCAACACATAAGTTTATATATTCTGGCGTGATTTGCTGCTAATGAAATTCGTCAAGGTGTGACGTCACGGATTATTGCAGCGATTACTCTCAGTGAGTGCTCACACAAAGAGTTACCTTCTGAATTGCTTAGTAAATGAATGCTGTGTTTTTCCTTCAGTCTTCTTACGGTTTTCTGTGCGTGTGGTTCGGAGTGTCGCGCGGTTTTTCGTTCAGAACGCCGACGCAAATATACATAAATACACATACATATGGCAAAATAAATGAAAATTATGTGAAAAATAAATATTTTTATGTATGTACAGGCAACGCTGTGTTTACAATTTGCTTGAGCCTTGTGCCTAATTCATAGTTGGCGTGTATTGGCGTTAAGTGTATTATTTGTGTGTGCGTGTGTTTTCGTGCATGTGCGTATGTATGCGCATATTTGTTATTCGCGCGGCAAAATAGTAATAATAAAAAAACAAACTCAAAACGAGTAAAAAGTAAACAGAAAATATCGCTGCCACAATTTGCGGCACAAAAATGCTGAATATATAAACAAAACAAAGAACATTTTAAGCAATAGCTGCTTTACGCGAGTGCGTTGCGGGTGTGTGTGTGTGTGAGTGAGTGCGCGCTTTGTTTTTGGCTTTATTTTTACGAGTAAGACAACAGCAGCAAAAACACCAGCAACAACAACAACAGTAACAGCAGTCGCCGCAGCAGCAGGCAGCGCAGTAGCGGCAAAATGCCGGCGACAGCGAATTTGTCGTCGTTGTTGTTGTTGCTGTTTTGCGTCGTCGTGGTCGTCGCCGCCGTTGCTGGCAGCAAATCGAAGCAGCAGGAGCAGCAACAGGAGTCCGGCTCCACAGCAGCAAAAACAAAAACGCTGAGTCCCTTGACTGAGAAAGGTAAGCCTTAATTTGTTGTTAATCTCAGCTGCGGTGCATTAACCCGACAGCAGTGACGTCGACGTCACCGTCACTGGCGTCGCTTGAGTAAACATTTGAATGCGCTCTCGCTTACGCTCGACTGTTGTTTGGGTCTCCTTCTCGTTCTTTCGCTCTTCGTTTATGCCAAAAATAGCAAACAGAGCGCTGCGCCTGGCGCTGCCTTCGCGCGCGCCTTTTACACGTTTGTTATGCAAATTCTTGTTGCTCGTTTTTTAAAAATAGCACAAACAAAAAATAGAGAACAATTTGTTTTGTTATTTTGCTGGATTTGCTTGGAATTTTATTACCGCAGCAAGTGAAATGTGGCGAACACGAAATTTTTGCAAAGACAAAACAATAAAAGCTGCTGCAACCGATTTAACCCATTGTTGGCCCGTCCTCTGGCCGCTCCGGCTCTAGCTTCAATTCCCGCAGCGACTGTCAACGGCTGCATTCGGCCATAAACAATTCTATGCGCTGCTCGCATGCCAACGAATCGACAACAAATAAATTTTAATAAATGTGCAAATAAGAAATACATCCAAAGGCAACAATATCAATGTGTGTGTGTGTGAATGTGTATATGGGTCCATATGCATAAATATGTGGAGCGCAATTTCTTGGATGTGGCGACCTCTGGCGAATTGTGGCCGCATTATGCATTCCCATGTTCTAGAACGTCAAAGGCATAAGCAGAAGCAGAAGAGGAGGAGAGGAGACAAAGGCGGCGCTGCTTGAGAGTAGGGAATAAATCAACTAAAAGTCAAGATCGTTCGTTAAATTAGATGAGAGAATCATATATACATATATGAATATATATGTATGTATATATATTATAAATTAAAGTAAGCATTTCCTCATTTGGCGGCGTTAATACAGATGACATCCACACATACATACTTATTTAGATACATTTATGTATGTATTTATATGTATGTATGTGTTTTTTGTCTGTGCACTTAAAGCGGAGACGAATCAATCAAAATGTTCCTTAGGCAACGGCGACAAACGACGTCAACGAGTCCAACTCAAGCATTTTTAGCTAGACATTCAATTAACGATATGAAGATTAAGTCAGGAGGAACAAAAAACAATCTGGTTGGGCGTGCCGTATTTTAAAATTGGGGTTTATGTACCTAAGAATGATTACTGAAGAAGATAATATATTATTGCTATATATAAATACAAATTTGTTATATTATTTTTATAATATATTTTACATTATTAGAATTTATATATAATATTAGAATTTCGAAACAGTTAAGTAAAGATTTATGAATTCTTGAGTAGCCCAAGCTTGGAATCAAGCATTATTAAATATAAATACATTTGCATATTTTATTATTAAGTTTTTTTGTTTGTGGCAAACTAAATATCACAATAAAGAAAACAAATAAATAAAATAAATAAATAAATAAATAAATAAAATAAATAAAATAAATAAAATAAATAAAATAAATAAAATAAATAAAATAAATAA
>NW_022045870.1:17506-38291 GCF_001654015.2 Drosophila navojoa | reverse complement strand
TTTTTTTTAAAAAATTTTTTTTTTTTTTTTTTTTTTTTTTTTTTTTTTTGTATACTTAAACATTTTGTAAAATATTTATTTGTTTTATTTATTTTTTAATTTAGTTATACTATTTTTATTATTTATTATATTTTTATATTAATTATATTAATTACATTTATTATATTTATTTTATTTATTTATTTATTGATTTATTTATTTCTTTATTTACTTATTTATGTATTTATTTATTTGTTAACTATTTATTATTAATTATTTTTACGAAATAAGATTTCTCATATATATTTGTTAAATTTATTTGCCAAATTATAATTATTAAGTATTGCCTTACTTATATCAATAAAAATTTAATTTATATCCCCTCTTATATCAAGCAGGGTATTAGCTAGCTGAGCAATTCAATTTATATCTCTACGCTTAACGGTTTTCCTTGCAATTAGCAAATTCTTTAGCTTTTGTAAAACTGTTGCAGCTGAACCCAATGCAGATGCTGATGCAGATGCTGTATTCAAATGCTTCCTGCTGCATTCCCGTTGCATTCCATTCAGCAGCTACAAATAGCATAAGTACATACATACATACATACAATTGTAGCTATTCAGTCATAGTCAGTCATATTCCGTCATATTTTGCGCTTTCAGGTTGGTTTTCAATTAAAGAACTGTAAATAATTAGATGGCAATTAAAAATTCATTGCTCGATGCTGACACACGAGCGCCTCCTACACACAGAGAGAGAGAGAGAGAGGGGGAGAGGGAGAGATAGATAGAGAGGGATAGAGGGAGAGACACGCGCATTTTGTGCGACTCATCCAGAGTCTTGACAGCTTGTAATGAACTCACAGAAATGCACACAAGTAAACACACACACACACATACATATACGTGTGCATGAACGTACATATACATATATTGCTTGGGTGACTTGTAGTTGGGGCTGGGTGGAGCTAGAGGTAGGCGGAAAAGTCGCGGCAAGCATTATGACATTTAAATTATTTAAGCTCAACGATGTCGACATGCATTTGCCTTTACCCTAAACCGCAAGCACACACACACACAACTTTCATTATATATAGACACAATTTAGTTTTAATTAGCAATGAGCATGAAATAATTGTACCAAACCAAAAGCTACAAACTCAACGAGCAGCTCAAGTGGACCGCAGGCCGGGGCCTAACAGACTGCCCATGCCCTGTGCGCCATCTCTCTTCATTCGTTCTCTCTCTCACTCTTCCTCTTGCCGACATTTTTGGCATAATTATTTTAGGCCATTTCTCTTAATGCAAATATTTTTTAATTGCCCTCGCTGGGCCGTGCGCTCAGCATTTGACTTGAGACCATTTCTTAACGTTTGCTCTTCTTCTTTCGCGCTCTTCATGAGCCATTTGGCACTCGATTAAAAGAATTTTAACGGTCAAGCGGAGCTTAGAGCATATCGTTGCGAATAATTGATGTTACTTGAGCCTCTTTCTAGTAGCTGAAGGCAAGTACTCGATGGATAATGGAAATCGAGTAGCAATCAGTCGAGGTTTTTTAATGGTTTTTAAATCTATAAATGAATTACAAAAAAAGTTAGCTAAATTAATAATAAATAAACAGTTTTATGGAACGAAATAAATAAAACTTGGAAATTTTAACATAGTAAAGGCTTGTAGAAAATAATAATAAATATATTAAAAAATATATTAAAAAAATATTATAAATTATTTATATAATATATGAATTTCAATTACTTTGTCAGCAATATGAAGACTATAAATAAATTGAGCTGATTAAAATGAAAATTTAAAATAATAAAAGGGAAAAATAAATAAATATATTAAAGGCATAATTCATTTTATCCAACTTTCAGCTCAGTATTCTTTAATATAATAGAAAGTATATTAAATTAATTCATTAAATCAGCATTTCAATTAAAGCATTTTCAGTAAGTTTAAGCAAGTGTCTGTTAGTTGTAAGATAAACTTAAGACAGCGCCTCTAACTATGCTATCAATTAATTGAAACTCCCAAATGCCCTGCCGCATGAGCTTAAAATGCAGACATGCCATCACCTCATAAACTGCCTTGCCTGAAACATGCACTTCAAACTAAATGGACTAGCATACAACTTGAGTGCTAAACATGCATGTAAATATACATACATATACATACATATATTTGTGAGTGATCTTTAAGACTGTTTAAACTCAGTTGAGCATTCGCATTGCCACAGGCTAGCTATTAAATTTACAGCCAAACACACAGACACACACACACACTCAGTCAACTCTTTGGCGCCTCTGTCAGGCATAAGCTCTATAAAAGCACAACAGCAACAACAACAACAACAACAACAACAAACAGGGTTGTCTATGCAGACTTGTAAAGCATATGCCATGGTGGAGCTGGAACGTTATCCATAATACGACCATAATGCTGTAGCAGAAGAGGCATTAAAGTAGCAAGAGTAAAAACGCAATATATTGCTCACTCGCTCACTCTCACTGTAACTCTCTCTCTCTGTCTTGCTCTAGCTGTCACACTCTTGTCTGTGCCCACCCACATACAACATAAGTCCAACACTTGCCTGTGTTTTAATATTGAAAATCATTTTACATTGTTTGCATTTGCTTACTGCAGTCAAGAGCGGAGGGAGGGAGGAGGGAGGGGGAAGGGCGGAGGGTGGTAGCTAGAGGGACGCAGGCATTGGTGGTTAGAGTGATGAGTACTAAGGCGTTGAGCTTGTCGCAGTAAATGTTTTAGTCATGTAACGACAAGCCGCAGTGCCAAATCCATAGACACACACACACACACACATACATACAAGCACGCACCCACACAAATACAGGCACAGGCAAATATACGCGGACAGCAATACTGTTGAACTGTCACGATATAGACATAAATTGTGTTTATGCAAATTGATTTTATGAATTTGTAGTTTTGTGAATAAATGAACTTGTATAGTATTTGTTAAATAAATATAAAATTTGATATTTAGTAAATTTAGTTGTATGTATGTATATGTAAACATTTTGTTTAGGAGGAACTGAAAAATCTGGGTTTGTCATAATTAATGAATAGCTAGAAATCAACTTGACCTAAGACTGATCAAATAAATAAACAAATTAATAAAATTGCAAAAAATACAAAAATCAAATATATTAAAATAATTAAAATTTAATTAATTATTTATATTCATTTTTTTGTTTTTAATATTTTTTTTAAATATTTATACAGCAAGTATTTTATAAATTTAGGAATTTTATATATTCACGTATATATTCAGAGCATCAACATTCAATTTGTTTTCTTATTATCATTGTTTTATTAAACGTTATTAAAATGTGTGAGTAAAGAATATTTATATATATTTTATACAATTATTTTATGGCTACTAAACAGTTTTTAATATTAAAAAAAATTATAATTCAGGATTTATTTTTTTTTGAAATATTGCCAAAAAATTATTTTATCCTTTTTTTTTGCTGTAAAGTCTTTGATATTAAATACTATCAAACAATTCATAGCCAAAGTTAGTTACATGTTTTAGCTGATACTAAAAATCCCAATTGAAATAAAATGATTTCCAATTTCACAAATTATCCTATTACACTTTTTATAGCATGTGTTATAGTCTACACGGAACTAAAAGCTATTTTAATGAAGTACTTCATTGAAATTTTAAAGAACTTTCAACAATATGAACTTGATTTGTTCTTTTGCCTAATATAGATACTCATTGGCAAATGGTTCCCAAATGGTTATTTTTAATATGATTTTAATTGATAAAGGCAATTAAAGCAATTAGAGCACTATTGTTATCATTTAATTACAGCATTTAATGAAATAAACCAAACTGTAATGGTAACTGTCTGTGTTTATGCACATGTGTGCAATACACATTGAGGTCTTTATTAGCGAATAGCTAAACATTGCCGAAGTTCAGTTTATATAACAATATTTTTATTAGTTTTAATTTTGTTTTTTGTTTGATATTTTTTTTTTAATTGTTAGTTTTAGTTCTTCTGCCATTCGGGGTTATCATGATCTGCGATATGTGTGCGCGACGCATGAACTTTAAATATGGTCACATGGCTGCTGTCATTGGCGTTTAGTTGTTGACTTGGGTCGAGCCGTTTGCTCTAAATGCATATCGCTCTGCATGTGTGTGTGTGTGTATGTGTGTGTTTGTAAGTGTGTACAACATTTATTGCTCATACGCCGCGTTGCAGAGCATTTTACAAAGTAATTTAAGCGAACGACGACAGGCGGACAGCAGCAGCCAGAGCGAGAGAAGAGAGGAGTATAGAGGAGGGAGGGATGGAGGAGGAGGGAACGTGTGTACGGCAACTAAAACGCAAATTAATGATACGCAATTGCGGCAAATCGCACGCTTCCATGTGGGCGCCATTTTGTTTGAAGTGCGCTGCAATGCCGACAACGAGAGCGAGTGAGAGAGGGATGCAGGAGAGTGAGTGTGAGTGAGAGAGAGCAAGGAAAGGGTAGCCAACAACAGAGTTGCCTTGCATCAGTGTTTTTTTTTTTTTGTAGCTGTTCTGCTCGTTGTTTGGTGATTTTTTTTTCCAGTTTTTTGTTGCATATTTGTCTACCTTGATGCAGTCACCGTGCGCTGTTGGCATTGTTGTTGTTGTTGTTGTTGTGTTTTGTGCACTAATTTTTTCCTGGATTTTCTTTTTGCGCAACGCCTTTTGTTTGCTAGGCTCTCGTTCCCCAATGACTCGCACTTGCTTCTACTACAGCTGCTGCTTCTTCTACTGCTGCTGCTCCTGCTGCTGCTGTTATTATAACCAAGCGCTCGACGCTTTGGCAAATTGTTTCCACTTCTCGTTTTTACGCAGCGCCTTTTGTTTGCCGGTGTTGTTCTCTCTCTCTCTCTCTCTCTCTCTGTTGGCCCGGCCTATTTAAAAAATGGGCTTTTTAGCACTCCACATTTTGAGTTGTGCCTAATGCCCGGTCATCAGAAAAATATAAGTGGAATAAGATAGAGAAGACGTGATTCTCTGGCACTGGCTCTAATCAAAGTCTGCCTCTTCTGTCACATCCAACTCACATTTGTTGTCAGCCCAGCCGATAAGCATCATCAATAAGATACGCTACTGTCACAATATTTGACATAATCGTTGATGCGTCGAGCTTTTCCTAATTTATGACATGTCCACGTTCACTCCATTACGAAGACAACGGCAGCCCCAAATGCTGCAGAGTATGAAAGACGAAAGACGTCTGACGGTTGACGAGCGGGAGAGAGGGACCTTTTAGTGGAGGCTGCTTATCAGCGAAACAATAAGCGAGCCATGAAATATGAGCACAGACAATGGATTGACAATGAATATACATCATCCAGCTGGAGGAGGAAGAGTTGCAAGAGATTGTGTGGGGGCTTAGCTTTAATTCTGAGCTAATCAATTTGATTAGAAAGAATGATTCAATGAGAACATGAGTAAAACAGTGTGGGTAGAAGGAAGGGAGAAGAGAGAAGAGAGAGAGTTAGATAGAGAGATGATCGAATGCGGAAATTATAAGATGAAAATGTTCTTTATACAGGGAGGGAGAGAGAGAGAGAGAGATGGATAAATAGAAAGGGAGAGAGAGAGATAGACTTAGAGATCAGAGAGATATATATAAATATAATTACAGACAGATAAAGAGATAGCGAGAGATAGATAGATAGAAAAAGTTAAAGAGAGAAAAAGAGATCAAGTGCTGATTATGTCAAGGCGAGAGAGAGATAGAGATCAAAGGCTTTCAAGCATTAGGTAATAAAAACTATTTTATAACGAGCAAGGGAAAGAGAGAGGAAGTGTGATTAAATGCGGGGCTGTGAGGCATGAGGTATTAAAAGATTATTATTTAAGATTATAACATAAGAGATAGGTGAAGTGAGACACAAATAGGAAGATCAAATGCCAAGGCTGTGAGGTATTGAATACTGATTGATGTAGAAAGTGAGAGAGAGAGAACAAATGCAGAGGCTGTTGGGTATAAATAACGTGCCGAGGATTAATAACAGAGTTCACATGATCCACCTGCAATAAAAATATCAATAGCATTTGAAAGCGGATACCTGATACTTAGCAAGAGGAGGATCAAAGCAGCAGCAACTCAGATCTTCTCAACCTAGATTTGTTTGTTATATTATAAATATTTTATTGGTAAATAAATTTTACAAATTATATTATATTTGTATATATATTATATTATATTATACTTGTATATATATTAATTATATTATATTATATTTGTATATAAATTATAGTAAGATTATACATAATTATTAGTTCAATTTAATATGTGTATATCTAAATTAAACTAAATTCATTGCTTATCGTTGACATTTAAATTAAACTAAATTTATTACTTATCGTTGACTTTTAAATCTACCCAAAGACAATTGTCAATAATATTTTGATTGATTTTGATCGAAGTAATTTGCTTGTTTATTGTTATGCAAATTCTAACTACAATTGATAGCGGCAATTCGAGTCCGATGAAAATGAAATTCATTACAACTTTCTTGGCATTTAGCTGACATCGACACAAGATTAAAAGCTGCGGCTAATTACTTAATTTAAAATGACTTGCAAAAAACGAAAGTAAATAATAACAACAACAAGAATTACTTAAAGAGGGCAACTCTGAGACTGTGGAGATGACTAAGCTTGGCTTTGCCCCCCTCGAAAAGTTTCCACATTAAAATTGGCGCTAAAAACTAACAAAGTTTGGTTCGGCAACGGGATTGTCACGGGAAAAACCGCCTCCACGCCAGTGAGCAATGGATCTTCCATATGACCCCAGCAGTGTAAGGGTGGATGCGTATGGGAGTCGTTTATACAGTTGATTTATATGCCAAAATATTTTAATTAGTTTTAATTTTGTTTAACGTCGTCTGACTCAGTACTGAAAGCCGCGTCAGGCCCTAGGCACAGTTTTTGCTTAATTGTTTTAGTGAATGCCGCGGGCTTAATTAAAACATTTTGGGGTCGCTTCTTAGGGGAGGGGTGGAGTGAGGTCGAGGGCGAGGGTGAATGGGCTGTGAAATTAATTTAAGATAATGCTAAGCAGTTGCTTGGAAGCTTCATTACTTCAGTCAGGGGACAAGTTAATTACAATGGCCAAAAGTGTTAGACATATTCAATATATTATAGAAAGTGAGAAGTTAAGAAAAGGTTGTTGAAATAAAAGCCACTTGAGCCGCAATAATCTGAAACGCAATAGAGAATACATATATAAAATATATATATTTAAAAAAAATATATATAAATAAAAATTGTATTTAAATATATATTAAAGAACAAAATAAATAATAAATAAAATCAAATAAAATAATATTTTAACATAAAATTAATTAATAAAAAATAAATTAAATAAAAAAAAATTATTAAAATAAATAAAATAAAAAAATAAATAATAATAAAAATCAAATAAAATAATATTTAAAAATAAAATAATAAATATGTAAATAATAAATTATGATATGATATAGAATTAAATAAACAATATTTATTAGTAAATTAACTAAAAATAAATTAAATAAAAAATAAAAAATAATTAAATTAATCAAATAAAATAATATTTAAACATAAAATAATATATATGTAAATAAAAAATTATGATATAATATATTTTTAAATAAAAAATATACATAAAAAATAAAATAAAATAAAATAAAAAATAAAAATAATATATAAATACATATATATTATATAATAAAATAAAAAACTATTTTATATATTTAAATAATAAAATATATTTAATTAAAGCGAATACTCGAATAAGTGAATATTCTGTAATATTTTTTATTTATCCAAAATTATATTTTGGTTCATTCTATTCATCATCAAATTTCTTACATTAATTAAATAAAATGCTGGAGAGAGAGAAAAAAAAAAGAAATTTAAAACCAAAAACTGGCTGTATATATAAAAAACATATTCAAACAATTTCCCACCCAAAGTCCGAGAATTAAGTTAAAAAAAATAACAACAACAATACTCTACTCAGATTACATGATCAAACACAAAGCGTAAAGCAAATATAATTCCATTAATTAGTGAATAAGGCAAACAAATAATTGCACGCTCATTTCACGAAAATACCTGTTATATTATTATATTACCATACCCAGATTAATTATTCAATTGTAATGCAAATAATTGTAATTGGAAATATCTAAAATAATTAATTTGTGCAGGCGACTTAACTAAATCAATTTAAATACCTTAATGAATATGTGCGCCATAAATTTTGCTCATTGCTTATGCGATAACTGTTAAATAAATCGATAGCTTAAGCGGATTAAGGCCATGGACGGCGTGGGAGGCGAATGGGGCAGAGCGGGGCGCATCCATCCATCCGCTACCTACATCAATTTCCATTTAAAATTTTCATTTCGTATTGCTCAGCTGCATGCAAAATCAATTTCAATTTGCACTAATCTCTTTGATATGCTTCCCGTTGATGCCATCTTTTGCACCTGACTGTCAGATCGTGTTGCATGCTGGCTTCTTTGTGAGCTTTAAGTCCTGAACTTCCTCGTTTATAGTCCAGAGTCTTGTTTGCGCTTCAATCAGTGCGCATTAGGTGCTAATTAGCCATGTTAAACAATTTTGCACCACACACTCAACCACAAAACCCACTGACCACTGACCAGGCCAACCACTTTTGAGGAATTTTCTGTAACGTTATTCAAAAGGGGTTTGGCAAAGTTTGTAATGCATTTATTGGTTGTATTTTTTTTTTTTTTTTTTTACACATTTAATTAGTAATGAAAGCGTGCGTACAAAGTTTTATATAAAAAATGTATTTTTTAATGTTGTTAATATAAATTTATTATACTCTGTAAAAACATGTATTAATTGGGTATATGGAGACTCTTGAACCTCCAGTTATTAGTTGATTAACTTTTTAGGGCATCTGCTAGTCAGTCAAGCAAAGTTTTATTTGTTTTGTTCTGGCTTTTATTGTTTTTGTTGTTGTAGCCGTTGATTTTTGTGTAATTTACGCATTTCACACAATTTTTGTTTGATTTCGCATTCGCAGCGCACACGGAATCAAGGTATATGGAAAAATATGTGAAAAAAGTATGTCTGACGTGTGGATTTATGGTAACTGCGTGGGTGGGGTGGGCGGTGGTAGAGATGAAAAATTGACTCGCTCGATTGGTATTAATAACAATAATATCATTGCCAGACATTTTCCAGATGAAATTGTTTGGCACTCGACGCGAATGAATTTCAATTTGCACAAATTAATAAATATATATATATATATATATGTATATATGTGTACACAGATACAGATTTATATACAATATGTATGTATATATGTATATATGTATGTATAGATTACATGGAATTGTAAAAACTGTTCCACAAGCATATCAATAATCGACAACGGGCGGAAAAATGCGCAGGGAACTTTAAGCGATATTCATTTGATGGAGTGCCAAATTGACAATTGATTGACAACATTGCAATTTCGCAATAAAAGCAAAAATGACGACGTCATGAAAAAAAGCAAAAATAATGTTTGGGGGAGAGGTGCGGCAGCCAGAGAAAATTCTCTGTAAAATATTGTAAAAGATTCATTAAAGTTTAGTTTTTATTTCTTATATTAAAAAAATAAATAAGAATGTCTGAACAATGCGAAATATAATCAATAATATAATATTAAATCTATTCTATCAGAATGTTGAATAGAAAAAATTGGAAATTAAAACATTTTGCTAAAATTTATGAAACATGACTTTTGTATAAAAGACATTTAAATTAGCTTGTCATTGCTGAAATTTTGTAAAAATATTTTTTAGTTGGCATATAAATCTCCAAAGCTTAATCTATTTAAGAAAAACTTTAATTATAAAATTTCTTTCAACATTTCATATCAAACATTTAGAATTTTATTATGACAAACTCATGGATTTATCTATTAAATTGCTGAAACTAATGGCTCAAATAAATATTAATCTCTATGGTAAATTGAGAATTGAAAACTTCCAAATATTTTTTATTTGTCGAAAACTTTCAATTAAATTTTTCCAAATATTTATTTTAGTTGCAAGTTTATGTTTGCTAATAAATATCAATTTTTTCCTGGCTAGAGTTAAATGTAGGTTACCCATGTAGGAAAAAATACTTTGTTTAATTACTGAATTTCACTTAGATAAAACTCAACGTTTTATCATCGAGCTGCTCCACTGCAGGCCGAGGAGAATTGATGGCATGGCATTTTCTCATAAAAATACTGAGAGTTCTGCCATTGGCCATATTTCATTTGTCTAACGCACATGGAAGCAAGGCAGCCCAGAGAGGCTCGAATGCGGGCGCCCCAGTTACAATGATATGAGTATCCTATATAAATACCCTTTTCACGCTGTAACAAAATCCACACAGACATTTGTTTCAACTCGTTCCTGGTGCGGGACAACCCTGTAAAAAGTCACAAAGCCACCACCACCACCATCAGAAAAACAGACAAACCAAAAAATAATAAAAAGGGCCAGCTGAACTGTTGCCCAGTGCGGGGCTCTGACCTCGACTTCAGCGCCCGCTTTTTATGCATCGTTTGCCGGAGTCCGATGCGACCTACAACCCTGCAAGGGGGCACACACGTTAATCAATCTCTGATAATCATTTTCCTCCAGAATCTGTGGAAACACTCACATATACATATATGTATATAGATATAGATATGATATATATATGTACATATATGTACCTTTCAGCTCGCCGCATTGCAATTTATTTCGTGGCGCAGCGTTGAAGGGTTATATACATATATAAAAATAATAAAAAACAAACACAAAAAATAATAAAAATTATTCATTTTGCTTTTTGTTTGTAATCATTTTTTTGTGTTTATTCTGCAGGCAAATATGGCCAGCAGCTTCAGATGAATCTGAATAACCAGCGGATAAAAGCAATTTTTTCCCTGTCAGTTCTTATGAATTACTAAAAATGTATATATATTTTTATTTATTATTTGTAAGTGTAATTAAAATATATATACAGATATGTTATGAAATAGCAACAATGTCAATTAAAAATGGAATCTCTCTATAAAAGTCCTAAAAATGTAATAATTGAAATATTCTGCTTACAAACCTCGATTTGATTGTTACATGAAATTGTCACATCACTTTGTGCTTTGCAATAAAGTTTCAATATCAACAATTCATATATGATATAATCTTTCGTTTTATACTGACAAACCAACAATATTTATAATTTGTTTATATATATTTTTATTTATATATTTTTATAAATATATTTTCATTTATTTTTATTTATTTATTTTTATTTATTATTGTATATTATTTTTATTTATTTATTTTTGTATATTATTTTTATTTATTTCTTTTTGTATTAATTAAATAATTAATTTACAATATATTTTAAAATTTTAAATTTTAAAAATTTATTTAAAAAATTTTTTTTTTGGAATATATTTTTTCCTTATTTATTTTTATTTATTTATTTTGTATTTATTTATTTTGTATTTATTTATTTTGTATTTATTTATTTTGCATTTATTTATTCTGTAATTATTTATTTTGTATTTATTTATTTATCTCCTAATATGATATATTTATAGCTCTAGGAGGCAATACAAAATTGTAACATTATATTTTACCATATTTTAAGCGAGTATTCTACAGTTGGTAGAGCCCGACTGCAATATTTTCACACCACATGATTCGTTCGCATTGAAATGTGCGAATCTGTCAGTATTATTACTTTCGCGTTCGCTGTGTTTTTGCTCTTTGTTTCTTGATTAATTTTAAAAATTTCTACGGTTATTGTAGCAGCTTTTTAATTGTTTGCCGTTCGGTTCGCATGGTTTAATTGCTCGCTCATTGGCGGCGCTGCCGTTGCCGTAAATCAATGCAAATTGTTTTTGCTGCGGCACAAAAATTGAGAATGCCAAACCAGATTTTATTTTTACTTATTTATTTATTTAATTTTTTTTTTGGTCATGCTGATAGAGCACGCAAATTGCAAAGAAGCTGATAGCTCGTGCTGCCCTTTTGACATAAACTGGCATCGATTCATGCTGTTGGCCTTTATACTTATATACGCGTATGTATGTACATTTATATATGTATGTATATATTTCTATATTTTCCTTTAGCTTCTCGACTGCCATGCGCCATGTTGCTCCACTTTGTTGTCAGCTTGTCATGTTGCTACTGTTGTGTGTGCGCTGATGATGCCTTTTTTATTTTTATTTTCATTATATATTTTGTTGTTGTTGTTGATGTTGTTTTAATGCGCCAAGCTGGTAAATTAAAACGCTGCTTTGTTTCACTTAACGCTGGCGCTGTGCATTGTGTTTTAGAGAAATTTTTAATTTCCTAGTCCTTTGTGGCGCGGTCTGGCAACTAATCTGGCACGAGGGCACATCCAAACGCTTTTCAGCTCCGGCTTGTTTGCAGAGCGCCGTTTGAGGGAAGCCATTAACAAACATCTGTATGGACAGCAAAGTGCTACACGAGACTCGTTCACCTTAAACACACACTGAGCAAATATAGACAGGTAGACAGCGAGGCAAACAGTTGGGCGCGGTAGGGGAAGGGGTCTGAAGATAGAGCTGCGAGCAGCGAGCACACATTGCCAGCTTTTAATCTTAATTTTATAGTAGTGCAGTCTTAGCTCAGTTCAGGTCCATGCTGCTGCTGCTGCTGCTGCTGCTGCTGCTGCTACCTGTGCCAGTTGCCATTCCATGTAGTGCAAATAAACTGCACTTCTCTCGCCCCACCCCCCAACTTACACATCTTCAAATGGCACTCGACGAGCGCCCAACTCGTAGCTCGTAACACTTTTTAATGCTACCTACTTCAGCAGTTTTGAATGCTGCTTATGCTTTATTGTAAGTTAATGCTGTCGCATTTGCTGTTGTTGTTGTCGTTGTTGTAGCTGGCCAAGTTAATTAAATCAGTTTAAATATGCACACAGCTTATCGACAATTGCCATCCCAGCCCAGTGCACAGTACACAAATAGCATCCCAATTAGTTTCGTAATATTATAATAGTCTAGTTAGCAAAATTCTATTTACAATGTGTAAATTGTTCAGATTGCATTCGCCCGAGACCCATGTGTGCTGTACGGCTGCCAGCTAATTAGAAAATAAATGTATTTATTTATAACATATGAGAATTGCGTCTATTGATTGCGTATCGGCAACGATGTGGCAGCCGATCAATTTCTATTGCATCAACTGGGGTTCACCATTTATGCTGCGATTGCAGTTCCAATTGCCAGCACGAATAATAGTTTAAGCTTGTTTGAAAGCAGCCAGGGGAATAGTTACGATTTATGATGCAAGCTACGTTGACGATGATGCTGTGTCATAACGCAACAGGGCTTAATATTTGTAGCCAGAATTATTACTTTTGACCTATGCTCTTTGGCCTAGGGAATCATTAGATATTTTTGGCAGAAAAGCATTTAAAATGCAAATTTAATGTAATTTTAAATAGTTACAGTATTCAAAACAGATCAAATAAAATAAAAAATCTAAATATTTTGTTTTCGTATGTCTTAAAAAAATTATTAAAAATAATTTCTATGAAAAAAATTTTTTTTTTACTTTTCCTTTAACTGATTCATCATCGTATATGCGAATATTTATTAAATTATATTTTCATCATTCAAAAACAAGAAAATATTTTTCTATAACCCAAATTTAATTTCAGTTAAATGAAAGTTTTTGTTGAGAGATATAACATTTCAAATATTTTAAAAATGTCAGACCTATTCAGTTGTCCGGCATTATATAGCTCAGTCAATATAATCCTCTCGTTTATGCCTAAAATTAGCTTAGAATGATGAGGTGTATCAGCTCGGTATCTCGTAGTCTATCACATCTGACACACTCACTCTTCCTTCGTATAATAATGTGCTTACCCTTGCTTTGATAACATTTCATTGTGTAAAATCTGAAAATGCTTTTAAGCGTTGCACTTACCAATTTCTAAATGCATTTACTGTCAATTGACTTTTGGCTCTGTGGCCTAGATTTTTGGCTTTCTATGGATTCTAGTTTGTAAGCTGTTAAAATTATTTTTGTTCGATTTGTCTGTAATGCTCGCAATCTCTTTACTCTTTATACTCTCTATATATTTCTGCAAGGCTTAGTCTCAGCACAAAGCAAAAATCTCGCCTAATCGACTTCTACTCCCTGCGCTTCTTTAAGGCTTACTCTCTCCACAAAGTTCTAGAATCTTGTGTGTTTCTCAAGTACTCGTACATGGGATTCGTTTTATAATTGTTCGGAAAAACTTGTAAACTTGTAGCCAACATCCGAGCATGTGCTTACGGCAATCAGCTGCTGCACACACTCACAAGTGACACATTAATTTGACTAATTTGAAATGTTCGTGTACCAATCGAATTTCAATCTATTCTCTGTGGCAAAAACTTTTTACGTGCGTGAGTGTGTGGAGTGTTGAAAATTACCATTGCATACTTGACAGCATGACCAAAGTTTTCCAAGCAGCTCTGTTTGCACTCTGCATAGACACACGTCGCTCTCAGTCTCAGTCGGAGTCTCGGTGTCGGTCTCCAGGCGTCTGAGCCTAGGCCCTGTCACAGCCAAATTGCCTTGAAATCTTTTGACATGCTACGTCAAGTTTGTCATATGTCCTGCGTCGCCATTTGTGTTGTCGCCCCCGCAGCTAAAACGAGACGAAGAATGCCAGAAAATTGTTTTAAAGTGTGTCAGCATTTCCGTACGCGCGTCTTGGTAAAGTGAAAATGTTCGGAATTTTAATGAAGGGCTGCCTGAGACTGGAGATTCTGTCGGTTGGCCGGAACCTGACGGGCCAGTAGTCCGCACAGATTTGCAACAGAGGCAGGAATCTCTTGCTAGCTTACGTAGGCGGTCGGCAGCCGCTGCCTCTGCCACTGCTTTGCATATTTTTCCATTAAAAGCGATTTAAATACCCAGCTTGGTTTTATTTTTCTTTTTTTTTTTAATGTACACACACACATTTACACATATATTTACATTTTTACTTCTGCGCTGCAAGGTTCAGGTTCAGATTTGTCCGACACTTTGGCAAAAGTTCACTTTGCAACCTAAAAAAAAAATGTAAGAAAAAAAAAATTGAATTTTATAATAAATTTTGCGCAGACCGGAGAAGGTTTCAAGATAGCTTCTTTGCCTGTGGCCCGCTTCTATCTGCTGGGTCCCCTATCGCTGCGGCGGCCAACGTCTGTCGCTCGAGAATTTATGTGTGTGCGGGTTAAGTCGTCAGCAGGTTAGTCAATGTGCCGCTCCACTTGTCGCCGCTCGTTCGTGCGCATCCTTGGCCAATGTCGACGCTCGCTGCACGACGAGCTCAAACAAACAGCTCCGAATTGGCCAGTGATTATAAATAAATTTTCAATTTTATGCAAGTTTTTTGCAGCTGAGAAATATTGAAAATAGAATAGAATAAACAGAAAGAATTTTTTAACAAATTTGTAAGCTTAAGTAACACAAATAAATATTTGATATAAAATGTAATTGAAATGCAGAAACAATTTTAAATTTCTTGACGTTTACTGCTTAAAAACTTTATAAATATTTTTTTATCTAAAAAAAAAAAAAATTAAAAATACTATTTATGCCAAAAGATGATTTAAAAAAATGTACTATATATTAATAAATAAAAATATATATATATTAATTATTTTATTATTATAAAATTATTTCATATTATTAAAAAATAAAAATAAAAATGAATAATATTATTACTATTTAATATTTTGAAAATACATAATAAAAATACATAATTATATACTGAAAATTCAAATTTATAGTTTCACATTTATTAAAAAGAAAAATGATTTTTCGTTTACCTTGTCGATTATCTTCTTGTATTTAATTATTTATTATATTTAATTTTCTTAAAATTAATCCTTCTCTCTTTCTCCATTTATTTGCAGGTAAGCAAATACCAATATCGATGCATATGTAAGTGTTCAAATATTTCCTGGGAATTTCAAGCACCCACACACAAACGCACACACACACACTCACACACATTAGCCAGCCCTTGGGCTGTTAAATCAACCAAAAAATATCGGACTTAATTGAGCGCTAAATTTGCGCACATTAAATTTATTAGTCATCGCATATTGTTGTTATTATTATCATTGTTATTGTTATTATTTGCTACAATAGCATCGAGCCAATGGCAGACAAAGTTAACGACGGCACAAAGCAAAATAACCGCAAGCTTGCGTTTTATTTAACAAATTACGTATACGCCACAGACGCCGCGGGAGCATTGGAAGTAGCTGCTACAACGACTATATGTGGCTGCACATGTGTGTTTAGGTGTGTGTGTGTGAGTGTGAGTGTGCGAACGTGTGGGCAACAACAATAACAACAAATGCTCAAATCAAATCAGCTTAAGTGCCATGAGCAGTCAGTCAACCAAACATAACTATACAAATTATATAGAAACAAATATATGTATATGCATATATTAGAGTACTCCAAGTAAATCAAATCAGCGCTCGCGCTGTCGCTCAAATGATCATATCATCAACAAGCTCGAGCTCATTTTATATTGCTATTGTCATGTGTAACATGAAACGGAATACATAATTTATTTAGTACTTGGAGCAGAGAAACTCGTTGATTTCTGCAGAGAAGACGCGAGAGAAGGCTCACACTTAAGCGATATTAATACTTTGTTGAGCCTCGATTGAGTGCAATCTTGTGAAAGCATATTTATTGACTTTTAATGTTTCTATTAACCAAGAAACTATTGAAAATATTTGGACATATTTATAGTGCCTAGATTAAGGATGTGGAACCTTAAACTAATTTAACTTCGAGTTGTATTCACATTGAGTGAGTTGGGTATACTTGGTTTGTGTTTATAAAGGGTTTGATTCGTGAGTGATTCGGGATACTCTAAGTCCTAATATTTATAAGAAAAATGTTTAAAATATATAAAATATAATAATTTATGCATATCTTATTGACTTCCTCTCGCGAAAGTTCCTCAACATTTTCTGATTACTTCGACATCTACATCAACTATAGGGTATCACGATCCTCAGCATCTACAGGGTATCTGTTACTTCAATGCATTCAACAATTCATAAACATTGGCATGCCACATAGAATATATTCCATATGAAATGTAAACAGTGTTCCAGATGGGAATGTTTATTCAGCAAATATTTATATCAGACATTGGCGATTTCCTCGAAAATTGCATTGACTATGCCGTGGCGCCGTTTCGATACAATTGACCAAATGGGGCACGATTTTGTTTACGGCGTGTTTCAATCTTCGATTACGCCGCACAATTTGATATTTGGCTTTGTCTCCTTTCTCGGCTTCTCTTGCCACTTTTAACTGTTTTCCTTTTCTGTGTTGGCTTCTGTTGTGCTTCCGTTTTGGCAATTGGTCCGTTTTGCTTGTTTATGCTTATTTAAAAGTAATGTTGGCTTTCGGTTCCTTTGTCCGGCGGCAGTGCCTCATGTCCATGGACTCCGCCCAGTTTCTTTTCTCGTTCCTCTATTTTTTTAAAATTTTTTTGGCATGAAACTTTTGCGCAACATTATGAACGGAGGAGCGCTCTTGGAGTTGGCTGTTGAACGTTGAACGTTGCCTGAAGCTTGAGTACTTCATTAGCGCGCTTTGTTACTCATTATGTGCGCACATTACTCAAACCAGTAGCCAACTTTTCATGCACACAAACACATTTTAATGTTAATCCTTTTTCAAAAGATTTTCCATGTACCTCGGCTTGCGCCACTCGTCTCCAAGCCGGCTGGTTGGTTGACTGGGCAGGGCATGAGATGGGCTGACTGCCTGACTGGCTGGTCTGGCTCTGCCTTTCATTTTCAATCATCAGCAGGCGGCAGCAGCAGCAGCAGGCGGCAGCCGCCTGCATATTTTCATTATTAATGCCCTGCGGCAGCCATTGCAGCCACCGCAACACCCACAGCCAGTCAACCCATCAGAACTCTTGTACCGCCCGCCACTGCGCCACTTTGGCTTTGTTAGGTAGCCGCATTTGCTGACTTGGCTTTTTGTCTAGAGTTGCAACCACATTGCGCTGGTAATGGGCAGACGCTGACGTCGACAACGCCGTCGATGCGGTTGGCCCACAGAGTTGGCGTCGTCGTCGTCGCCGTCGCCGTCGTCGACGACAGCGACAACGTTGTGACGCCCCCATTCGTCTGCGCGCACAATTTGCTTGCTGGCCGACGTCGCCACATCTTGTGTCTTACCTGTGCCAAGTTTTACGTCGTTCTGCCAAATCAATTGTTTGTAATGAACTTGCGACTGGCGTGGCTTGAGGCACGAGCAGTGGAATGCAAATGTGAATGAGAGAAATGAGGAACAAAATTTGAATTATCTAATGAGATGAAATGGGAAATAGTTATTGTAATTAAACAAAAAAAGACTATACAATTGAACAAAAAAAAAAATAAAAAATTATAATAATATTAATAAAAATTCAAATATATTAAACAAAATAAAATAATATTAAAAATAAAATAATAATAAAAACAAAATAATAATATAAATAAAATAATAGTAAAAATAAAATAATAATAAAAATAAAATAATAATATAAATAAAATACTAATAAAAATAAAAATAAAAAAATATTGATAAAAATAAAATATTAATAAAATTTAAATAATAATAATAATATTACAAAAAATTAAAAAAATATAAAATATATAAATATATAAATATATAAAAAGGGTTATTATTTTTTTTAATATTACAAAGAATATATTTTAAAAAATTTTCATTGACTAAAATAGTATTAAAAATCGGTTAATAAAGTAGTAAAGGTATAAAATATTTATATATTATTTTTGTCAAAAATATTATTTATAATATATTGCCAAAATGTAGTTGAGATTTAATTTTGCTGCAATAATAATAAAATAAAATATATTACTTATTTTATTTGATATTTATTTTTTATTGTATATATATTTTTATTATTTATACTTTTTTATTATATATATATTTTATTATATATATTTTTTATTATATAAATATTTTTATTATATATATTTATATATATTTATTTATTATACATTTTTTTTTTTTAATTTAATTTATTTTTATTTTTTATTTTATATATTTCAAAATTTATATTATTGAATTGTTTATTTTATATATTATATATTTTATATAATTTCAACGTATACCATTGTATTATATTTATATATTTATTTATATTTTTTTTTAATATATATTTTTTAAATATATATTTTTTAAATATATATTTTTTAAATATATATTTTTTAAATATATATTTTTACCGTAGGCTGTCAGATTCTGTTTAATCTAAAACTCTTGAATAATTTAGCATTTTTCCTCTTTTACATCTGTCTCTTTCACACTCTCTTTGCCGAAATTCTCCCATCGTACGACTTTGGTTAAAGTTCAGTTCGTGCCTGGGTTCGGCACCGCAACAATTGAAATTAATTAGAGCTGTAATTTGATTAAAGAACAGAGCGAGTGTCTTCCACAATCGTATAAATACCTAAGCAGGCAGCACTCAGCAGGCAGCCGTATCTCATTTAGCATTTAGCATTTGGCATTTTGTGCTTGTACCTGCATTTCAGATCTTAGAGCATTTGTAATGGTTCTCATTAACTAATTGCCTCATCTGCTGCTTTTTGGCCACATTCACATTGGGGCACGCACAAACCCACACACACACACACACAAATTGTATAAATAAAACAAGAGCAACAGTAACAACGGAAAAAACGACACGTGTTAAGTACATATGTAAATGAAGCCACCCAAAATGTCTTGGTAAACATGAAAAAATCTCTGGAGACAGAGCCAAATGTAACACGAAAAGAAACTCAATATAATTTAAATGGTTTTTTGTTGTTTGCGCTCAGTTGTTAATGCTGCTGTTGCTCTGGTTACACAACGGGCGTGAACTTTGCCGTCATCTTGCTTGGCTCTCAGCAAGGTATTAGAGACTTGGGTCACAGGCAGACCCACATTGATCCAAACGTACATTTGCATAGCTCGTTTCTACCGTTAGCATCAGCCGTTGCCAGTGTCTTTGTCTTGGACTGTCATGACAACCGGACGAGGCGACTCGACACGACGCGAGGCGAAGGCGACATTGTGGGTGTTTATGAGTTGCCGCTTGGCAATTGCAAATCAATTTGTAAGGCACGCGCATAAATCAAATACGTAAAAGGCATTTGCCCCAACTGCTGCAGCGTTTTGCCCTTCAAAAATTGGCACTCACATAAATTTACACACATTCATACGCGTTCATTGGGCTGGCATATGCCGGCTTCGGTTTATTTGCCAAATGAAATAAGGAAGCAATTTTGCAAATTTACAGAACAAAGTTACTTTTCTTTGCCAACAATAATAATAATAACAACAACAACGAGAACAATAATAACAAGAACAACAACGGGCCCTCACGCAAATTGCCGCATCAGCTACAATCGCATTGAGAACTTGGGATTTGGAATTGCGATCTGAGAAATCGAGCCAAGACCAAAAGCAAGCATCCCTAAATAAGTAAAACAAAAATGTTTTCGTTTCACAGGACGAATATTAAATGCACTTTGAGGTTCTTTAACGGAAAGCTTCTAATGTTAAATGGCCTTTAAAATTGTTTTTCAAAGATATCTCTCTCTCTCTCTCTTATATATCTATAATGGGTATAACAATATTACTTCTTCTTTGAGGTATCGATTTTTTTTTTTGTTTTATTTATTTATTTATGTTTTATTTATTTATTTACTTTTGTTTTATTTATGTT
>NW_022045869.1:1379630-1390184 GCF_001654015.2 Drosophila navojoa | reverse complement strand
CTGTTGCATTTGCTTGTTCTTTTGCTCAATGCTCGGTATGGAGATTGTGAGGGGTGCATGGCCGCTATAGCCGGCTGCGTGGATGAGCGTAAATTATACGAAAACACGTTGCACTGATTTGAAATTATAGCACTTACCTCCTCCACTGTTTTTTGTGTGACTCCCACTCATTTTTGTTTAATTTCAAATCAACAGTCAGTAATAATTAATAGATTTTACACATCCAAATTGCTTTCTGCGTCCATTTTTTCCTTCTTAGCCAATGCTGTGCAGAATGATTGCCATTCACTACGAATAGTTCATTTTTCTGAACTAGTTCACCGGTAAAGTATGTATATCGATATGTGGATTTTAAATTGTAACGTGTATATATATTTTTTTTGTATTCAGCTAACCATACATATTATTTATTCTCTACGTTGGTAGTAAGGTAAATTATTAAATTTAATTGAAATAACAAGTAATTTAAATTAATATTTAAGAATTGATAACCATTATTTGATCTTAGAATAAATAATAATGTAGAATTTTATTAATGATATCTGATGGTAATTTTTAGAATCCTTGTAATTCATATGATTTAGAGGGTATGATTTAAGTATATGAAACCATGCAGCAGTAATCCCGACGGCAGGAATCACAGATTCCCTCACTTTTTACTACCACAATAGGGACACACGAAGTAGCTACGTTAACTTCATTAGGCTCGAACAGGAGAGTAACCTTCTAGCAGGTTGTCTTCTCCTTCCGCTCGCTTACCGGAAGCAGCGTCAAATAACCTAACTGCCAAAACAAGTAGCTTCACTCATAATTCAATTGCCTTCCGGCTTCCAGTCCAACCCCGCATTCAACATGCTCAGATGCTTACACACATCATCATCTTTGACATACGCTCTGCGCCATTCGATTTCATTTTTTATTTACAATTGCTTTATTGCATTTTCAATTTAAATTTGAAGGCTGAGTTGGTCGACAGGCCGCCCGTCTGGTTTCATTACCGCATGAATGAGGCATGAAAGCCAAAAAGCCGAAAAGCCAACCACATTAACAATTTAATGAGTACTTATGCCTTGCCGCTTGCCACTTGCCTAGTCAATCAATGGCTGTACAATTGGCCTGCTCGCGTGGCTTGCTGCTGTTATATAAATCAGATATTTTCAAATTTGCCGGCTGTCAATTTGTGTCGAGCCTGTAAAATATATTTGTTTTAAATGTAAATATACTTAAAGTATATATTTTACAGGGTTTTTTATGTAGGGTATCAAGAGTGCAGCGCTGCTTCTGATTCACACTTCAATTAGCTCACAAAAAAGTCAATGTAGAGATAGATAACCAACACAAATCACAAATGAAATGCTTCAGCTGCTTCAGCTGCTCCCCTGCTGACAGCAGCATCCAATTTAACTTGATTAACGCAATCATGTGCATAATTTGGCCTGGCTGGAGCTCCGCTCAGATTTAATATGGCCCTGGCCAAATATTTCCTTAAAGTTGTAGCAACCTCATCGGTTCAGCATTAGGCCAGCGCCACGCCCCTACCCTTTGCTGTCTCGCACAAAGCCAACAAACAAGACCCAATTTACATAGAATAGCTAGCGATTATCGCATCAACCTCGCCTTATGGCTGCCACAAAGTGCGCTTGCAGCGTTTTTAATATGCCCCAAAATTTGCATTATGCGGCTGCAATACAGCCGTAGCCGTGCTCCAAAACCACCCGCCTAGAGATGGCCCTTTGAGGCCATTTTCTAATCGAAAAAGTGCCTTTATTTTTATTGTATTATATTCACTTATATAATATTTGTGTATTGCAGTCATGGTTTATATAATAATATATTAACTATTTAATTTCAGGCCTAGTATTTCTAAACTGCTACATACCTTAAAAAAATATACCTTGTTAATATATATAGCATATAACAGCATGTTTATAATTGAAATAGGTCAACTTGAATTCTGGCTAAATATGATCTTTACGGATTTTCAATTTATCATATAAATTAAATTGATAATAAGTTAATAAGCTATTATGTATATTTATTATATGTATTTTTTCAATAAAAATCCTTAATACATTTCTCATACTTAGCAACTCCAGTATATAACATTATATCTATTAAAAATGGATTTTAAAATTTTATGAAAATAAATACAAAATCATAAAAAATTGCCAATCAGTATTCACATTTAAATTTTTGGATTATATAATTTCTTTGGAAATTCCAGTAAGTATATAAGTCTTTCCATTTTAGTTATGGTTATAATCTCGTATGTTTATCAAGTTGGTTTACATTTTATTGTTAGCATTGCATGAAATACTTTCATTAATCACTCTTCCAATAATTTTCAAGCGCCAAGTTCTTAAAACACACACACATTTACACCAATTTACTGTTGCACATTAGACAACATTCTACAGCATTGACCATTTGCAGAAATGATTATGTATGCGTGACACTCGTGCCACGACGAAGTACCCAAGCTCAGTGTGGCTAGCCTCCCCCTAACTCCTCCTCCTTCCGCTCTCCCTTTCTCCCTCTCTTTCCCTTAACCGCATTGGATAAGTTATAAAAGCAAGCGAAAAAAGGATGAAATTTGTATGCACTACACTTGCATAACATTGACGAAGCCGCTGCTGAAAGTTTCGCCCTCTGCTTGGCTGGCTACAATGGGCACTTCAGGCTTCAATCAGCTCGCCCCGATGATCCTTGGGTGGCCGACGATGTTAGCTTTGTTGATATTATCCCTGCGGCAGCTCGATTTACACCAGCTCATAAACGCTTTGTGATGTAATAATGTTTAATAGGATTATATTTTGGACTAGGGTGAGATTTAATGCAGCGGTGTGAAAATGTGTGAGAATGAGAGGGCCCACATTGTAGTTCTCTGTTATTCGTATGGTTAATACATATAAAAAGACCTCGGATATATTTGCGATACTTAGGAGTTTGTCCTAGCAGCGTCTATTGCCTGCTGCTAATCCACCATGAAAATATTTTGGCAAACGCATCTTAAGCTTCTCGCTTACAAATGCGCCTTAAGCCGCCGTAAGCCCGGGCACATATCGCAACACCTTTAAGCGCCACGTAAGTGCCGAGCCGTGCGTTGCATGCATGTGAAATGCAATTCAATTTCC
Organism: Drosophila navojoa; assembly: GCF_001654015.2. The sequence goes on along the minus strand of NW_022045869.1, from coordinate 1,387,050 downwards.
TCTCTGCTGGCATCGTCCTTGGTCCTTGGTCCTTGGAGTCATGTCGCTTGGCTGCATTGCTTATTGATTGCCAGCCTTAATTCTTCAAACAGCTCCAGAAAGTCACAGCTGTCGTCATTCCCTTAATTTACAAACATATCCTGACCAGGGTTTAGTGGGCTCTTGAATCGCTTTGGCAATTACCTGAAATTGTCAGGGGCTTCAATTTAATTTGACACACATTTGAACTGAAATCACGTAGTGCATGTCAGGCAATTAAAGTGGGACTCACACTGAACGACATCGGGAGTACGAAAGGGATTTAAATGCAACTTGACACGAGATTCCCAGAGAGGCTCATGAGATTCTGTCTACACAGTATGTCAATTCATTCAGTAATTATATGTTATCCACCAGTCGGGTGTATTGACTAACAGATGCCCTGCATGAACAGGCATTCACGTCATTAATTTAGTTGCTATATTCAGTATATTCGTCTGTTGATCTTGACCTGCCACCCTTTTAAATGTCCAAATGGAATGCGTATATAATTTGAATCTGCACCGTATTTAATTGGTTCTTATTTTTTAAATGTGCGCAATTTTTTCACATATTTTATTATATAATACAATATTTATACCATTAAAATGCATAAAAAATAAATGGTGTTAATATTTAATTGTTTGATGAAATGTGCCGGGAGTAACAAGCAGTTAATATCAATTCGTACCGCTAACTAATAAACGAAGTCAATTCTTTGGCTTACGAGATCTTGTAATACATATGTATGTGTATATACATATATATGCCTTATTTGCTTTGCCACGTCCCCTTCTTCCTGTTACATATATTTTCACATAACCATTACACCCTTTCATTTGTAGTCTTCTGTTTATATAGCAGATCTGGTTTGAGTTTTATGCTGATTAACAATATATAATCTCTTTGATTACTTACTCATTTCTCATTATTAATATTATTACATTAGACACTTAAGTATTGCAATAAGTAATATGATTACTGTCCACAGCAAATAATCGGTCTCACTACCTACAGTTTCTCTATTTTTACAGTCCTTGTTAATGTCCCTGAGGCTATGTTCTACATGGTCAACTTTCTAAGGTTAGTGCCGTGGGTGTATCTATCTGCCAGTATCTGTGTCTGCTTAACAATTGATTGTTGTAGTTGTTCTGGTTGTTGCTGTTGCTCTTATTGTTGTTGTTGTTGACGCTGTCAGGTGAAAAGTAATTGAAGTTTCCCAACAACTTTTGCCATCAAACAAACCGACAGCTGCTCGCTTTATCTGTCATCAGCGACACCGCCCACGGCTCAGCTCTGTTTGTCTGTTGGCTCTTTGATGTATTTGGCTCATAGTTTCTCCTGCCTCTCGTCTCAGCCCAAATGCGAATTGCAATGCGGCGCTCCGATTACGTGGAGAGTGTCAGACTCGAGAAAAGAAAAGTTTTGAGCAACTTTCCCACCGACTATAACACACACCGAGTTGGCCGATTTGTTTACACGTTCTGTGCGCCGCAAATTATTTGCATGTGGAAGCCTAACAGCTCTCGTTCGGGTAAATCTCGTCGATTAATCTTGTGCATATGTTGGGGTCCTTCGCACTGTTTGTTTTGCAGTTTGAAATTTTCAATTTTGCACTTACAAGATTTTATGTTTGTGGTCTTAAATTCTGGCAGGTTCCTTTTCTCGTTGTTCGTTTCTTGTTTCTCGTTTTTTGTTTTTGCTTGGCTCTCAGTTTGTTTAGCCTGTTGGTTTTGGCCGAGTGCCAACTGGGGGCGTGGCACACAACTTGTGTAGTAAACACGAGCATTCGTTAGTGTTGCGTAACGTAATGAGAACTACAAAGAAATCTCGCTTAAGCTCGAAGCGAAGATGACCGTAATATTAATTTAAAATAATGCTATTCTTGCCATTTAATGGACTTTATTCTGGATTGAGAATTCATTTTTAATATTACTTATTCTTTCAATTTTATATTAAACGAATAATTTTTGGTAAATTAAATATTATTTTTTTATTAACTATTGTAAAATCATAATAAATCATAATAATAATCATATTAATCTTTTGTTAATTAAATATTATTTTTTTTATTAACTATTGTAAAATCATAATAAATCATAATAATAATCATAATGATATTCTTTTATAAAGTATAATTCTATTTGTATTTAATTTATATATTAAAAGAAAAGTGCTATTAGGCAAAAATTATAATATATTTAGAAAATAAAATTATACAAATTATATTGAAACCAAAATATTTTGATATGTATGTAAATATTTTATTTTTTTTTATTAAACATTATTTTTCGTTATTATTATTTTTATTTTCGTTATTACTATATTGTATATTATTTACTATATTTTATTTTATTTTTTATTTATTACATTTTTAAATTTAGTTGTATTATAAATATTTTATTTTATTTAACTATAATCTTCTTCTTCTGCTGCCATTTCCTGCGCATCTCTATGATGATATCTGATAACAGTTGGGCAAAGAATTTCAATCAGCTCTCAACACGTTTCTGTTTACTTTGGCCACACATTTATGAGCTGGCGTTCGTCTGCTTATCAGGTGATTAGTGCTATCAACGCTGGCGGCCATGTTGCCAAGTTCAATAAAGACAGGATTAAACCGAGAAGTGTCGGTCTTCGTGCGTGTGTGTGTGTGTGTATGTGTGTTATTGTTTACGCCTTTGGCATTGTAATCAATACACAAAAAAAAGTAGATGAGGCGAAAAAAGGCTGACCTAGAACTGCTGAGTAGGTGGGCTTGACGTTTGCCAGGGCCAGGCAAGCGTGTAAATGCAATTTCCGTTTGCTGCAGCCGGAATTTCGTGCACGCCAAGGGAACTCCTAGTGACTGCTTGACTGACAGCGGCCAACAACAACTATGGCAGCAGCTCAGCAGCAGCAGCCCCAGCAGCAGAGCGACTGGCGTCAGTGGCAGCCACAGGGCCAGCATGGTGGGACGCCATGCTGATGCACTTTCCTGGCCTGGTGCCTGCCTGCCTGCCTGGTTCGATGCGCGAATAACATTTTTGCCATTTTTACATAGAGAAACTTACATTCAATTTTCGGGTTGCGTTGCAATTCATTCACATACATACATATATCAGACGTGAGACATTTATGGCCGCGTCAATAGAAGTCTGTTTGCTTTTACCTTTGCCATTTTTTTCCTATTCCAAATATTTCATTTTCCATATGTAAGCACTTTTGCTTGGAAAACCATCCACGGACTTATGCTATTTCACAAAGATTTTTATTTTTATTTAGTTTGTTTTCCTTTTTACATGTTTGTACACATAAGGAACCGACTTGGATGTCCGTTAAGAATATATAGACCGATTCTATATTCAGGATAATAATACATATAAATCTAAAATTGAATCAAAATATGCTTTATATTAAATCAAACTGTAGTAGAGTATATATTTTATAGTTGATGTATAAAATGAGATAATTAAATGAGAATAGTTAAATAATATATATAAATTTAAGTATAATTTGCAATTTGATACCATATAGAAATTTTAAGTATATCTTATATTAAATCAAACTAAAATAAATTATAGTTATATAAAATAATATTATATCTTTAATTACTAAACTCTTATGCTACCCTCTTCTCATCCTTACAGACCTAATATTATTATACTTACTCTTGCCTATTCTCATTTCTATATATTATGTTTTCATCCAGATCATCTCTTAAGGGCATATAGGCTTCGGCTTCACGAAAATCAACATAGTTTCACGGTTTTAATATCCTTTTTTGTTAAGCTCATATTCTGCATATTCGTTTCGGCTCTCGCTGAACTCATTTCGAATCACAGTGCAGCATTATTGGAAGCATTCGCTGTTGTCTTCTGCGAATAATGTGGGTTATTGCTTTTCTGTAAATATTGTTGCGGCATTCAGTGCCGACCTCAACTGCTGCCACTTCTTTTTGTTTCTTTCTTTTTTTTTGTTGTGATTTAAGAAAAAGAAAAAACAATAAAATTTCACTTGTTGTTGTGCGCAATGAATTAATGTGCGAGCACGTTTGTAATATTAAAAAAAAGAGGCATTGTTTTCATTTTGTAATTTATTGTGAAACGGAAGCGAGATCAAAGAACAGCTCTCGTGCTAATATATTTCAGTTGAATGAAACTTGTATTCAAATGTTTTATTTTAGTGCGCAGTTTCGCACTTTAATACGGCCGTATAGCAATGCACACGCACTTTTATTGCTCGTCCGCGAAGCCGCAAACGCTGTGAAAACTCGTAAAACACGCGTAAGAATCACCTTAAGTGCAGCCATCACCCCGTCCAAGTTGCTGCCTGGCTGCCCGACTGCCTGAAATGCGATTTCGCTTGCTCAATGCTGCAATTTGTATGCTGAATGCCACACGCAACAAACTGTGGCAAGCCCTGAGAGTCGAACGAAAATGAAACTTTAAAGCGAGCACTCGTTTCTCGTTTCTCGCCTCTCCCCCCTCGCCACTCGCCCATCGCCATTGGCAATTAAAAAACGGATTCTTATCACATGTCGTACTTTAAGCAAACATGTATTAAAAATCTCTTTCCTTACAATTGCTGTTGATGAGTTTCTTTTTGTTTTTCATGTAGGCGGCCCTCTTGAAGCCGCCACAACAGCCATCATCAAGAAATGTAAGCAACAATGGGCACGAGCCACTTGGTTAAGAGTAATTTGTGCGGCAATTAGTGTGCGAGCAGGAAGGAAATACTTTAAAAAGACCCACGACATACATAGGTGCCCACCACATAACGCAGCCTGATGTGACTGCGGCAGACATTGCTCTTGTGGGGTTGCTCTGGCACTGTGGAGCTTCTCAAGCGGGCGCAATTATGATGCTTGCTTCAAAGTCTATAATAAACACATTTGCTTTAACATTGCTGCCCAAAGAGCTCTACATGTTGGCAATAAATATAATGTCGCGTTCCCTTCGATATTCCGCACACATCCACCTTTCCCAGTATCCCCCGTGGCACTTGAGACGCCTCGTCGTGGTATGATAAGCAATGCTGTCGGCAAGAGCGACAAGTTGAAAGCAAACATCAGTGCCACAAAACAATGCATGCAACAAGGACTACCAGCAGCAGCAACATTCAATGAAATGTTCGAGCAAAGCACTTACAATAAAAATGTGTCGAGCGAGTCATAGAAGTCGTTTCGTGAACATGGACACACTTAAATGCTCGTCCAGCACTTGATTCCTCTGGTTGCCTTGGCTGCAGTCAGTGGCAGTCAGTGGCTGCCAAATGCTTCCTGCTGCCTGCTGATGATGGTATTTCAGCACCAGCTACAGGCACAGAGTAAGCTTCAGCTCTGGCTGTTCCGCTTCGCTCTCTTCGTGTTGTCGGAATGCCGTTATTGTTGGCATCCGTGCCGTTGTTGTCCACTTGGCTGCGGCTTCCGTCGTATGCCGTTATCGTTACATTTCCTGCCCCAATTGCAATCATATTACAAGCCACATTTAATTTAATTTGTTGCGGAAATCAGAAAGATACTTCTCTACATGTCCTCACACACACACAAACACACACACACAGCTCTCGTCGCTCCCCCTTTGATTTGAGCAACCTTTTTGCATCTCAGCATCTGCAACTGCAACGCATTCGCACTCTGCGGTCAACTTATGGCATTCGGTCTCTGCTTTAATGTGCCGGAAAGAACATATCTGACTCTGGTAAGTGCCAACCGAACGGTCGTTGCTCTGGACACCAAAATCCTTGTCTTTGTTCTTTTCCAAGTTGCCCGCACTGCAGCATTCAAACGAAATCGAAAACTCACTCAACTCAAATTAAATCAGCTCAACTCGGCTCGATTCCCCTATTTGGCGTCCTTTGAGTATTTTTTCTCAGCGCATGCGTCAACTTTTGACTCCAATATCTACCAAACATCTGCTCCAGTGGTTCGAGAATTTCTATGTTTTTCATAGAATAACTCAAACCTGTTGCTTGGGCCAAACGCAATTTCATAATTACATTTGGGAATCGTTGCTTATCCTCATGAGAAATATGAAATTTGTTGACATATGTTGCACAAATTATATTTAATTCAAGGTTGTTCTATATTTATTTACCGCCAGTATAAAATTTGATGATAATTTTTAGCTTTTTGTACTTAGTACTCTACATAGAGAAAGATAAAGATTCCTGTATGGAGTATCAATGCCAATTTATATACATTAATAATTTATTAATTTCTCATATTATATCTCAATTATATTAATTAACTTTCTTAAATAATTAAAATAAATAATAAACTCAATAACATCAAAGCTTTTGAGAAATGATAAATGTTAGATATAGATAATACTATAAGACCAAAAAACATGTCTATCAATTTCAAATAACGGATATCAAGTCAATGAGCTTATCAATAATTATTCATTCATAACCTTGGTCAAGGCGACACTTCATCGATACTCTTCAAGCAGAATCCACCTTGTTATGCGAGTATAGCTTTCATTAGTAAACAACAGGGAAATCGGCTTATGAATTCCTTTCAATTGACGAGTTGACGGAGAAGTCTTTGGCCAACTGTTGATCTGCAAAGTGTTTACGATTGTCTTTATGCGCCTTTCGCTCGACTGCTGCTGCTTTGCTTTGGCCATTGACCACGTGCCAAGCGATGGAAATGAGCCTTTTCGACCCGACGCCAATTACGTGGGCAACAGACAGCTTACAGAATTCTCGCCAAGGGCCACAAAGGCGACTTTCTAGACGTCATTTTGCGCTTTGCAGCAAACGGCGCCATTATTTCTCAAAAAGCGAAATGAAATGCCCAAGAAAGCCTTTGATAAGTAGTAGCCAGCCCGAGGGGCAACACAGTCAGCTTTGCTGTCCCTAACCATTCGCCTGCGATGTCCAAGTAGTTGTCCGTGTCTGTGGTCTTGCCCTTGGCCTTGAGATGTCTTCAAAAGGTGCCACACCTGCTAACGGGACTGCACAGCAGCACGTCCTTGTTGCTTTGATTTAGAGAATTCTCTGCATCTTTGCATAACTGTCAATGTGATTTCGTATTGAACCTGAGCAACTACAGCTGAGGCCCCACAGACATTTCCAACTTGTCATTTCAATTTAACACCAAATGCGTTTGCATTTCCTTTGGCATTGACAATAAGCGTCAATCATTAGTTTGAAATAATGAATTCCCTTGATTAGTATTTAATTATTTTGTAACTTTGTTAGTTGATTAGCCTATTGATTAGATTAGCATCAAAGTTTTGGCTAATTATTTTATAATAAGCGTGGTTATGGTGAACCATTGACAGTGCTTGGCCTATGATTTACTGTATTTAAACTTGTTTGAATAAGATTATTATTATTAATATTATGGTAGGTCAGTAAAATCACTAACCAGAGAACACATAGACCGGACACGTAGTGCAAAGCGTTTTGCACA
>NW_022045869.1:1339726-1362633 GCF_001654015.2 Drosophila navojoa | reverse complement strand
CAGAAGGAGGCGTGGCAGGCCCCACAAAGTATATATATTCTTGATCAGGGCGACGAGCTGATTCGTATGTCCGTATGTTTGATTTCAGAAGATATAAGAGCTAGAGACTTGAAATTTTTTGTTTTTTTTTTTTAAATACCGTATGTACAGCGCGGATGTCGAGTTTCTTTTTAAAGGCAGATGCCACTGTAGCTAAATTTGAATGATTTTTAATTATTTTAAATTTGTCAATTATACATTAGAATATGTAGATCATATGCTGAAAGTTTCATTAAATTCGGTTAAGTCAATCGACGTTAAAAAATAACAAAATATTTGATCAACTAACAAACGTACGTGCTGCAGCAACAGCAATTTTCCTGTACTTGTGCACACATAGAGTCACATCAGCAGTTAGTTTGGTTTAGATATGCTACTTGGCGCTGCAGCAGTGAATCTCTTTCAGTTTTGCCATTGGAAATTCGAACAGTGAGGTGGTGTCGTAATTTTAAAATTTTTATATATTTAATTAAATGAGTTTTCTATTTTATTTATATTTTTAAATACATCGAAATTGAATTGTTAACCATAGTTAGTTTCGTTCAGGGTAGTATCTAGTCGAGCACTCTCGACTAGAGTTTTCTTACTTGTTTTCAGTTGTGTGTCTGTGTGTGTTCCGATCGCACTGCTGTCAGGCGATGCGCGGCTCGCTGATTCCCGATTCTCCGAGTCTTTAACTACAAATTACTTGCTGAATATTCATAATTTGGCATAACTATTTTCGTGTTCTCCTCGAGAAACCTTGAACAAACATACTATATTATTTTCTGCTCTTACTCCATACTTACATATGTACATGTAGTGGCCAAGGCGAATTACATATACTCCGATAACAATCAGACGATCGCGGATCACCACATCAAATCGAACCACCAGTTGAAATTCAAGATTGAGTGACTTGTCGTCCTTTTTAAATGCTTGTGAATTTTGTAAGGGGTAAAAAACAAGTTTGATAGCAGCGCTCATTTAAAACTGTACCCAGCGTCTATTACGAAGTAGATATTCTCGAAGAGTTAAATGGATTCCATTGATGGTTTAACAGTTGCTACTCCCATCACATTTTAGTTCACTAATACATTAACACTATTTTATATTTGATACTCGCATCTGATGACATTGAATTCAATTTATGCATTTCAATTTATGCATTTTCATGGAATAAATATTTACATAAGCAATATAAAATAGGATAAACGATGACATTTTCAAGGTAACACGGCTCATTAGATTCGTTACAGAAGCTTAATTAACGAAATATGCCAGTCGAAGTTCTAATTAGATACGCCTTCCATTTGGTTATTTAAAGTGTGTCAGACCAAGGTCCAACAAAACAGTTTATCGAAGACTACGGCTCCATTATGAAGTGGATTCTACTGCTTCCATTTTTGATGGCAATCGCTCAGTGCACCACTGATGAAATCTATTCGCCATTTCTGGGCTGCTGCCCACGGAATTTTCCTGTCAGCGCATACCCTCCAACTGACGTACCCCCACCGGAATGCTGCCCATTTTGCCGTTTGAGAGATTGCGATCCACCACCACTGAAATCTCCTTCTTAAACGCTTGTGGTTTTTAAAGGAATAAAATACAAATTGTATTTCAGTACATAGATATTCTTGAAGCGAATATTTTTTTATTTATACGGGACACCTTATTTTTAATCTGTTAGAATTTAACATAGGTAAGGGGTGAAAACTTATTTTTTATAGAAAAATTATCCTAACTGGACATTAAAACTTAAACTTAAATTTAAAACTTATTTATACTGGGTATGTGAAATAATATTATTAATGTGTGGGGAAATGGAGCCTAAACATCTATTTATAAAGTTAGAATGCAGCTTATCTACTCTAGTTGATGTTAATTCTAATATGGTAGGCTATGAATAATTTTTAGTATTTTGTTTTGTAAAATTTGAATCTTATATGTAAGTGATTTGATTGTTTCTGCATACGCCTCGTCTCTGGTGACATTACTTAACGCAATATGCCAATTAATGAATATAATTAGATACGCCTTCCATTGTGTTATCTAAAGGGTGTCAGACCAAGGTCTTCTAGACCGCTAGTATGAGTCAAATATAAATTTTGCTTTGCGCTATTAAAAGAAAATGTATCAAATGTGTTTTATTTCGTAGATATTCTCGAAGATTCAAAATGATTCCATTTTTAGCTGAACAGCTTTTTCTTTTTTGAATAGCTATTATCTTAATATTATTTTAAGTTAAAGTCGTGCAGGTGATGCCTATCCACTTATATTTTATGGTGGCGGTCGTATACTCAGTTTCTTTAACTATTCGTTGAGTGAATTACAATAGTATTAACTTTTTGTTGCAGTCAGCACATTTAATTTATTAAGATATTTACACTAGTTAATAAAAACACGGGGCTTGTGCACACGCCGCGTTTCTTGTGATATTGAGGTTTGAATTAATGCATTTTCAGGGCTGAATGCTTTTTATTGTTGGACAAACCACAGGCAAGCAAGGACACCAGGCGATATGGCAGGAAAAGGAAAATGTCGGGCATTGGCGACTGGCGACTGGCGACTGGCAACAATGCCAACACATTTCACACAAATATAAATATTTGCCTTTGCCACATGGAGGCGACAGAGAAACCGAAACAAGCTGCCTGCCAGACAGACACCCTCATGAATTTCGCAAGCGAATCGCACATGCTGCGAGGCTGCGAGGTTGCGAGAGGGTGGAGCTGGCACAATCGAACCCCGTTGCCGGCTCTGGCTGCTTTTGGTATGTGTAGACAGCAATCGTAAATAAATATTCTGATTTATTGTCTCCTTTAATATTTCCGCACAATTTATGCTCGCAGCTCGAGCAGTGGGAAGTCGTACAATTAATATGTTTACCCGGCGTATGCTTTATCCCAACTTTAAAGCGTTTCTAGAGATTTGGATTTGAGTCTAGATCGATTCAACAGTCGGTGCACCGTGTAAACTCAGCTTTGCCATATGGCATTGAATATTATAAAAAGATATTTGAATCAATGTCTCGCCACGATAATTTAAAAACGCCTCAATTTGTTTTGTTTCGGTTACATTGTGTATTAGATACAGCAAATCGGTACAGCAGAGCGAATCGAGCATTTGTCAGCTTGACAGCTGGCCTGATTGAGCCGCACAGTTGAAATGTGAGACAAGTCAGAAATCGCATTTGATTTACCTGATTTGCTAGCTGGAAGGCGAGATGATGGGAAGTTGTTAAAGTGCTGCTGGTGTCTTTCGGCCAAAAACAAATAGCCAACCAGACAAAAAACGAGAATAGCCGACTTACAAACTAGCAGCAAGGCATGCACAAGCATGTCGAAACATTTGGGCATTCGGCATGCCATTTGGCCACAGACGACAGACGAAAGTCCGCAATCAGCCAGGCTGGAATCGGAGAGGGATTTGCTCAAGTCCCACTCTCCGCACACCCCGACAGCCCTTGACAGGCGCTTCATTGTCGCTATCATTGTTGTCAAGCGAGCTTCAAAAAGGAACAAATCAGAAAAAAAATTGAGTTTTCGTGGAGCAGAAGGCAAAAACTTTTACGCACGTTTGTCGTACATATGCCAAATCTGTGGCTCGTTTTTGCCTACACTCTTCTAGAGGGTATACAAATTATGTCACGACCTGTGATATATTTCTCTTCGATTATATAAACTATACGATTATGTTCAAGTCTGTGTAGGCCAAGCAATATATTAGATTAGTCCTTATCTAAATTCAGTTTCAGCTTCAGTTTTTTATGGCGCACCAATTAAATCTTTATTCAACTAGAAATCTGCATACTTGTATATTGTTATGGTTCTACTTTTGGATAGGGTATATACATATTGGTGTAGAGTTTCCTTTTGTTTTGTTTGGTTCGTTTTTTGGCATTCGGTCGGTGCCCCAAACTGATGAAGGGTTTCATTTGATTTGGTCGCTTTGCCATTTTTCTGGTTTCACCGCCTGTTACACTTGTTGTACTTGCTCTCTCTCTGTGTGTGTATGTGTGTGTGTTGTTGTAGAGCAATAGAAACATGTCTCCTTACAGATACATACAAAAATCAACTTTAGACATATGTTAGTATTGAGGAAATCGCCCAAATTTCCATATGGCAATGGCAATGAACTAAGAGATGAAAAAGTAAATAAAGAAATAACGCAGATGAACATCGAGTAGAACACTTCAGTATTAGAATTATCCTGTTGAAATATTGAGTTTTAAAGTTTTTTCATTTAGTCTAGTTATAGTTCCAACAATGTAAAATGAATCTCTGCATATCCATATGAATGCAGGACTTAATTCTTCATCTGATGAAATGTGAAATTAGATTATACTTAATACACATACAAATTAATTTAAAATTAGGAGATCATTTAGAACATTTATATTTTCTTCTATTCCTCAATTCCCCAATTAAAGCATTCCTATTTATTCCTATTTAGCTTGCTGTGGAGCAATGTGATACAGTACTGCCAGGAGAAGTTGCTTTCTGGCTGCTGCATTTGCTGCTTCCAGCAATTTCACATTCAACCGTAACGATTTGACAAGCCAAAACTTAGCGCATCTGTTGCCACTCGCAACCTGCTGCTGCGATGCCTTTGCATATTGAAGTTACAGTTGCGACCTGTAGATGGCGCTGCCTGCTGAGCTGCGTATGCGAATGCTCATTGAAATCAATTTCGCATGAAGGCAAGGTTCAAATGGCGCCACATGAGATCCTCATCCAGATGCACATTCCCGTTGCCAGCGGTTAAATGAACCGGAAGTGTTTTATGCAGAAAGAGATGCAATTATTTATATGTGTGTAAGCACCATCTGTGCACGCACACACATACACGCATACCTACATACGTTTATGCATATAGTGAACTATTTGTGTTTGTGTATGCCTCGGCAAATGCCAACAAACGTGCAGAGCTTTTGGCATTTGCATGCAAACGCGCAAATATGAGAAGCCAAGCCCAATCCTCCATTTAGTGGATAGCTGCCACTTAAATACCCTGTAGGCAATGCGCATTTCGCAACGGCCATATGCATTCAGTTGGTAGCCAAAAACTATATATTGCGTTTCATTTGCAAAATCATCATCATCAGAAGATTCCGTTCTTTGGCTCTGCTTTAGATGGTAGATTTACTGTAATTTTTAGTTTTTTTGCAGGGTATCAGTGCAGGCATGCCTACCCCACTCGGGTACACTTAGTTGATAATTCTACAATTTTGCTTTCTATGTGCAACGTGCTCGTTCCACTCGACGCCTCTATACCCTACGCCAGACAGCGAGAGTGAGAGGGAGCGAGAAAGAGAGAGAGAGAGATGGTCTGCATTGCACTTAAGTGCTTCAGCGCTTTGTGCGGCATTGTGTTTGGTTGACAGAGCAGCTCGGCTAAACGGCAGCCGGACAGACGTGCCAGCCTCCAGCTAAAAGTCATTAGTTGCAGTCAACGCAAACACGGACGCTGGACAGCAGTTGGACAACGGCTCACTGCTGTCTGATGATGATTTCCACAGGGGCATCGCTTTTCTTTCTTCGCCGAATTGGCGCTGCGAACTCGCTATTTAATTTGCTAATGTGCCCGAGTCAAGCACGTGTGCATCTTCATCCACATCAGACAGCATCTGTATCTCTAAAAAGAACAACAGCTACAAATATGTTGAATATATTAAAGACATTTGGCATTTGAAATGCATTTATTTTCTCGTTTTGATTTCATTGGCAATCGTGAGGAGAATGAGTCGGGATGCTGTTGTATTCTGAGCTCCAGGCAATATGTTGGGTCTAAGCTTAAGAATTATTCGACATCCTTCAGTTTCAATTTAGCAATGTTTTTATAATCACGAAGAGGAAGGAGAATTTCCCTCTTCATATGCAACCACACAATAGTGTAATTTTTCACTTATCAAGAGCCATATTGCCTATATATCTATAAAAACATCCGTCTGATCTTATTTCAAGTGTTAGCTAAAATAATCAAATGCTTCTCCTTTGCTTATGGTTATTGGGCTAATGTGGGCTTCGAGGTTTCACAGCTTGGAACTGTGAATAAACGAGAACTGTTCGCAGCAATGTTTCTTTAAAGTCCTGTACAATTTGCAATAGAATAGCAAACTTTATCAATTAATACAGAGCCTGCATGTTATTGATAACTTCAACTAGTTGTCGAAATTAGTATCAAATTTGTTTAGTCCCCACGTACCCACAGTTTGTGCGTAATTCACTTAGTTAAGTGCCCGACAGTCAACGCAACTTTTCACTTTAAGAGACATGAATGCAGAATCTTAATTAGTTAAAGTCTTTAGCTAATACTTGTTGTCAAACTTGTAATTGCAACATGACAGCCAGCTCCAGCCACAGCCAACGATGTGCATCTAATCGAACGAAATTCCATTGACTACAGTCAATTGAAAAGTTTTCCATTTTCACGTTTTTGTTTTCTACCTTCTTTCCCTCTTTGCTCTCACACTTAGGTTTAATCCATCGAATATATCGCCTAACTTGCCACAACTTTGCTTCCTTTCTTATTCCTCCTCTCCTGTTTTTGAGTGACATTTTTCGCACCAAAACTTTTGCTCAGCGCAACTTCAACAAGGTTTTCCCCCCCTCCTCTTCTTCATCATAGTATTGTTGTTGTCGCTGCTGTAAGTCATTTTGGTTAAGTGGTTTTACGCGCTTTTCGCACTTGCGAAACAGTTCAGCAAAGTTCAGCTGTTGACTCGCTGTTTACATGTGCAAAATTTCTTATTTGATGAAAATAATTTCACACCATCAAACTCGTCCGCTGGGAGCGAGAAAAGGGTATATAGGTTTTCATTGAAACCAAACTATGTCAACTGAGCTACCATTAACCTTCTCCATTCACAAAATGTGTAGGAAATATTACAATCATATTCTAAGCCCTTCTGTGGGCGTGCCAAATCTGAAATGTTTTACGACGTTTGTTTTACAGCTAATCCCGATTTAGAGGTCTTGAACGGGTATTGTGCAGTCGGCTCCAGCCGACTGATAGGCTCTTGCTTGGACACCTGACAATGAAATATACAAAGTATTCAGCAACATATTCCCCTAGGCACGGCTGCCTCTGGCTTTTGGAATGTTTTGTGAATTGAGAAATTTGCGCGTGCATTATAGGGAAAATGCACGAAAATTTGGCATTAACTCTTAAAGTAAATCTAGATAAGTTGAAATTTTGCATACACTTATGGTAGACTAAATCAGAATTTGGGAAAAATTCGAAACAAACGATTGGAACTCGCCTTCATGTAATTTAAAATGACTTTATTGAATTCATTGCTTAACGAATGCAAATCTAAAAGTCTACAAATAAATTAAGGGAAATCCTAGAGTTTCTGCTTACCTATTGGCATTACCTTTAAAGTGCTTTCGGTATACGCTTCGACTGTAACTTTAGCTCGGCATTAAATCCTGTGGCCCCACAGTGAAGTCCCGCTGAAAACTATGGCAGTGGGCGTGCCGGAGGCAGAGCCACAGGAATTGCAACAAACCAGGGAAAAGCAAATGGAGACACATATTTTAAAGCTTCTGCTGGAAGCAGAAGGAGCAGCCACAGAGTCGCACACACATAATGGCCATTTGTTTGGACCCGTATGTGGTTATGGCTCGGAACGCTTTGGCACAATCAACTACTGAGTTGGCAATTTTTTGGAGCTGGCTAACAAACCTTTCGGTAACCCCAA
Organism: Drosophila navojoa; assembly: GCF_001654015.2. The sequence goes on along the minus strand of NW_022045869.1, from coordinate 1,354,910 downwards.
ACCTAACGGGCGGAACTAAGGTAACCAAACCAGAGACCCACCACACACACACACACACACACACACACACACACAAACTCTCTCTCTCTCTCTTTCTCTCTCGCACTCAGTGTGTCTGTTTCTGACGTCTGCATTTGGGTTGTCTAACGTATGACGCTGTTAGGGCTTCCGGTCTAAAGAAAAATTGTAATGTACTCAGTTGGACGACTGGCAGCTGCGCCTCGGCTCGGGCCCCACATGAGTTACGGTCGCACATTCGTAATGATTATGTTGCAGCAGCCACCGGCAGACAGCTAGTCGCCTACCTGAACACAGAGAGACCGAGAGAGAGAGAGAGAGAGAGAGAGAGAGACAGAGAGGGAGGTGAGGCACATTTTCTCTTTTGGGGCATTCAATTAGAAACCAAAGTTGACGCACCCAAAGGACCTGGCCCGGTCCAGCAACTGTTTATTAATTTCGCCTTAAAATTGCGTAGCTCTGCCGTTGCCATGGTGCCGCCTGCATAACTCTGACTGCAGGCATTGCTGCGCGTTGCTTGGCCACATGGCAACGAGGACAATCAGCCGTCTGATTGCGGCCAAAAGCGCACAAGGCCAACAGCATGACCTTGTGGTCCGTAGCCAAAATATTCTTAGCACTTTGTCTGTGCCTGCGTGAATTTGAAATCGCAAATCAGATTCGCACGGACTCACTGAGCCTCACTTCTGTCTCGCCAGGCGTGAGCTTCAAGTTGGCCAAATGAACGCGGGCAATTGAATTAAAGCGCATGCAGTGCGTCCACGCAATTTATACGAAATCCACTTAGCAGCAACCACTCTGCGGCTTGTGCCACGATTTTAGGCCTGATTGCGTAATTGTGCAAATTACTGACTGCGCAGCGGTTGCATTGCGGCATTGCGGCCAGTGCCATGTGTATTTGAATACATGGGGATCCGAATTATCACAAATTACAGCAGCAACATTTAACAGGAGCATGAAATAAATCGAATAAATATATTATGAATGCGAGACGCATTGTCGCCCCAGTCGAAACGCAGCTAAGGCTAATATGTAGTTAGTAAGGTGTGAGATTTTTGAATGCCTTTTGTAATTTTTGAGATATTTATTTTGTGACTTTCACGCTCGCTGCGAAAACCCTGTCAATTTGGCAAATTGCATCAATTATTGATTGACCTCTACCTGCAGCCCTTTTTTTATTTTTATTATTTTTTGGCTGTTTGCTCTCAACTCAGACAAGTCTCCCCAGCGAGTGCTCGGAATTTGTCAAGCCTTTGTTCGTCAATTCAATATCCAATAACAAATACACTAAGGCTGACATTTCACTGCAATCAATTCGGCCAAATGGTCCACAACAATCGTTGGCCACTCTCCATTCAAGTGTGGGCCGAGACGCCAACTGCCAAATGCGAAAAACAAAATACAAAATACGAAATACGAAATGCCAGATCCCAGATGCCACTTGCTTATTCCAAGCGAATTTCAAGTATTTTATATATTTATTGTGTGCTCTTCTGAAATCTTAAATAAATCAAGCGAAATACTATATATTGGCTTTTGACAACTTTTAGTCATCATTTTGAAATGGAAGCTGAGTTATTTATATAGAAATTTGTCTGATTTTTATAGTATTTTTGATTGCCTAAATTCTAAGGAATCTTAGATAAATATTATATTAAATTTAAATAATATTTTCGACCATATAAATTTCAAGGTACGATAAAGTGACTATTTTTTAATGATTTTTCTCAGAACTATAAATACCCTTGGTCAGAAAAAAAAAAAAAAAAACAATGCACAGCCAACTTGAAAAGATTCTGTTGTAGTCAAGCGAGGCACAATATCTTTTCACATGTGCACACACACAAACACACCCACACACACAAGTTTTTACAGTCATTAGTCGAATGACATGAACATTGTCCAGGCAGTGCTTAAATCTGCATTTAAATGGCCATTAAAATAAAGTCAGATAAGCCTTAGCGACTACCAAATACCCTTCAGCCAAAGCCTGACAATTTGATTGGGCTTAAATTGGTCAAGCGTTTACTGCGCTCATTACGCTCATTATAAATTCATTTCGCACATTAAAGTTGCATTTTTCACTCAGTGGCCACCCACACGCAGCCACATAAATCTCAAGAGCATGTGTCTGCATGTGTGTTTGTGTGGTGCGCATGTGGCTGCCCTGACTTTGCGGCCATAAAAAATTGTCATTAGCATGCCATGAATGCCAAAACCAAAAAGAGGAAAAGTAAAAGCAAAATGAAACCAAAATGTAAAGAGAAAACCACATGCGAGACATTTGTGACTGGCGAAATTCACAAAGAAACGAAGAGAAAGAAAGAAACAGAAAAGAAACAGAACAATATACAAGTACATTTGTCAGAGAAGCAACGCAGAGACTCTGCTCGAGTTGAAGTTGCCACAGATCGGATACAATTTATATTTATTCACGGACAAGCCAAACAATAACAAACATAAATCAAATAATTTGAAAGAGCTAACCAATATTTTTCCTACACACACTCAGATAAACATCCTTTGCGATGTCAGCGCATTAATTCCCGCATCTCTTGGGGACGCAGCGGCGCTTAAGTGTCTTTGGGTTGAAACTTCCTTAAAGAGTCAAGCTGTTGAGTTATGTGACTTGAATTAATTTCATAATTATTTAATACACGTTGACAAAGTTTCGCCGTTCGCCTCTCGCTCTCTTTGTTACTTTCGCCGTCTCTTACGTAATTTGCGAAACTTTCTTGCTTCCACCCGCCAACTTTGGCCATTTGGAGCATTACGCATACGCCCCGTGTCGAGCGTTGTCAAAAGTTCTGGGAATGCCAGCATTTTAATTGAAAGTAAGACAAACGAAAAAATAACTCGGCCCACTTCAATATGAGCCGAATTACTTGTTGCTTCGCCCTTTGGGGACTGCTCCATTCGCCCCTGCAGTTGCAGTCGGCCCAGTTTACTTGGCCGTAAATTATCAAGTGACAAATCGCCTGTCTGCACACTTCTCCTATGTGTTCTGCCACTTGTTTGTTTGCTCTGCAAACCCACAAACACAACAACAACAACAACAAAAGCTTAGACACACAAAAATACACAGTAGACAATGACTACATCGAGCACATTTAGCACGCAACAATCGACACATGTGGCATCCACAAATGACTTGAATGGAGTGCGAAATTTGCAAGACAATTACCTAATTGACACAGTCTGCTAATCGCTTGCCCACTGCAAATACGCTTTGAATACAGAGAGAGATTTCTGCTGTCAATTCCTAAAGCGACATTAGACTGGAATCAAATATTCTTTTAAAAGTTGTTATGAAATCAAGCATGTGGGACGTTTTCCTGCTGTAATCATTTTATTGACTAAAAGCAATTTGAGCTTAAGGTAAGCCAGAGTTCGTGATATCAAGCACATGCCCCGCTACTGGGAATATGAGAAACTTTATGCCGATTGCGCTTATTACAACTCCCAGTGGGCTGGCTGCTTGACTGAAAGCAAACAAAAACTGTGTGATCTAATGTATTTAGGGGCTTAATATGCGGCAAGTGCCCATCAACTAAATAGGCACTTGACATTTTTGAAAAGTTCTATCCCGTCGAGGAGTGTCCGATACACAAATCGCTGTTTTATAAATCTAAATATATTACTATATATATATATTATATTTTTTTATTTTTATATATATATATATATTTGTTTATATATATATATTTTTTTTTATTTTTTTTATTCACATTTTCTAGTCCACGCTATTCACACTTTAACCGCAGAGAAGCCTTACAAATTTTTAAATTCAATTCATTATAAAGGAAAATATCAAATTTATTTTATCTGAATTTTATTTCTTTTGGAAATGCTTTTACTGTCACAAATTGAGCAACAAATACAATTGGGAATACAATTTAAATGAATAAATTATTTGCAGAGTCCTGAGACTCTTTAATGTCCCTTTAACAACTTTCAACCAAATGACTTTAAAGCAGAAGATTAATTTATATGTAAACTATTACACTATTATTTTATTTAGAATGAAAGTAAGTGCTCATGGCAATAACTGAAATTCGACTAAAATATAAGGTGATTAAATTATATCTAAATCAAATCTAACTCTAACAATGTTAGTAAATGAATACACTTGACTTTGATGGCGATTGGTGTACTCTATACCCAAACTCATGCTCCGTTTGTGAGCGTCGGCCTTGCTCTACTTTATATGGAAAATGTTTGTTGCTTTAGCCGAAAATCACTAGCGCATAACAAGCCAAATAAATGTGCCTATTTCACAGTTTACGCCATTTAATACGGCATGGCATTCACAGCTCGCAGCACCGCTCACTCAGTTATTCTCCGTGTTGCATTTCTGTGTATATTAAATGATATAAGCCGCAGAATAAATAGTCTCTTACTATCGTTATTTACTTGTATTTTCCTGGAAACGTGTTCATTACTGATATGAATCGATTTATTTTAAGTTTTGCATGCGCCATTAAATTTGAATTCGGATTCGATGCGCAGTTTGGCAAGCAAATAAATTGCGTGAGTTTTGCCCATTTTTTAAATGATTGGCCGAGTCAGCAGTAGCAAAAAATCAGACAGCAGAAAAACCACATGTTTATGCATTTTTTATTCAACATTCATTATTTATTAAATATTTCATTTAATTCAAAGTTAAAACGCATTCTGTATTTGCCGCTGCAATTAAAATTAAAACATGTACTTAATTGGTTTCTATTGACAGCTAAATCAATTGTAATACTCTTCTGTGACGGCTTCCTTTGGTTTTTGTTTTTGTTTTGTTTTTACTCTTCACTTAACAATTCCAATTAGTATATTAATACAAACACATATACTTGTATATACATTCATACATATATATATATACATTCATATTTGCATATTTGCCAATTGAAATCTAATTTCATTCGTTACTCGACTTTATGCCTGTGGTTTAGTTCAATTTAAAACATTTTAATTTGCATATTGTTATGCACAATTAATTAATACGAGTTGCTATTGGCAATAGAAATTGATTTTCAATTTTTTAATTTATGTATATATTAGTTAATATTTAGCTTAGACTTTGTATACTTTATTTACCTTGTCAATGTTTAACATACAACAGACATTCATGTAGTATTTGATGCTTATCGTATCTTAGTTCGTTTTAGAAATCTGCCTAAATTACGATCAACTTACAAATTCATTTAAAATTATAAAATTTGCGATTACTTGAATATTTATTTATTTTGTCTGAGACTTTTTACTTATGAGTCTTTCACATAGAGTTTTCTACATATACATACACACATACACACTAGACATATGCTTGTTCTCTAGCTTAGTTTGTCTTCAGCTTAGTCTAGTGTTAAGTATTTTAAAATGTTGCCTAACTGAGTTTTACAATTAACACAAACCTTATGAAATAGGTTCTCATTGAAGTGGTCTTCCATTTCAATACTTGGCCTAAGTCTATTTGAATTAAAATATATTTATATATATTTGGCTTCTTTTACTCTTCGCTAAAATTCATTTGAGATTTCCGTTGAAACCCCTTAGCTTAGCTGACAAATAATTTCGTGAGTATTCATATTCATAAATTATTTATTCATAGTCATAGTCGTAGTCGAAGTCATAGTCACATTCAGATGAATACAACAATACAACATTTCACATGTCAACATGGAATTCGTCTTGCTTATGCTCTACTCCACTTAACAACTAACACACATTACGTATACGCCGTGTAGCTCTTCACATTTGGCAAACCAAAAGTACACAAAAGTCGCTGACATTTTTTTGAAAGCTTCATTTGCAGGACATGCAGCAGATGTGGCTTGAGTTGCAGGAGAACAATTTGAGAGTATAATTGTCTGTCAACGTCGGCCACATGGCCTGACATCAACTTTCAAAAAAACTGGGGCTCATGGTCAACAGGACTTTGAATACTTTTGGTTATTCGCCTCGACTCCACTCCTCTCCACTCCCCTCCACTTCCACGTCAATTGCAGCACTCGAGACTTGTTTTGCAGCTCGAAATATGCAATTTACTGGTATGCTAAATTATATTATACTATGCAAGCGTGTCGAACAGCTGTACTCCTAGAACTAAGTTAGCTTAGACATCTGGTTTAATTAGTTTCCCAGAGTGGGCTTACATTGCTATTATATCATATTGAAATACACATCGAAATAACGACTAGTTCTTGTTGACTATATCTAAGAGTTTTCACTTGCTTCGCATGGCGTCTGCTTGTGAGCGCGTCCGTCTCCTTGGGGAAAGATTTGGGAATCGAAATGGAATATTGACTCGATCTCAGATAGCCGAGACTCTTTAATCTCTCTGCCAGCACTCAGTTAAATTTCAATTAATTCTCTTTGTCCCGTTCCAATTTGCCTATTCTCCGTCAGCCTGTCAGTCGGTCGAGCAACGTTTGCCTCCTCGGGCTGTGGCTGTGGCCTGCGCAAATCCCATCAATGTCAGGCTTAGGCTTACTCTGTTTGGCCAGCCGTTGTTTGCCTTCTTTTTCTCTTTCTTTTTCTTTTTTTCTGGGGGTATTCCAAGTTGGGCAACTTATTTTCTTTGGGCTTCAGCTATTTACCTTTTGTTGTGGTTTTTGTTTTTTACGCAGAAAGCCAAATGTCTGCGTTGACAGATTTCCGCGCAATTGGCGAATTTTCATTCCACCAAGAACAACAGAATGTGAAAATAAAAGAGGAAAATCGTGCGACAGTTATGCACAAATTTGAAATTGAAATGGAAGTGACGCATATAGGCGAACCGTAAAGGATGCCAGCATTTTAATGGATTCTCTTGACTCCCTGCAAGGCAGCGAGGTAACCGAGGTGCTGTAGGTATATATATACCTATATATGTATGTATATATACTGTGGAGTATGTTTGGAATTGGTTGTTAACGCCTTTGGGGCCTGCCTAGATGACACGCAGACTGCCGCAGTCGGCGCACTTAGAGACTTGATATCAACGATTTGAGAAGCTGCTTGAGCCAATTGCTTGGGGGCTCTGTTCCATGTTCTCCGCGCTCTGCTCTCTGTCCTCCGTTCTCTGTTCCAGCGCAGCAATTTTCGCATCGTTGTCACTTTATTTGGCATTTATCAGCACTTTTCGCGCCGCACAATAGGACTACAGCCACACCCACTCGCCAAGGCGCCCATGCTCCGGCATTTTAGTTTATGCCACATTCCCAGGCAATTCGCTGTCCTCGCGTTTCTCTGCCTAGAAATGGGTTTCGAAAATCTGAAAAAGGGAGAGAGAAATAAAATACTTTAACATATTTATGCATATTGATTCGAGTTTACATAAGCAATAAATTGCTTTACATAAATTTTACAAATTCAGGACACCTCACTCAGTCATTCAATTGAATATGTAGTGACATACATATATGTAGATATAACTGTTAAGGCAGCATATTTCTATTTGGCTAACACAGCGCCTTAGAGCCAAATGCATTATGCTGACAAGCACCAACACCTCTCCGCTGCCCGCCTTCAGTTGACCCATATATCCGGCCGCATAATTTTGCACCCGGCGTCGACATGATGACCATGTCATGGCGTGTTAATCACCACTGCCAAGGCCAAAAGGCAAATGAGCAGCAGACGAGTGAGTGAATAAAAATACTTCCAACGGACACGCCCACACTGGGGTCGGACAGCACCCGCTGGCTGCAATTAGCATTAGCCACTTGTTGCAGCTCGCTCGAGGCCATGGCCATGGCGCTCCTCTGTTGTTTCTCTGCCCACACTCCTAATAAACTAATATTACTTAACGCAGCATTGACATTCCGCAGCGAAGCTTATTAAAATTATAATTACTGACCATAATTCAACTGTTTCATTACCCGCTTATACTTACAAAGCAGACAAATCGATGTGGACAAAGAAAAACAAATGTTACATTGCAGTAAAATGCGTAGAGTTAGTTGGAAGGCAAGGCTATTATATGAACTACTTGGTAATAAGTTGGAATTTGGATCTGACTCAGTGCCTAAGTAGTATTGTTTTTAAGTTTAAGTTTTACACTTTGTAGATATGTGAAAATATTGTTAAAATAGATTGCTGTTAACATTAAATGTTAGCATAACATAGGCTTGAGTAACTGTTAAGTTCAATTAGCAGAGGAAGGAAAAGAACTAGCCAATGAGAGCAGACAACAGGCAGTCATTTTTCTGTTACTGCAAAGCGAGAGGTGTGAGAGCGAAAGAGAAGGCACAGCTGTGGTTCGATTTAACAGATCACTGTTAAAAGACTCAAGACTGACTGAAATGCCGACGAACAGAGAGACAGTGCGGAAGAGTAAAGGTGTGGCTACATACATATAAAAAAGATGTGATACTAAAAGTTAAGCACAAATCTAAAGATAAATAAATAAAAGAATTCCTTTGCAAAGTTGCTTTCCTTTTTAACAAAAATAAAATTTAAATTTCACTCTTGCTTTTGTGACATATTATACTCTTATTAAAAATTCTGAATCTGAGCTGCATTTCCGTTCATAATTAAACGCATTTGTCGTCTGCCAAATAAAAACCAAATACAATTTCCTTGCTCGGTTACCAACAAGGCAAGAAAGATTTTAATGAAAATATTTTCTCGATTCTTTCTGTGTTTGTTTTGATTGCATTCCTGGATTTTTAATTTGATTTTCCGCTCCGCTCACGTGCACACAGTCAGGTGAGCTGAGATTCACAGTTTAATATGCCACATACCAAAAACTCTGCCGAAATATTCTGATCAAATTTGTTTTTGTGCTTTGAATTTCTATTAATTCGCGCTTCGATTCAGTTGCCTCCAGTCCTTGCCTAACCTTTGACTTTCAGTTATAGGCCCGCCCAATGACTGAACAGATTTGCTGGCATTCAATTAAAATTCATCGAAATGCTAAAAATAATGAGCAAATTCCTGGGTTAATCAAAAATTCAAGAAAATAGTTATAATTTGAGACGAATTTCCGGTTGAACTTTCTTTTTGTATTAAAGTCTATTTGTAGAGGAAGTGATCTGAATTTTAAATTATGTTTTAAGTCTATGGATAATCACAGAAAAATGTAATAATATTTATTAATAAATCCTATAGTGGGCTATACAAGTTGATTTAACATTTAAATTTGTCTTTCAGCTTTTTCTTAACACCTACCCACGAAATACATATTTTTTGCACAATAAAGGCTGGCAGCACTGGCAAGAAGTCTGCCAAAATAACAAACAATTTCCATAGGTTAGAGTTTCGCACATAGGCATAAAATGCTTATACATGCGTGCAAAGGACTCTCAGTGTGTGAAAATGCTTTTTTACTCAGCCGGCAAATAAAAATGAACATGTTGAGAGAGGCAACAGCTTTCATGATGCTCTTCTACTAAGCAAGGAAGTAACGGGACCTCTTGATGAGCAAATATTAATTTTCGTTGCTTTCGTTGCTCTTTGCGCACGCATACATAGAAACATATTTGTATGCGAGAGAGTACAGAGTCACTGGAAGAGAGTAAGAGCGGAGTAAGAAAAGAATCGTGCATAGCAGACCTTCGTTTGAGTTTCAACCACCGCGGCTGAGCGCTCGCAGCGCACTGATGTTGAGGCGCCTTATTTCTGTCGATCGAGCCTAAAAGCAAGCGGCCCGAGCGCATACGAAGTCAAATGCGACGCTCTTTACGAACCGTGTGTGGAAAAAGTTCGCCTCTTCTGTGTGTAGGCTAATTAGCATTAGTTTAGCCAATAGGCTTAATCAAGCTCACGCTCAGCTCAGACTTAGGTCAGGCCTCAACACGTAATCAAATTTCGAATGTATTGATTTCGGTTCTTCTGCCTTGCTGTGCGCTTCTTACAACTATGTTGATTTTCCATAACGCACACAAACACAGACACACAAATCTTGTTTTGTCGATTTGGTTTATTGTTTATTTATTGTTTACGATAATTATAATTCAAGCTTCGCCCATAAGGTTGCTCAAATGAAATTTCAAATATTGTTTATCATTTGCGGGGCGCCACAGTGCTGAAGTGTAAAATGTTTAGCATTAAAATAAATATTCATTAAGAAATCCCCAATGCGGAACCTTTAAGGACGGCCCACAACCCACATTAAGGCGACCCGAGCGGCTCTGCCGTTGATAATTGAAATGAAATTTCAGCCAGCCAGCCAGCCAGCCACAACTAGCAAATAAGAAATGCGGAACTGAACTCCAGAACAAAGGTAAACTTTGCCTTGAGCCTTCTATGGAATTCGGTCCTTTGGCCGCCTTTTGCACACAGTGCAGAGTGCTGGAACGGGATCCGGGCAACTACCTTTAATGCCACTTTATTAAGTATTCATTATTGTCAACTTGGCTTGTGGGTGCGGGCACTGCGGGAATCGGACGGGCTCTGCGGCAAAGTTGAGCCCAGCCGAACCGAACCCAGCCCGTGGGCGAGACTTGACCAGGATGGGTGTGCGAGCTCGTGCAGCCTGGAGGAAGGTGTGTTGCGGTCCGTTGAGATGAGAGGAACTACATCTGTGAGGTGGAACATTAATTGCCAGCGGCACATTGATGTTTATGTAATTAATTTTAATTGCAGTACTTTTCTCCAGCTCGGCTCGGGCGCCAAAAGTTTCGGTTTATTGTTTTGTTGTTGTTTTGTTTGCTCTTTTACAGTTTTATTGGCGGGCAACATTTGCTTTCATGCTGGCATTTGACAAAGAGCTCGCCGCTAACAGCCCAGCAAAATCAATAATAACAGCAATAAAATATTTAGCTACATCGCCGCAGCACACACGGCGCACAGCGCAATAAATAAATCATTAACCGTGCGAGTAAATAAAACGAAGCTAAGAAACATTTAACAACTACAAAGCATGGCTTTGATACACCGTCAGCACTGTAGCTACCTCCATTGTATTTTCTCGACAAATAACAAAGAGCGGCCCAACGGGCGTATACGCAATAACTAAATTATTGCGCATACGCTTCAGCACAATGGAAGCAAAGCAGTCATTGTGCGAGCTCATAAGTAGAGCAGCTGAGAGGAGCTTTTAAGCATGACTGTCATATATAGTGGAATTGAAAAAACAAACGTGAGCATAGGTAGGTAGCATAACTATCCAATACCCTGTACAAAGCAAGAAATGTTAAATACAATACATAATAAACAGTAAATACCGAATCAGGCCAACAGATATAACAATTAGAAGAGCAACTATTATAATTAGCAGATGCATCCATCTGTGTGTCTCTCTTTCATAATTTATTTGACCCTGCCTCACCTATATAGTTCATAAAGTACAAAATATACAAAATGCTACATTCTAAATGCTATATACCATTATAAGAAGTATTTATCGTTATTGAATTAGACAGCTAATTAGTTGGATCTACCTCTAACGATCTATCCTTTTCACAATTGATTTCCTTGATTCTGCACCGCGTGCTCTATATACTAAGTATTTAATAAATACTAAATTAGACATTTAATGAGTTTATGATAATTAATAGATCAACCTCTCTTAATAATTCATTTCTGTGTTCCTGAACCACCTACTCCATAGCCTCATTATATTACTATAAATAGCAGATAATAAATAAATACAATTAATACTTGATAGTATATACTAAATTAATGAAGACTGCTAATGAGTTTTTGGCAATTAGTAGATCTATCTATCTATCTACCTATCTCTTTCTATTCGCCCCTTTTGCGATTTTCTTCTTTGATTCTTAGCCAGGGTTACGCCAGTGCCCGGCCGTCAGTCAGCTGGCCAAAATTTACTGTCTATTAGGCAGCTCATCTTAAACTTTGCTTTATGGCGCCGAGCGGGCCGGGAATGGCCTTTAAGTTGCCTCAATTAGCGGCCGGCCATAGACAAGCTGTTTTCCGCGTGGGCGGCGCTGGGCCAGAAGGACTCTCGGCCCAAAAGCACGGCACATGCAGACAGGACATGCACAACCTGCGGACGTGCTGGCGAATGTTCATTTTAATGAATCGCATGCTAAATATAGTGAGCAGCAGGCGCCATGCCAAAATAAATGAGTTGCTAATTAGGCAGACGAACGGACGGACACACACACACATACACACACAAATAAGTAAATAAAAAAGAAAAACACTTGAAATGAAGCTCGAGCTGATAGCCAGGTTAGGCTATCAGCAGGCTGGAATCTGTTAACTGGATGTGTGACATCATCCGTTTGATGTTATTAACAAACTCTAAAATTCTGTCATCGCTTTTTATTTTGAAATTATGCGCGCACCACGAAATAATTATAGAAAGTGCCGAGCAAAAAGCCATTTAAATATTACAAATGCAAAGTACAGCAGAACATTAAACACTCACGCACACCCACACCCACACACACACACACTCGCTTAGAGAGTATGCAATGAAATTTAATGAGTTAAAAAGATGTCGCTTTAATGCAAAAAGGACAGCCGGAAGTAGACAATGGGCTAAGCCCCAGCCTCAGCTCGGCTCGGGAAAGTAAACTGATGTATTTTTAATTGTTGCATATATTACCATAGATTTAAATTACATCATGGTACCCAAATTATGTATGTGTATGTGTGTGTGGGTGTGGGTGTGGGTGTGGGTGTGTGCCCACGCAGAGGCCAAAGCTCAACCAGATCCTCAAATAACTTGGCAAGTTAATGAGTGCGTAAGCACGCCCAGCACATAATAGAAATGTATGCATAGTACCGTTAACATTTTCATTAAGCATATATATATATGTACGCATGTACATATGCATCCATATTTCATACTTCTTTTGAATTCTGTTTCACTTACGAAACTAAATATTCTATTTGTTCTACTGCACTTTTGCAGCTATTTCAATTGCTGTGCTATGCGTGCTCGGCGAGTTCATTAAAGTGTAGTCTCACTGTATTTACATAAATGTATATTCCGGGCAGCGCAAATGCAAATATTTGTTGTGCTTGTGACAACAGAGCGGACAAGCAAAAAGGCTTCAACAGGCGCCAGCTCTCCCGCCGTGGATTGGGCTCGATGGCTCGATGGGAGACCTTTTTTTGCTGTTGTTGTCTTTTGTTGTTTTGTTTTTATTGTTGTTTTGCTTTGTTTTGTTGTCAGCTCGAAATTGTTTCATATCAAGTTTCAAATGCTCGTCAGCTGCGAGTGAGATAGCATTATTTACTAATTAATATATAGCTCCTGCTGCTGAAGACGTTATCTACTCGACCTAGATCAATAAAGTTTATCTTTCCCTCGGCACGAATCGATATCAATCGATTTTTGAAATTCCAATTGCCACAGCTGAAAAGTTTTCTACATGAACTCAGTTGATTATTGAGTTATTTGGCAAATGCACATATAACTGTGTTTTCTGCTTTGCCATATAGATATGTGATGACTCCGCACGCCCTATCACCGCCGCACTATGTGGTTCTCATTAAGTCAACACAGCTGCAGAGATTTTCCTGCTTGGATTCGATGTGGCGCATCAACAAATAATGTTTTCAGTCTTATGCCCAGGCTAGATTTGCTTTTTGCCGCGCTGTGGGATGAGCAAAAACTGAAAAATGACTCTTCTATGCGATTTTCATGAACTCTACTATGTGGGTCTGCTCGCTTGTGCTCTTCAGTTGTGGTGTAATAAATCTTCTTTCCCTCACCCTCTCTCTCTCTGTGTCATTCTCGGTGTCTCTTTTTGTGCTTACCCTAATCCTCTCTCTACCTCGTCTTATTTACATAACTGTCTGTGTGGCCTCTCGTTTGTAAGCCGCTTTGGGCTAAACATTCATTCACATATTTAGGACTGGCTTAGGACAAGAGTAATTCATATAAATATTATATTTAAAAGAACAAATTCGCAAAGGGAAAACACTGTTTGCCAGCTCACATGATTTTCAGATGCAAGGGAAAATCTGAAAAATTTCAAGTACTAAATAACTGTCCGACAGCGGAATAGCGGAACAGTGGGACACCGGAACAGCTGGGAAGAACTTCATTTATTTGCGCATTCCATTACTTATGAGGGCCGGCGCTTAATTTGGTTGCCCTGCCAAGAAAAATGATGAGCAATTTGCCCGGCGCTATCCAGGGAGCTCTGTGAACTTGAACATTGTGAGAACTACATTTCCGCTGTCCGCTCTCCGCTCTCCACTGTCCGCAGTCTTGTTGTCCTTGCTCTTGTTGTCACCGCTGGAGTCGCTGAGATATTTGTGTTCATAAATTGCGAATGGCCCTAGTCGCTTATGTGTTTAAATTATGTAGCATTATTCAAAATATTAACTTGAATTCACACAGGAACATCACAGGGGCATGCCGGCCTGCAGCTCCTGTCTCGGGGCCTGTCTGCACTTGGTCGCATATTTTAAACAACATTAAATTCCTCGCTTCTTTACAAGTACATCTCTTTTGCTATATTTTGTGAAAATTATCACAGACTCACACTCCAGCTGCTTCAGCTGCTCCAGCTGCTCCGGCTGCTCCATTTGCCCCGGCCGACCCTGTTTAGACCCTCGCTGCGGTCTGTTTGAGAGTTTATAAAATAAAATTAATTTGGCTGCGGCATGCGTACAGTGCGTATTAATGTATGTGGACAGGGCGCAAAACCGACATCAGCTCATTACTCAAAGAGAGTCTGAGAGTGAGACAGAGTGAGAGAGGGAGGGAGAGGGATAGAAAACTGCGGGAATTTCAATTTTAATTCACTCACAGCGATTAAATAATGTATAAGTTACCCAGGCAGGGATTTCGTGACAAGATTTGATTGATATGCCAAGCACGTTGATGGGCGGGGCTAAGAGAGGAAGCAAATCATAGCGACAAATCGAACAAGCAGCAGGAAGTGCAGAGGCAGAGCTGACAGCCAGATAATATTCAATATATATTATAATGATATTTGTCTCATCGATTACTGCGACTGTGATTACTGTGGAGTGATTCAAGTTATGTAAACTTCTTCGAGTTAAGGCCAACTCCTTTTTCACATTTCCATGTTAACCTATACCACATTAAAGTCTGCAAAATATATTATTCTGTAGTCAAATCTGCAAACTCAACACTTGTTTGAATTCAACTACGATTTTATATATCTATAATCTCACGTCACATAAAAAAAAGCCAGCTTCATCAAACGCCTCCGAATTGATGTTGTCTGTGGCGCTGGTCTAAAACAAGTAAGAACGTTGCAGTCGGGCGCTACCGACTGCGGAATACTCATTC
>NW_022045869.1:1283269-1339716 GCF_001654015.2 Drosophila navojoa | reverse complement strand
GACGGACAGCAAGACGGACATTGCACAAAACCAATATACTAATTCACTTCGTGAATGAGTATAAAAACAGCGGGAAAAAAGTTCGCTGGCTCGTAAAATGAATGATTGTTTCGCACTCATGTGTGGAATCGCACATCCATTTCTAAGAAGCAAACCAAAACCGAGACCGAGACCGAGACCGAAATCCCGACCCAGTCTCCCTCGAGCCATAATGACATGCAGGTCCTCAGCATGTTGACGAGCTGTCGCTCGTAAAATGAAATAAAATAAAATACAAAACAATGCGAGCCAGTGGCATAGGAGTGAAGCATAGTTATCACGGCCCAGGACAGGGCAGGGCAGGGCTGTCCCAGAGAGCTGGCTCTCGTGATATCAATCGCAATCGAGCTGCCAACTCTGATTAAAATAATGATAATGTTCACTTCGGTTTTTGTCAACTTTTCTGATTACTTTTTCTTCGACTTGGCTCTTGGCTAATGTGATTGACTCTCGGCCAAGAAAGACAGCTGCATTAATTATAGCCAAAAAAAAAACGCATTAATGACTTCCACCGACCTAAAGTTTTTGCTGGACAGGAAAAAGGCGTGGGCCCTAAAAGGTTAAGTAAATTTTGGCTTAGAGAGAATATAGATATTTCCTGAAATTCACAGAGCATCAACTAGCCGCCTAAACTTTACAGCTCTGTCGCTTTTGTTTGGCATGTTTTTGTTTTTTTTTTTAGCTGTAATACCTTGAGGCAGAGTTATGTGTGTACCTGGACCATAAATTATAGGGCGTGCAGCTGCCAGCTTTTCCATATATATACATATATATATTCTTTTACTTTTTTTACACATTTTTTGTGCGGACACGCCCAGACAACTGGCCTGCCCTCAAAGGGAATGGGCCCAGCTGCCTTTCTGGCGCATTTATGGTTATATTTTTAAGAACTTTTGTAATGCTCTTTGCCAGAATTCTTCGCCTTCCAACCGAGTTTCTTTCGTTCCTTCGTTCTTCCGACTTCCACGAAAGTTTTCAACTGGCATTTAGCAAAGTAAAAGTTTTTACTACTTTTGCATAGATTTTCTTTGTCCGTTGCATAAAGCTGATGTACCTACCCATTCGCAAAAAATGTTACTGAGTATAATGGGCCGTCGCTCATATAACTTGGTACAAAGGGGGTTAACAACATTTCTATTGTGTTCGTTTATGATTTATAGGGTATCTCGGTGTCCTGCCACTTGGGCTGATATTGTTTCGCATCATGCTTGAAAATTATGACCACCATGTCGAGAGATGTCTTTGTTTACTTTCCCCCATTCAGTTTCCTTCAGTTTTCTCTTGCGCTTTCTTTGCTGCTCGCACATAAATTAAGAAATGACGTTGAAAAAAATAAACACTCAAATGATTGTCTTTGTTGTTGTTGTTGTTGTTGTTGTTGTTGTTGTTGTTGTCGCCTAGTCTGACAGCTCATGCAGAGGCCTGCCTTAGCTGGGCAGCTCTGACATGCTCCCAAGTCCCGAACCCGAGCAGTTCAAGCGCCGCCCGCTGACAGGTGTTTCGTGCTTCTACGCAATTACAACGCCTCGATGAGTTGCGCCAGACCCGAAACATACACTGAGAGAGAACTTTCGGCATTGCGAAAAACAAAGAAATGAAAGAAAATACTTTAAAAATACATAAGAATTTTTTCGTTTTTCTTTAGACTTACATGAGAGTTTTTTCAGTGATTCATAGTATCAATTGGGATTTTCTCTCAGTGTATATTCCCTTTGGCTACACCTGTTTACATATTGTCTCCATGGGCCAGGCATTTCCCTCTGATTTTGTATGAACTTTTTATGCTCGCCGCTGCATAATTATTACAGCAGCGCAATGACAAAGCCGAAATCCTTGATAGAGGCGACGCCTCTGCCTCTGCCTCCGCCTCCGCCTACGGCCAACGGCCTTTACTATTCATACAGGCACGGATTGTGTTAACATTAAGTATACGTATTATGATTGTAGACGCAAGGGTTTTTGTTCGCCAGGACGACGAGGCAGATATAAAATTACAAGCAGTTAAATTGGATTTGAAAGGGAAGCTGCACAGGTAGCACGAGATTGACAAACGCTCTCAAATAAGACTCAAATTTCAATGGAACTTGGAAGAGAAAGCGAATATAATGTGAATGTGAATGTGAATAAAGGGAGTTTAAAGCCCAATTTGGCAAAATAAAATACAATTTAGATAATTATTGAATGGAGACTCACACTTTGGCAATCGTTTTGCAGAATGGACATGAAAAGACTGAAGCCCTGACCGAATTATAGCCCACTCTGGGCTGTTGCTGAGGCAGTTATTAAAAGGCGTTTTTCGTTTCATTTCACTTGTAATTATTAACTTGGCCATTTCCAGGCAATAGGCAAAAGGCAACTGGCAAAGGCCATCAGGCAGCGGGCAATGCATTCAGCTGAGTTGGCCTGAATTGCCTTTTCAACTTTAATAAGAGCCAAGCCGCAAGCAGTTCGCCAAGTTGCCGCTGCTCGACTGCTGCTGCTCGAATCATTAAACACGAAATTTAATTAACTGTTGATAAAGTTGCTAATAAACGCGCATCCGCCTCGCGCCCGGCAGCAGAGCCTGTGGCTCATATTAAGTGGCATTAAGCCGTGCTGACAGCACAACTCAAAGAATTCGCAGAACTGTCATCGGGTGTGGAGCGAGCAACGCCTCCGGTCCGGCTGCCAATCTGGCGACCCAGCTCTTTTGTGGTCAGTGGTGCGTGCCGTGTGTGCCATGTGTGGTGCTCGGCGGGTCATAAATTATATAGAAGCACTCACTATTTATGCTGAACTCTGTTGAACCGAACAATCTTCCGCCAGGACTCGCCACGTGCTGACCAATGTTTGCCATCCGCATCCGTTTTCAGCACACCTGAAGTTCACACTGAGAGGGCGCACGTGCAGGCAGCGCTGCCACGCCCTACAATTATACGCATTTCTCCCAACATACATATATATGTATATATTTATATATGTATATATTTGTGTGTTTGTATAACTCGATTCGACACTTCTTGCCCAATTTAATTGGGCATAAACGCCGTTCGCTTTTATAGACGTTTCCCATCAATAACACAGTCAGCTGCAAATGCCCATTAAACGTCGTCACGTGCTCCGCACACTTGGCCCAAAGCAAGAAAACAAATATTTTTTCAGTAAATTAACAACCTCTCCATGGACTTTTAGCAAAACATGAAAGTATAAATTCAAAAAGAGAAAAACACAATTCTAAACAAACAAAATCGTATTTACTGATTAATTTCTGCTATGTTAACAGAGCTAACTGTTAACTTTAATATGCTGTTATCTTAACAGACTGCATCCAGTATTGCTTACATCAATTTCAGTAACAGTAAGCAATAAATAAATTGAATAAAATTAAATTGTAAAGAGCTCGTTTTTACATAAATACTTTTTAGTTAAAGCATTACAATATTCCAGTCAATAATTAAGGTTTGAGTTTGAGAAAATCTTTCATGTTAAACAATATATATTGTATAAAGATTAACATCTTAAAATATATGTATAAATCCCACATATTTAAACGTGGATTTGAATGCCACGAATGTGATCATCATGAATAAAAAATAGATTTAACTGTTATCAAATTAAATATATTTTGTCGTTAATAAATCTCAAATATTTGCATGTAAATCTCTTTCAGGAATTCCCATAAGATATCGATGTGAGAGATTTTTTGTCTTTGTGGAACTTTGTTCAGCTATCTGCGGCATTCAGCCCAGTGTGAATTGACAGCAAGGCGAAATGAAAATTCGGCAATGCTATGAGCTACGTGCCCGGAATATGGATCAGCATTTCCCACCTCCTTGGGGCCATGGCAACAGTCGTATCGGGCACTTTTGATGAGTGAGTTAAATGCTTCAACTGTTTGTTTGCAGTAGAAGACAGAAGGATAACAGGGGGAGTACAGTCGGCGATCCCTGGAAGCTCTTCGGCCCAGCATAATCGCTATCCACAGTGCACAGCGAACACGGAGAGACGGCCTAAATGAGGGTATCTATTTTGACTAGGAGGCACATTCCCAAATTTATTGTATTTTGGCGTAATTTTTATGATTTATTTATCATCTACTCGTAGTAACTGGGCGAACTTTGGGCCCTGCCCCCCCGTTTTATCGAATGAAATTTATGACCATCAATTTTATTTTGATGTATGCTCCGAGTTTTTGTTTTAAGCGCCCAAACACCAGGGACATGGCCTTGTGGTTGAGAGAGAGACAGAGTGAGAAAGAGAGAGAAGGAAAAAAAACAGTTGGTAGAAAACTTTAAGCTCATAAATTCCATGTGCCATTCGGCAGGTGTTGGCACATGTGGGCAGACAGGTGATGCGGGCTTACCACGTCGTGATAGCGGCCTCATTTGCGGAATGCTTTTCTCACCTAATCCTGACCACTTTCAGTCGTGAATGTATTTCCATCGGCCTAATAGTTTCTTACCTATGTTGTTTTTCTTCAGCCTCGTCTAATTGTTTGCTCAACACCTTGGCTAACTTCCTGGCTGACAGAGTGCTCCCAGCCCGAAGCGCTCATTGTTCCCGGCTACCTCGCTCGTTGGCCATACAACATAATAAAAGCTTGTTAACTTAATTGCTTAATTGGCCTGGCAATGCCATGGCCCAGGGGGGGAGTGGGAGCGGGTAGCAGAATCAGGTATGCCGGCGAAAGCAACGCAGCTCTAATGAAAATGTTGTTTTCCCTTTTCACCTCACACATTAGGCTGATTAGACACGGGCAACGGGAATAAAAATAGAGCCATGTGGATATAAGTACATACCGCAGACACACACACTCACACACACACGCATACACACATGCAAACGCACACATGTTTATGTGGAACGTGTTGAGTTTTACATTACTAAGCTAACTCGAATCTCACACCCCTTGATAAGTTGTAAAGTTAAAACGGCAATTGCAATTTTATTTAATTATACTCTAATGAAACTTTTGTACTATAGCTAAATACAGGGTTTAGTTAACTAAATAATTATTTTTCTAAACGAATACCAAATTTATTTCTTTGAATTTATATGCAAATATAAATAGAAATTAAGAGAAACCCCACACATTTACATTGCTTATTAAGTATGTCAAATTACATAAACATGTTAGTTTTCATTGCCAACATAACTGTAGGTAAACATCTTTCTATTTAATGTAAGTGTATAACTGTTATATATGTATGTATATAAGTATCGTGGGTATATGTGCAGGTATGTAAGCTAACATTAAGCTGCTTTGAATACAGCGCATATTCAACTGTTATACATTCCATATTTATGCAATCGAAGCTAACAGACCACTGTTATGATATCCAGACCTTCCTGTTCACGACTGAGTCTTTTAACAGTTCTGCCTAATTAAGATGGCTGTCTTCCTGTTAAGCTAGTATTTATGTTAAATAACATTTACGACTGTTAAACATATATTTACGTTAAGCTACTCTTAATGTTAAACTACATTTAAGACTAGGATAAATAAAAATTTATCTGCTCTGCAACTAACCGATATGATAATATTTCATTACGTAAACGATATTCTCATATAGTTATATACCCAATATATTATAAAGAGTAGTTCATAGTGCCACTATCACTACGCACACACACTTGTCATTTAGTTAAGAACAGAGATTTGCCCTTTAATGCCAGGCTGTCGTACATACATAACTACTCTGAGTCCCTGAGACAGCTGCTGCTGCTGCTGCTGCTGTTGCGCTATCGATTACAGTTTGTGCAAAGCCAGTCACCCCACACAAGGAGGCGCACATGAGAGACAACCGATGGCCAACGTCAATTAGACATTTGCCATTTGCCATTTACCATTCGCCATTTGGCATCGGGAACTTCATTAATCGCTTTTATTTCCTTCAACTGGCAGACTGTCGGGCTGTCAGTCAAACTGGCTTATGCAGCAGCTGTCGTCAGCATCAATCCGTTTTAGCTAATACACATATTGATGTGAATGTTGGAAAATATAAACGTGTTTCATTAAATACACACACAGAGAGAGAGAGAGAGAGAGACACTAGCCAAATGAAACACATGCTTCATGAGACGACGTAGCCGAATTTAAGAACTGAACTCAGATCGCTTAGGGCAAACATTTTATTTTACGGCCAAAGATTTTACGCTGTGACTGTAAGTACATATTGATATCATATTATGTACATATGTCTGAGTGTATGTGTAAGTGTGGGTGTTTGATATCCAGCCAACGACCTTCTTATTGTTGCCATTAAATTCACACGCACACACACATGAATAAAGCAGAGGGGGCGTGGCGCATTATGCTTGATTTTTATATGCAACGATTTATTGTAGTATTGGTTTAATCAGGCTCTTTCGATTTTACAGCGCACTTGGCCACTTTTAGTGTGATTGATTGACATGGGCAAAACGTTTCGCTGTTAGGCAACATTAAAGCTCCACAGCAACAGCAGCCAAATTCAGATTGCTTTTGCATGGTTATCTTGTATAATTTAAATAAATATCGGAATTCATTATGCGAAAAACCAAACTGAATTCAAAATGCCAATTGGCCATTTCGGAGTGCTATACATAATGTGAATTATTGTTGAATGCAACAGTAAATGCTGGACTTCGGCTTATCAGCAACAGTAACAGCAGCAGTAACAACAACAGTTACAGCAACAGCAGCAGTAACAGCAACAGCAACAGCAACAGCAGGAGCCATCGCATTGGGAGGCGCATAACTGATGGCATGCCGAGACTCAAACAAACGTCAGGAAAAATGTATTTTTTTGAAAAAAAAAAAAAGTAGAAATATGATCACAATTGTAAAGTTGGCATTCTAAAGAGTCAACTTGCTCGGGTCCCCTCCAACTGGGCGAGTTCGGTGGCATTTGCCATTCACAGCAACCAGACAGCAAACAACAAAATACAATTTAGTTGTAAAAAAGTTTAGCACTAACTCGCTCTGGCAAAGTTGTTTACAGAGACAGCGAACTGCTGGAGGTGGGGAGGGAGAGGGGGGATGGAATCTGCTTGGTAAGCCCCTGCCAGCTGCTTCAAGAACTCCCACAACGAGCTGAAACTTTTTCCGACTTCGTCTGCTGCCAGTCCGGGTCCGACAATTGCCGTGCACAATTCCAGCTGCAGTAGTTGCAGTTCTCATGCATAATGCATCAAATGTGCTGCTGGCGCCCGAGACGGGACCATCAACTATATCACTTACCGTTCAGTCACCAGCACGCCGTGATTTCACTGTTTTTAGTGAGCACCGTGAATGAGTGTGTGTGTGTGTGTGTGTGTGCATTTGAATACAAGTATTCAAAACATTCATTTTATGTGCTTTATTTTATGCCAAGCCGTGCTTTCAGCTTATTTACTCACACACTCACACCCACACACCGACACACATCATGTTGCCAACGGGTAATTAGAATCTGGGTATGATAGTAGTGTGTGCCACTACTAAATGCGACCCGACTGAATAATTCATAAATTAAAGGCCTCTCGGACAACAGCTCTGAAATTGCGTTCATATGCTTAGTTTATTCATGTCTGTCTGTCTGTCTGTCTGTCTGGCTTCAAAGCCAACCGCAAACATGGCCAAAATGTAAACAACAACAACAACACAGCAGCAACAGCAACAAGAAGACCTTTTCATTTGTATATAAGTATGTATGCATTTAGATTTCAAGTGTGAGCAAGTCAGATAAAAGAGAGATTTGAGGGAACATGTTTGCATAGGCAAGGACCCAGGCTAAACTCTGCTTGATTTGCTAAGCACGGCAGAAAACAGTTGCCGAATTTCTTTGTGTGAAAACATTTCAATTCTGTCAGCAAGTCTGAGGTCTTTAGAAACCCAATTATGTACTTAATCGATATGCCAAAGAATATAATTTAATAACAAGTCCTACAGATGTCTAGCTAGGCAGCTCCAAGGCGACAGGTCAAACATCCAATGCAGCCAACACAGCGTAGATAGGGTATTTAATGTCAGCCAAGAGTAATGTTTTATTATTATTATGTTTTTTTTTTTTTTTTAATCCAATACTGTCTAACAAAACAATATCCATTGGCATTAGTTATAGACTTAATAGAATTTATACACTAACATTGTCTGTTACTGCTACTGTTGCTGCTGCTATTGCTGTTTCCGCCACTCCTTCTGCTACTGCTACTGCTGCTATTGACTTTTCTGCTACTGCTTCTGCTGCGGCTTCTGTTGCTGTTGCTACTGCTGCACTGCTGTTATTGCTGGTACTTCGGGAATTACTGCTGCTCCCACGTTCTACTGCTATTACTGCTACTATTGTTACTGCTGTTATTGTTGCTACTTCTGTTATTACTGCTGCTTCTGCTGTTGTTGCTGCTGCCGTTCTGCTAATGCCATAAAGAATCTTTTAGTCAAATAGAATTTCAATGCCAGCGTTATTTATACATTTTATGATTGGCCATTTCAGTTCAGAGTCCCAGACACAGACAGTTAGCCCATAATGTGCTGCCCATAAAAATTATAAATAAATAAGGCCAATGGAAATTATTCAGTGTCAAGGCTTCATATTTATGAGAGAGTGGGCCTTATCATAGGCAACGGCTGTTCACCATTTACCAAGCCATTTATCCGACTATTGCAATTGGCTATTTGTGTGCATATATTATGATCGATTTCTCTTTTAGAACGAGCTACCCCTTGCGTATACCACCTGGTCCAAGAGCTTGCCACGTATCGTATACTTTATTTTACTATGGCAAAATTTTTGACAGGTGACTTTTAACTTACATGTAGACTTTTGATACACAAAAAAAAAAAAAAAAAACTTAAATAGTTCATTTAAGTAGATTTTTTATTATGGTATAATATAATTTTTATATATATGTATGTATCAGCAATAAAAAAAAAGTATCTCTAGTCAAATCTGCTCCATGAGGAGCTACCACGAGCCCTGCTCTTCCTTTAGGATCACGAAATAAACAACAAACAACGCACGCAGTTTGTGTAGCGACTGCTCTTGGGCTTAAGTTTTGGGCTCTCTAATTACATATAGTACGCTGTCATAGTCGTAGTTTCTAGTACTTAGTTCACCGACCTCCATAGTAAATTAAGAATGTCTAGGGCGTACCGCATACCGCCATGCTTAAAGAACAAACTTAAATTGATTTTTGTCGGTAATTTAATATGGATATGGCTATATCACGACATGACTATACTTAGTTCGTTGCCCTGATTGAGAATATACATATATCTATAATGTTACATAACTGAATGTTACATACACTTTCACAAAACCATTATAAGTGTATAGAGCTATTTGGGTAGATATTGCACGGAGCTTCTTTCAAACTTGTTTTCATACTATCCACACGTAATGAAACTAGTTGATACAGTTTTACATGATCGCTGCAAGCAACATTTATATGTGACTCCTTACAAAAAATTACAATCTTTTAAGCACAATTTGGAAGATCGCACTTTGGGCAGCACTTCGGTGGAAAGCCATCCATTGGGGGATATGAACTGATCGGATACTTCCGTGGACAGCAATTCGGTGGTACACCTACAACCTCACTGACCGCCCCAGCAATTGCCATCAAAAATGTGAGCAGTAGAATCCACTTCATCACGTTGTAATCTTCGAGTAACTGGTTTGTTGGCCCTTGTGCTGACTCACTTTATATAGCCAAGTGAATCGAGCATATCTAATTAGAATCTGCTTAATTCAACTAATACTCGTGGAAAATTGTCGCCTTGGATTATCGTTCGGTAATTAATTCGCTCCTTTACTTTCTAAATACCAAAGTTCGTCATTATATAATAAAACAGTTATGTAGCTAAAATGCATAAATTGAATTATCAACACAGACATATATGAAACGGCAGGAGCAACAAAACATTAAAAATTGTTATTTACTGCTAACCATACAGATCTAAGTATTACGAGTCAGTTTCTCCGACAAATTTAATCGAATGACTAATATATCTTCGAGAATGACAACTTAATAAAATACATTTGATACATTTTCAAAAGAAGCGTTTATAGTTGACTCCTTAAAAAAATCGGGGTCGAAACTTAACTTAACTTTATCAGGCGGAACGCAGGAATGCAAATAGCATCGTGGGCAGCATCCCGGTGGAAAGCCGGGAACCAGAAAAGTGTTTTTAGATTGATCACATTCATGTGTTTATTAAAGCAAAAACAAATTGTTCTTGTTCCCATTTTCAATAGGTTCAGGGCATGAAAATAATATATATATGCATACATACATATATACAGTCTGCAATATTTATGTTAAAGCGATTCTCTGAAATTCAGAAAGACAAGAGCATATTTACTTTTGGGGAGCTGCCTTAAATATTCTTCAATTGATATTTGATTTTCTTGCTGACTTTCGGTTTAGTTAAATTTAATTTAATTGGGGCATGCCCTCTGGTGCTTAGCCCAGGCTATGTTGTTTGCTTTTATTGGCATGGCTGTCGCATTGCTGCACACGATTTATTCCAGCAGTGGAAATTACTTTTTCACTCACTGTTGACTTACCACCTGAGCGCCTCTGCGAAAGTATGCCAACGTTGATTCTGCCTCGCAGCGCAACAAATGAAATTTGCCAGCACAAAAAGCATATGAAACTCATGCCAAATGCAGTCTCTGCTCTGCTCTGCTGTCTCCTTCCCGGCTCAGCTGCTGCTTCATCAGCCGGAGAGCCATTCTGCACGAGCTCTGCCTTTGAGCTACTGCAAATTCCATAAAAGTCATGCAGGCTCCGAACTAAGTTTCAGTGGGCCGCGCTTTGTGAGGAAATAGATTGCATCATCGAAATATTTCCTCTCAATTTTTCTTTCGATTCCCGCTCTATCCTGTTGCTTTCTGTGGTAAGCAGGTTTCCCTCTTTTCCCTCTCGTATTTTCATGTTTGCCGTCAAATGATGAGTTGGCAAAATAATATCGACATTTCTCTCACTAAACTATTTATACTGCTGCGCCTCCTGCTCCTGCTCCTGCTCCTGCTACTCCTACTGCTGCTGCCTTTGCCAATTCGAATAAAATATAATAATAAATTGACTTTGAGTGACATTTATCTGTGAAGTGCATTAGCTGAAACACTTTTCAATATTTTGCATATCACTTGAGAGCTGCATTCTGTCATGGATTAAATATGCCCTTATCGAATAAACATATATCAGAAAGTATCTAAAGAGGAGGAGGGAGAGACAGCTGTGCAGTCTCTTGATTGAGAAGGAACGAAGCCCACTATGATTAATATGGAAACATGGACTACTCACCCTGTCTCAGTTACATCGCCTGCCCGCATCAGCTCCATCAGAGCCAACCACGACGATGTCCAGCTCTGGCAGCTCGGCTGCGCTCTGGAACAGGCACTCGCTCGTCTCCAGCATGCTGATTCCCGTCGTGTTGTCGGAGCTGACGAAGGGCGTCTCGCTGAAGCGCACCTCCACCGTCTGCTCGTCACCGGAGTCGATGTAGTCGCCGTCCTCGTCTGTGCGCCGGCGAATGCGACGGGTGAGCTCCACCTGCTGCTGCTGCTGCTGCTGCTGTTGCTGCTGCTGGGACTGGGACTGGGACTGCAATTGGGACTGGCAGCCGTGGAGCAGGGCAGCGTTGATGCCGCGTCCACTGAGTATGGGGGAGACGGCGCCGTTGCCGTTGCCGTAGGTGGGCTCGCGCGGAATGATGAGCAGCTTCTCCTTGGGCAGACAGGTCTCCTGGGTGATGCCGTTGTCGTCCGGATCGTCCGCATCCAGCCTGCCGCCCGGGCCGCCCTCGCCGTTGCCGTGGTGGAGGCGCGGGCCGCAGGTGTTGCGATCGCTGCGATTGTAGCCGCGGGTGATGTTGATGATGTTGTTGTTGGAGGGATTGAAGCAGGGCAGCACGTGCTTGAACTCCTTGCGGAAGTTCTCGTTCAGCCAGGCATACAGGAAGGGGTTGTAGCACGTGGAGCTCATGGCGATCGAGTGGGCCACGAAGAAGAAGAGCATGTAGAGCCGCCACTCATTCGACTTGTCGTCAAAGTCATCGAATATGTTCACCAGGTTGATAGGCAGCCAGCTGAGTCCAAACACGGCCACCATTGCGATCAGCATGCGATTCGTGCGCTTCTTGCGATCGCGGTCCGCCTCCTCGCGGCGCGACGACTTCGAGCCGGGCTTGGCCCTGGCCCGCTGGTTCAGCTTGACTGAGATCCAGACGTAGCAAATGGATATGATGAAGAAAGGCAGGACGAACTGCAGCGTCGTGGTGATGGCTCCGAACACCTTGCGGTAGTGCTCCGACGGCCAGTTCTCCTCGCAGACGGTGACGCCGTCCGTGATCACCTGCATGTAGGCCTGGGCAGCCGAGGTGGCGTCGGGCGCGGGATAGCCGTAGCTGCGGCCCCAGCCGCTGGTCTCATTCACGCCGATCAGCTGGGTGGCGTTGTCCATCACCTCGTTGGTCATCTTCATGTACATGCCGTAGGGCACCGTGGCCAGCAGGGCGATCACCCAGATGCTGACAATGATGCCGATGCACGTGGAGAGCTTCATGCGCGGGTGGAACGGGTAAATGATCACGAAGTACCGATCGATGGCAATCGAGGTGAGCGTCAGCGTCGATATGTATATGCTGCAGCCCTGGGCAAACGAGACCAGATGGCAGAGCGTCCGGCCGAACGCCCAGCGGCCCATGAACGTGTACAGCGGCGTAAAGGGCACGGCCAGCACGCAGAGCAGAATGTCGGAGAGGGCCAGGTTGGTAATGAATATATTGGTGACCGTCTGCATGGCCCGATTCCGCAGCACCACGTAGCAGACCAGCACGTTGCCAAACACGCCCAGCACAAACACCGTGGTGTAGAGCACATAGAAGAAGATCTGCACGAACTGATTGTGAATGATGCCTGATTTATCGCCATCCGCGGCGTCCACACTCAGGCTGGCGACGGTGCTGCTGCTGGCGGCGGTGCTGCTGGGGAAGCTGATGGTGGCTGCGGGGCTGATGGTGGTGGTGGTGGTGCTGCTGCTGCTGCTGCCGTGCGTCGCCAGCGTGGCCAGTGTGGTGGTGCTGCTGCCACTCCAGTTCATGCCCAGCACATGGGGCAGCTGCGTGCTGACTGAGACCAGCCAAGCGTTAACCGTCTCGTTGCTTACATTGGCCATGCTTAAGGACTTTGTTTGGATACCTAATGAGTCGCTTTCCAGTTGGAGACTCTGCTCAAGGGCGGGGGCCAATGGCTGTAGCTGTGTGACTGCGACTGAGTGGATTGCTGTTGTTGCTATTGTTATTGCTGCTGTTGCTGTTGAGTCCTGTCCGGTTTTACCGGAAGTACGCCACTTAAGCAGCCATTTCCGTCGTCTGGGCCGGATCACGTTTCAAGTTTATCTTTATCTTTAGCCTTAGCTTCAGCTTTATCTTGAATGCCTTGTCACTCGTATTCAAAAAGTTTGCCTCAATATTTGGCGCATTGCTAATTGCTCCAATGCTAAAAAGATAGAAGAAATTCAGAAAAATCATTAGCATTAGATTTGTAGTATAAATGTAAAAGTTCATCCGACCGGAATTGCTTCTTAGTTGGAATTTGAAACTTAGTTTGCTTACTGCTTGCTCACTCCCCCACCCCCTCCCCGTGCACACTTTCATTTATAGCTGTTGTCCCGAAGGATTAAGCTATCCCCTTGCCAGCCATCTGCCTCAGTTGCTGTCTCACTTGCACACACACTTTCTCTCTCTCCTCTCTCTCTGTCTGCTGTAAAGACAATGTGGCTGCAGCAAAATGCGCCAAGGCGGAAACCAAACTGTGCCACCAGAGCTCAACTTTTGTATTGTCTCAGGGCAGTTTATATAACTCGAGTTGGATAAGTCAGTGCGATAGAGAGAGAGAGAGACACCAGCCCTGACACCTTGGCAGCTCATTGAAGCTGATATGCAATGCGAAATGACGTGGAATAGCGCAAGGGATTCCGATTAAAGCGAAACATTATTTAAAACTGACTTATGAAAAAAACTTATTTCTTTTGGAAAGAGTCTCTAATACTGTGAGAATATCCTTTTAAAAAGTAAATGCGATTTTATTGCTTGTCTTACATAGCCATGAAATAGTCAAGGATTTATTTGATTTATGCTTGCATTCAGCTTGATAATATTCACGTGTTGAAACCAGCACTTACAAGATCTCAAAAACATTTATATTTGACTTCTTAAAAACGCACTCAAATATTCGCTAATTAATAATAATAAATACAAAGTTTAAATGGAGTTAATATCTGAGTAACAAAAGAAATTAATTCTATATACAGTTGCAGAAACTGAGATAATTTAAGTAAGCTAATAGAACATTAATTTATATGGTAAATTATATTGGTTTTTCGAAAAAATAAAGAATGTAATATCCGTTGAATTTTCAGAGTTCAGTTTACTGTTTTCTGTTATTAAAGTTGAACTGATAACAAATTAATAGATGAATTACGTTAATTACGTGCACTGACGGAGTCAGTCAGAATATTTGAGCAGCTATGCAGCTATTAGATCGAGTGCTCTATGCAGATGTGAAGCTAATTGCATGCCGTTAGCCCGATTTCAGTGGAAAACTCTTCAAAGCGCAGTTCCAGATGCCTGCACAGCCAACAGCACTTTGATACGCCTGCCGCACCTGAAAGGAATGCACAGCGCAGAGCCTAGCCCATTGCTAAATGCAGAGCAGGCAAGGAGCCTAATTTCAATTAGAAATCCAAGTTTAGATTTATATACAGTGCAGCGCGTGGCGCTCTCTGAGCTACTCATACTCTTGAAATATACAAATCAGTATTTAACAACCCCT
Organism: Drosophila navojoa; assembly: GCF_001654015.2. The sequence goes on along the minus strand of NW_022045869.1, from coordinate 1,324,894 downwards.
ACATATGTATGTTAAATCTGTGTCAAAGCTTTTTCTTTCTAAGTCGAACGTCGCACTGATATAGCTCCTCTCCCACTCAGCTGTAATCTAAGTCTGCCATCCAATGCCTCTCTCTCTCCTCCTCTCTCTCCCTTTCTCTCTCTCTCTAAATATTCTTAATGGCAGGACAAGCCAGTTTAATTTGCCTTTCCATTTATTGCTTTCAATATTGAGAAAATACCTTTTACCAAATCAAAGCCCAAAACAGCGAGAGAATGTCAAAAATGGTTGAGCACCGCGGGCGAAAGCCAAAAAAATATAATAACTTTGATAAATTAATAGACGGAAGTGTGCTAAGACGCTGGCCCGGCATCCGGGGCAGGTTGGCAACAGACGGCCGCAGGATAGGCTGCAGCACGAAACGAACTGCGACAGCCGGAAATTCCGTAAAAAATGGCAGTTAAGAATTTTATATTAACGGGCCCACAGCCCGTAGACCGTAGAACGCAGACCGTAGACCGTAGACCGTAGCCCACAACAAAGGCGGTAACTACTCAAGCCGTAAACATTATCGAAATCATTATTATTATCAGGCAGCAGCAGCTCATCATCAGCATCATCATCATCATAATCATCATCATTGTCGTTGTCATCTTGCTTATCCCGCACATTATCTTTACCAACAAGGCAGCACAAAGCAGCTGGAGTGTGTCGTCCTGCCGATTCCTCCGACTGTCCGACTGCCCGACAAATCGACAGCCGGTGCTGGTAGCGTAAGCTGCGCCACTTGGTAATTTTAATTTTGATGCATTTGTCACCATTTTTTTAGGAACGATTTATCTTCCAGCTGTAATGAAACCAGGCATTGGTGTCACAGCCAACCGCTTACTTTAATGGGATTTACTTTATGTTTTTCCTCTTCTTTGTGCTCTGTAGAGGTGAAGCATAGCTTCGTATAGCTGCCTGCCACACAGCAGCTCCCTTCTGCTTGTACTTATAGCTGTTGCTACATGTATTGCCTACTTATAGGCGTACGTGAAGCTTTTATGGATTTTCCTCCCTGGTCTATCCAAAGGGACAGGAGGCGGCTCTGGTCTACGTGGCTGACCCTTTGGAGTGGAAGGAGGAATTCCTGGGAAGGAGACTTGGCTTTTCACTTTTACTTTCTCAACTTTCCCGCACTCTCCCTACACACTTTGTCGGACACTTTGTTTTATTGCTTTATTTGTCAGAGCTGGATGCTGTTGGCCCCAGGAATTGTGAGAGAAAATTTTGCCTCTTTATGAGAGAAATAAAACACGAAATAAGTTGAAATAAAAATTAAAATATATAAATCGTGCCAAATATAGCGTAGATGCTCTTGGACTGTTTATATAGTCTTTCATAATAACTCTAAGAGTATCAAAATAACTTAAAATCTTCATTGAGACACACACACATATAAATATATAGTCTTGTAGCCTGCTTTTGTCCATTCGTTGTAAATACAAAAGTGAATCTAATTATCAATTACTCTCGCACATGGGCTAGAGTGTGAAGATTATGCGGTCTGTTAAGTTAACAGCGTGACGTTATTCTGATTGAAATTGAATGAAACTCAAGCTACTTTAACACTGTTTTTTATCTTTAAGTCAGTAAAACGAGCTAAACTGCAAATTACAAGCTCATCTAAAACTAAATTAGTAGTACGCTTTACTTATTGTAAGTTAGTTAATGTTAAGGGTAAAAAACAACGTCTCTTCCTTACATCTTAAGTCTTTTAAAATTAAATTAAATATTATTAGAATCATAATTATTTAGATATTATTGTTTTTGCCTCTGTTACTAGATACGATTAAGAATGTTATTTTCTTCTGCATAATACAATTGAAGCTTCAACAGAAGAAGTTTCTGACAATGAAGAGGTAAGTGATGCGAGTTTATTTCTCTATTAATTTTGGGGTTTGATTTATGTCCATAATAATAGACTGCAAAGTCTCTCATATTGGGTTGGTTTCTAGTAAATGCTCATCAATCCTGCTATAGTTATCCTGATAAAACCAACTCTTAAGATGAATTTTATTCGATAACAATGAAATTACCATGATCTATAGCACAATGTAATTCGCATTTATTTTGGCCAGCATTCCTTTTGATAGGAATCAGGAAACATTCTATTCATTTCATGGCATGCAAAGTGTATGTAATAAATAAAGGCAAAGTTATTCAGCAACACGCAAAGAAAGAAAATTCAGCTAAAATCTCAAATTGATTGCTTAAACTTGACTTAAGCCCTCAACATGATTGTTAATTCGAATATGGTCAGCCATTTATATATATTGTATATATACATATATATTCCATCCACTTAAGTTTCGTTTGTTATAGAGCAACGATAGCGTGTTCAAGTGCCTCAACTCGGATGTATTTAAAGCAAAAAGAGAATTCTGGCCACAGCCACAGTGACCAAAGAGACCCTTAACTACTTTTTAAGCCATTTCTCACACACAGTAAACTATGCCATTAACTTGGCCATAAATTCCACTAATGATGGTGGCAGCCCAATATCCCAGTCCGAAGTTTTCTGCTGCTACGAATGATCTATGCCCAGTTGGCTCTTGATGCAGATGTTGCTGCGGCTGCTCCTGCTCCTGCTGCTGCTGCTGCTGATGATGATGAAGGGGAGTGCACGCCTTTTAACATTTTCTTCTAATTAACTTGGCTATTTTTATGATAATCAATTACAAAGTTTCTGATAGAAACTTTTGGCTGGCTTCTGTGTGTTTTTGCATTGAAAAGTTTTGGCACGCATCAAAGAAATTACGGAACGCTTGATGGATGAAGGGGCAGACGCACAGCTGGACAATCGAGTGACGGAATTGTAAACATGTGTTTAATGTCAGTGTCAAGGCATGGCGCATCGTTTCTCATCGCATCACAATGTCCCGTCCCGCCTCGCCTCGCATCGACTCGCATCAAATCGAATCGAAATCGAAAATTTAATTAAAATTCACAACGGCAACCACTTAAAATTGTTGCCCCATTCCGCTCGAGTGACCCAACAGCGAAGAGCACTTTGCAAATTGCTGAAATTTCGTACATTATTCATTTGTGAATATCTATTCATATCCACAAACACACACACACACACTCATATAGAGGCAGACTGACTGATTCCATCATATATATAATTGTGGGAACTGCGACGAGAATATTTATTTGCTGATTTATGTGCTCAACAACTAATTAGAGAATTTATTTCCATTTAAGCGCACAATGCACTCGCACTCACACTCACACTCGCACTCACACTCACACTCTCATTTGCACTCACAATGAGGCCAAGTCATTAAACATTCAAGTTACTCATTATTTGCATTTCATTTCTATGATATATATTCCTCAATAATTGTAATTAATAATCAAAATGAATATATTGAAAACACCCTAAAATAAATGCATATAAATACAAATATAATGTACATATAGTTGTATATAAATATGTACACATATATGCTACAAAGTTTATTGTTTAATTATTGTGTATTCGAAACAAATGGAAAGCAAAGCGAGGTCCCGCTGTCCCTGGCAGATGAGTTATCTAAGTGACCCAGTTGTTCGGGTAACTGATGAGTGAGTGTTCGTTTGATTGATTGTGGATTCAGCTGATAGATGGGTAAAGTGCTATATTTTATTATTGCTTGTGGTTATTTAAAAAGTAAAACTTTTCGATAGCTGAACTTTTGGCTGCAAAAAACATTCAACAACAAAACGAAAATAAAACGGCAATAAATTCACAAATAGACAGAAATTTACAATTTATATTTGTCCTCTTTATGCCCTGAACCCATTGAAAGTGGGAAATCAGGGTATACTGGTTGTGTGAAATGTATGTAACGGAAAACGAGGGGCTTCGATTTTGCGCCGTCTGTCTGCCCGTATATATGAATGCGTCGATCTGAGAGCCTGAGAATTGGTATTTTGTGTGGGTTTCCATAATAATAACGATATTTTTTTACCTTTTATAATTCTAGATTATACCAATACGAGTTCAGTATATAGTTAAAACTTTGGAATCTTATTTTAATATATTTATAATATATGGAACTTGGCTTAGCTTAGCTAGGATACAAATTTGTCTTCAAAGGAAATTTATAAATACAAAAATAATTCTAGATAAAACATACAGGCAAACAAAAAACTATAAAATATTTCTATATAAAATACATATAAAATATTTATATTTTTTTTATTTTTGTTAAGAGCTCCACTTGTTACATATTTCATGTAATTAATTCATCTATTACTCAGAGTGCGCGCTCGTATTGCAACTGCTGACAACTAATTAAACCTGGGCTGCACTTAGCTGGCTTTCGTTAAAACTATCATTACTTTTCAAGAGCCCATAAATTCTGAGAAAACCAGCTCAATGAATGCTTAAAGGCACAGCAAAGTAGAGGCACTTCTGCAACCGGTTCGTCAGCCAGAAAATAAATAAATTATAGTATTCATTAGAAATGCAACAACTATCATAAGCTGGCTGTGTTGCAAACTAGATGCTCAAATTCAAATGCCCTAATTCCACGTGTCAACTGCGATTTGCCTAGGCGGAGGAGTCTACAGTGAAATATGCCCCGGGACTCACGCATTTTGCGATAAATGTCGTGCCCACTCCTGGGCCCTAGGGCCATTGGGCTAAGCCCATTACGGGCTGTATGGGGCGAACGATAAGCGATAGCACATAAAGATAACGCAGAAATCAAACTAAATGGCTAAAATTGGCAAACAACAGCAGACAGCAACAGGAAATCTAGGCAACGATAACAAAAACAAAAACAAAAACAAAAACAAAAACGAGAAAAAAATCTAAAACGAAGAGAAAAACAACAGCAACAGCAAAATGAAAACAATAAAAATAAAAATCGCAGTTAAACATTATTAACACATTCGATGTGCGGGCATGCGGGGTAGCTGGCTCTTATAGCCATTAATAAGATTGTTTTTGCATGAATTTACGGCCCGGAGCATGATATTGAGTGACCCGAATGGAGACCAATCCCCCTCGCCACACGCCTCTGGCAAACAAACACGGAAAAAAACACCCACACACACACACACACAGAAAACAACAACAAGTTGAGCAAAAGTAAATAAGGCTGTGCTAGGGCCTGACTGGTCTATGTCGTTCGTTGTTCGTGGTTCGGTTCCTGAGTTCCATTCGAAAATTGAAATGTTTGCCAACACCGGCGCACTAGCGAGTGTTCTGGTCCAAAGACAAATTTTATACAAATTACAGGGCCACTTTTGGACAAGGTTCAACGAGCCGTGCGCTGACTGAGAGGTGCAGAAGGGAGGGAGGAGGGCTTGGCCAAGGAGTCTGAAAGAGCAAGTCCACGCAAATAATACACTCAGACCAAAGCACTTGTCCCACAATGGACTCTGTTCTTTTCAAGCTTTTGTTGCCCTCGTGCCCTGCGCTCTGTCTGTGGGCGTGTAACCGTAAATCTCCCGAATACAATTTGAATATGGAAAGCAATTACGGATGGATGGATGCAGCACTCAGCGAGTAGCCAGGCAATTATAAGCCATCAAATTTTGTTGACTTTCATTCGCTGTGTTTTCGCTTCTCCTAGAGCAGTTACAAAGAAATTTATATGAGATTTGGGCGAACATATTTTTGTAGAATTTGCTCTTAATTCGAGTAAACAACGTTTGGCCCTGACAAATCAACTTGAATAACAATTGTGCATTAATGTTGTCAACATGAAACATGAGATATTACATTTTATATTCCCTTGAATAGCCAAATTTAGGTAAAGTTGATTTCAGTATGGGTGTCATGGTCTATGAGCCAAAATACTTGACAAATCTCAACTGGTTGCAGCTCGACTTGTGGCTAAAATGGCATCAAATAAGTCAAGTTGATGTAAAAAATATAAAAATTGAATAAAAATAAAACAAATTAAATATAGATATGCATATGTATATATTCATTTTAATTATTAGACAGTATTTAATATAATATAATATTTAATAATAATAATAATAATATTAAACATAATTTTAAACTCAGATTGGATTATTAACAGGGAGTTTTCAATGTTTTTTCGATGGTATCTTTTAGTCAGTCAGCGCTGCTTTCGTGCCGCTCGTTAAATCCAAAAAGCTGATGATTCAAATTGACTAGAATACCATTGTGAATGGCACCGAAAACATGTCGGCATGCATTGCCAGAGCTGGCAGATGCTAGTCTGGGGTTAAATGCGCCATGACATGCCACATAAGCTGCACACATCCGTCCGTCCATTCGTCCATCCCTCGAACTCGAACTGTCAAGCTGTCCAACTGCCTGCCTCCTGCAGGCGAAGCGATGCGATGCGATGCGTTGCACTGCGTTGCGCCGCACGACTAAGCCAAAAACTATTGAGAACTATTCACATATTCATATTCGCATATGTGTGTAAATATGTATGTATGTGTATATGTATATGTATATGTATGTGGCAATGCACTGAGCGAGAGTTGATGATGTGGCCTCGGCGCTGGCAGTAATAACCGTGGCTGAAATGAAATGCCAAGGACACGATGTCAAAGCTGAACTCTGAGTGTCATTCGCCAAGCAGGGGGCGGGGCCCGAGGTGGGCAGCCAGTGGGCTGGGCCTCCGGGGCGAACGTGCATAAAAATGAGTAATTTACCAAATGGCAGGCGGCCTGCCTAACGAGGGGACTTGACAGGTCTGCATGTCTGCGTGCGTATACTTATCTACATCAATCTGTCTATAGGTTTGTCTGTCACGCTGTCAGTCTGGCTTTGTGCCTTTCTTTCCGCCGAGCCATCAAGAACAACAATTGAATTTTACGCCAGTTGAATGTTGAATGTTGGATGTTTCCAGGACATTTGTCTGAAGACAGCTTAAGGTAGTCATCCGGTAAATATAACTAATTTGGCCGCACTCTAAAAAATGTGGATCAAAGTCTAACAAGCTAATTTATAATATTACAAGCCGTAAGGCTTACGAAATTCCATTTGAGCCAAACTTTTCTCTAGTGGCAACTAAAATAAAATTCATTTAAAACTACCTTCGCACAAATTGAATACCCCTCTCTCTCCCACTCTCTCCCTCTCTCTCTCTCTTTCTGCAAAGTTGAGAAGTTTGTATATTGAATTTGCGGCTCAAGCCACAAAAACTAGACAAGATACAAATTTGTTGTTTATTTAAAAGATTCGTGGACAAAGTCATCGAAGTTCAAGAGCCTTCAAGTTTTTCTAATCTAGGCAGCTCCAATGTTTAACCCGACCACTGAAGTCTCTTATCTGTTTGGATTTGTGCCTTTTCATTGTTTATATTGCTCACTTGCCAGGCCGTTTAACCTTTTCAGCTGGCATTGGCAATACGAGCAGCAGCGCCAAAGGACCTGCCCGACAGCCCAACTGCCTGCCCCACTGCCCCACTGCCTGCCTGCCCGCCTGGTATGGTCATTGAAGCGAGTTTCCCTTGTCTTTTGACGCTATTTGTTTGCACAACCTTTAGCCGTCGCACGCTTTTCCTTTTTGCTGCCCTGCTTACAGCACATGGGAGATGGCACACGGCACACGGCACACGGCACATGGCACATGGCACGAATAAAAACCAATATTAATATACAACTAAAGGTTGCTCCACAGCAGAACCACCCAGCCCGACCCACCCAGCCAGGCAGGCAAATGAAAATCAATGAATTTGATTGCGCAAATTGTTGGCAACTTTTGTGGCTTAAAGTGTTGTGTTTCTGCTGCACTGCCAGGGCTGCCGCTGCACTTTTGGCCAAAGATGTGCGGTTCAAGGAGCAGTGACCATTATTAATTGACCATTTGCTGCAGCTACCCAGCTGACTCTCTGACTGCTCGACTGGTTGCCATTGCAACTACTTTGTGGCTAAACAGACGACAATGGCTTCCATAAATATTACACACACACACACACTCGCACACACACACTCATGTTTGGGCAAGGGTTTGTTGTACTCGTTTGAACCTTTCTCTTGGCTTATCACTGCGGTTGCTGCCTTATCGAAGGCAGTGCACTGCGCACAAGTCTTTAGTGGCCACAAAAGGTTGCCAGGCAGCCCCACATAATGTGGGGCCATTCGCAATAGTTGGGCATTGGAGCGTTGAATAGCATCATCAGCATCAGCCACATTCCGGGGCGTGGTCATTTAACAGTCTGTTTTGATAGGGCCAAAAGTATCATGTGAGCTTGGCCAAGAGCCAACATGCAAATGGTTTCATTTTTTATGCTAAGCCTGGCTCTCATGTCTGTCCGCCAGCCCGGCTGCATGCAGGAGCTCATTATAAATGCTTTAATTAAAACTAACTCGCTCTGAGCTCGGTTGGCCCCGTTCCTAATTACAAAAGCAAAATGCAAACTGCTTCAATGGACGCTCTCGACTCTGGCATATAAATGCAGCGTAAACCTTATCTCAGCTGCCTTCCGGTTTTAGACTATGCAAATTAATGAGCGTATTACTTCTTTCTGACTTAATGCAGACAAAATGTTGTAAATGGCGTTTTAATCAGTGCACGAGGCCAACAAGCAAAATTAATTAAATGCTCACTTCAAGCACCAACCACCCAGCACCACCCAGCACCACCCAGCACCGCCCAGCACCAACAGCTTTCGCCTCGATAGCGACAGCCGCAAACGAAACAGACCCACTCAGCAACACTTGCCCCCCTTTTACTTTCCCTATTCGCTTCTCTCTTCCCCCTTTCCACTTCCCCCTTCCCCCTTCTCTCTTCACTCGCTCAGGTCTCGCAAGCTGGATGCTGTCCTCGCTGCGCTCATCAATTTTTGCATTTTAATGATATTTGAGCCGCGATGCGACCGCGGACAAAAACGATATCGACATAGCCAACGCGCACGTTGATTATGACGGTGCCGTGCTCATGACCAAAATCCATCTATGTTAACTCGAGTGTTGAAGGCCGTACTGCAAATGCTCTTTATTCTGGCTACGCTCAAATGAGCAAAGTTTTTGATAATAATCTTTGACGATGTTATTCAAACCGAAAACTTTAAGCTAGAATTTTACAAGTCATCAACTGGCAAGTCCTTAAATGGGAAATTACAAGCAACAGCTTCAGAGTCTAAAAAGCATCTTGAATAAGGCTCTCTTTATTCTCCTAGTTCATTTTTAATATACAGCTGATGTAAAATATATAATTCATTGATGATTTTACTTATAACAAGAGAGATATACATGGAATCCCTGCAAATAGCATAGCTGACACAGCTCAGCCAAAGCACTCTGAAATTTCTTGAGCTTGCAACTTTTTCAAAACTTTTCCCCCTCCGATTGTTCCCATTTGCATATTTATTTATATGAGAGGCCAAAACATTCTATATTTTGGCTTTTTACCATCCCTATCGTTCCTATTCTCATAAATAATAAAATATATCAAATTGACTGAAGAGTATATCCGGTTCGATCGGAGCGCCGTCCCCAGGAACTCGCGTTTCGGTTGCTGTATCTATTTTGGCTGAGCATCTGCCGTGACGGTGGAGGGCATTGTGAACCTTTCGTTAAATTGAAATGTAATTAATTTCTGGTGCACACGCTGGCCCCCTCCGGCCAGGGCTGCTTGATTCCCAGGGAGTGCGTAAAATATTAAACAAAGCAGCATCAAAATCATAACCAAAACTGTGCCGAGCTGTTGGCCAACGCGTAGACGGATAGTAAATTGAAAGCGAGCCGCCCATCCCAGCGCTCATTTGGTATGAGAGCCAGCGAATGCGTGTGCCGCGATTCCCTCGAGAAATTTTTAGAAATCCTAGCCAGCCGAAGGGGGGCCATGTTGCGGCCCGGCCGCAAACGTTTGAACAACCGACTAGATTACTCTGTGGCAGCTGCTGCGAGACTCTGGCCCGGCCTTGAGCGAAAATAAAAGGCAATCGTTTTATTGCCAGCGCAGATTGGCCATAAAAGTGTCACCTGTGACTTGCCACGGACCGCAAGAAATCAAATAGATTCAAGCTGCGACCGATTTGCCAGCTCCACTTCACCAACCGCCGAACGCATATATACACACACACACACACACACATATATAGACTGTACATGTACATTTATATATTCATACATATATAGAGTCAGCCACGACTTGCTGTAGATAGACGATATACATAATTTATGCAAAACTAACACAGCAATAAAAGGGGGCAGAGAAAACACGGCAGTGGAATGTGGAACGTGGAAGGTTTACTTGGCGCTTGCCCTGCAAAGTATGCCAAATCAAATGTATCACGACAGTTACAACCAAAGGGGGCAAAGGGGGCAAAGGGGGCGACATTAGCCTGGTCAGAGTACAGGGTATGCGAAATGTTCTTTGCACAACTTATCGCAGTCAATGCAGCAGGAGTAAACACTTTCGCCTCGCAGCTTGTTTGATTTAAATGCAAATATACATCAGGACATCAGTACATGGGGATAGCAGGACGGCAGGACAGCAGGTAACTTCAGCAGCAGCCGGGGGTGTGTCTTGGCCAGTTTGCGCAACGGCTTGTCCCCTTTCGACGCCGTTAAGCGTTAAGGACAACATCAACGTCAAAGTCAACGCTATTTTCGTCCTTTCTCCGCTCGTGCGACTTCAGCGAAATTCGCTGCTATCAACGACCATTTGCCATTTTCTTGTTGCGCATTGGTATGCAAAGTGAAATGCGTTTTCAGCCCTCTTCCCATCTGCCTCTCCCTTCTGCTTTCGCCCTCCCTCCATCACTGCCACTGCCCATCTTTGGTTATTCAGCCCTCGTCAAGGCCACAAAATGGACCACTTTTCCCTTTGAATTGGCCCAGCTTGATGTCAATTCAATTGCGGCTGCCGATAATAGTTTGAATGGCACGACTTTTGATTTAATTGCACTGATAGTCTAACTCTATCTATCTCAGCATGTCATTGATAAGAGACTAAGCAGAGAAAAGTTTTTAAGCGATATTCAAAGCGTTTAAATTACTGATTATTTGATTTCAGATATCTTTAAAAAAATTTTATTCTTGTTATTTATTTGTTTGTTAGTTGGTTTGTATTTTATTTATAGTAAATAAAATTCTTTTAATAATTAATTTTAATTTATTTTTTATTTAAAAATCAACTGAATTCGTTGAATAAATTTTCAAATAACGCAGTAAGTCTGTTAGCAATAGAAGTTCTGAGCCCAATGATTCTTGCGAATTTGGGTAACAGGCAATGAAGTACTATATACATATATATTGCAGATAAGATCAACAAGGTAAGCTGGTCAAGTCACGTATGTATGTCGCCTCTCTTTTCCGTTCGCCTTTCTGCCTACCTATTGTGGTCTGTATAAATACATCAATCTCTTGAGACTATATACCTTATACATAAATATAAATATTTTTAAATATTATAAATATCTAATTGTAATGTTTAATTATATATTTATTGATAAATGTATAAATAATTTTTAAATAAAAATCATCAATAATTTGAATTTAATCTATTGAACGCAATCGTAATTGTTGTAAATATTTCTGAAATGTACAAAATATTTAAATAATAATAATTCCCTTTTATTAAAAAAAAAAAAAAAAAAAAAAAAAAAAAAAAAAAACAACTTGCTTCAATCCGTCTTTATTATATATAACTCATATAACCACAATAAGAGTTTCACATCCCATAGGGTATCTGCTAGTCTGGCGTTTCTGAACAGAGCACTAACACTTGCAGCTTGCTAATGAGAGCCATCAGCATGTAGCAATGCCTTATACTATTCGCCCTCTTAATGCGACAGCTAAAGTAATTTATAATTAATTACAGTTATAGCAACTAGAGAAAAATGTGTACAATTTATATGAAAGAACGAAATATTAAAACTAATAAGCCGAAGACCCCTGCTGCCAGTGCTCAGTCCTTACTTAAAGATAATTTTATATTAATTGTAACTTGTTAATGATTAAAATTAAAATTAATATAACAAACATGAAAACAGAAGAGTAAACAAAAATTCAGCAGACTTTGTTTAGGCCCTATGTTGATTATGTTTCCTCCTCATCTCTAATTTAATATATCTCTCTCACACTCATTCTCTCTATATTAGTCTCTCACACCTTCTGTTCCTTTCATTCCCTCTCCATCTTTCCTTCAGCCTCACCCTCTCGAGCTCACTTTAATGCTATCACACTGCACATCTCTAATCAACACAAACACTATGGGATCAAGTTTTCCTCATTTTTAAGCCCGCTCAAATAATAAATTCATAGCACAAAAGAAAAGTTTTCACTTTTTGAAGACCGCCCACAATACCATAACAAAAAGAACATTCTCTAATCAAAGAGTGAAGGCAAAGCATGTTCATGCATTTTTCATGCACGTATTCGAATAAGCTAAATTAGTTCGAGAGAGAAGGAAGTCTTAATATGGGATATATAATATAAATGTATTTTTGTAAGTATTAATCAATTTTAATTTATATTTATTTTGTAAATAAAGTCAACAAATTTTGTATTAAAGCATATAACTTTAAGGGATTGTAGTAAGTATTATTATTTATATTTTTACTAAGCCAGCAGTTGATGTGGAAGCAATTGATAGATTTGTTTTGATTATATAACTCTTATAAAACTATTTATAAACCTAAATACATTGATTGCATCTCATATACATATTGATTAAATGCAAATGAAACATTGAATTTGATAATGAAAATATTTGTAGAGTCATTGCATTTAATTTACAACTGATATTACATGAGCAAGCCGACGTGTTGTGAGAGCTTTACCTGAGTAGTTCTAAAATTAAACACTATTAAGCAGACTTGGACTGGGACACACACACACACACACACACACACACACCAACGTACTCTAACAAAACATTGCGCATTTGAGCATTAAGCTGTTACCCGTATGAATTAAAAGACAGCCAAAGACAAAGCAATCAAGGCAAAGTGTGTGTGCGACTGTGTGTGAGTGTGTGTGTGGGTGGGTGTGTGCTGCTCTATAATAAATGCTCAAATCTACAATTGATGGCATTGCTGCCAGTTGGAGCAAATTCAAATCAATAGTTGGCTAAGCAATCAAACATATTGAAAGCATTTCAATTGTCGTTTCGCTTGCAACAACTTTGGCACTGCAATGACAATTGGCTCGACGCGCACATACCCCGCACTGCTGACTATTTGCATATTTGCATATTTAATTAAGTACGGTCGCTGTCTGCAATGCAGCTCATTCAGAATAAGAAACAGATGAGGGAAAATCAAGCCGTATTAAAAATAAATTCACTCATTCCTCAAGCATTTCCTTTGTTTGCCCAGGCCCAGGCCCAGATGCACTTGACTCTTTAATAACATGGGACTTTTGCCTTGTCTGAAATTCTTTTCTGTTTCGGTTATTTTTTTCTTGGCTTGTTTGTTGTGTCGCTGAACAAGCAGCCGAAATGAAAGTTGTCTGCTGTCGGTGCCGCTTTGAGTACAAATAAAACTTTTCTTCGGTATTATTTTTGCTTTTCTCTTCTCTTTTTTTGCCTGATGGGTTAGCCGAAAAGTTGACTGGAAATTGAATTTGTGCGGATGTAATGAATACACTCTGGGCTGAGACTGTGCTGGGGCATCCCAAATATGTCGAACTTATTAGCGAGTGCGCTCTTTTAGTTGAAGTTCCTTTCGGAACTCGCTTACCCACCTGCAGACAATCGAATTAATTTGAGGCTCGAGGTTAAGTTGTTGCCCGTGTTTAACTTGCACTTGAAGCCGAAGGCCTGGCCCAGGCAGCTCAACAAAAGTCAAAGCCAAAAAGTTGTATTTTCTTTGCAAAACCGACGCGTCGCGTCGCTCGGCGTCCCCTCCAAATGCCAACTAAAACGGAACCGCAAACACAGCCATGGACCGTAACGTGGCGGATTCGCACTCGAGCACGCACCGGCACTTGCTCTTGACTTGGATTTGAATTTGTGGCGCTTTTGGCTATTCGCGCTCAGCTGTCACACGGCCGAGAATCACGCGCGAGTCTTGGCACCTTGTGCACCTTGGCTGGGCAGATGCGGCGTATACGCAACGAACACGCGTCAAATGTTCTGTTTATCTGAATGAGCCTAAGAGACTTGTAGTTGATTCTTTTTGTGTGAATATGTTTATCTCACATGCGCCGCTTCGCGTCCAGCGCCAACGAGGAAACACAAGCAACTGACGACAGCCTCGAGCTCGAACCGACTCGTCGTTGGCAGCGCGTTCGCACTTTCTGCTCTGTCATACGCCGTGTGTGTGGCGACGCCGACAACGCCAAACGACGACAACGACAACGACGACGACGACGACGACGACGACGTCACGACGCCGCCGCAGCAGCAGCGCTCACGCCGGCGTTCCCGTTAGCCAACAGGTTATCTGCTGATAAGCGCTCGACTCCACACGAGTCGTCAATCAAGCAATCGGCACACCCGATGCAGTTCCCTGCCTCCAACCCGAGGCAGAGCTCTGCGCGCTGCAACGAAAACATCGCCGAGTGAGCATCGAATGGAGCTGCGAGTGAGTGTGAGTGTGATTGAGTTGAATGAATTGAGTGAGTTCTTTTTCCGTTTCAGCTCTTGGAAGTCTTGTGATTCTTTTTGCTGCATTGCTGGCAAATATTTCTACGTAAATATTGTGACAAATTGAAGGCATTTGCGCAGAAGGCAAAAAAGTTACCCAATTTTTTGCAACTCGCTGAAAAAACAGTTATATAAACGGTGAAATTTGTGATACGCTTGAAATGGCTGCAAACATTATATTCATTACACAAATTACATGAGAAAGCATCAATATGCTATACTCTGTATTATTTTGTAGTATTTCGTGGAAATTTTGATTCACTTACTGTACCTGAACCCTTGCTGCCGGCAACTCTTAAAAAATATGTTATTTTTGCATTTTTAGATAACGAACCAAATTTGTTCAATGATTATGTAACTGTGATTTGATACAAGCTGTTTTTATTTTTCTGGGAATTGTAAAGAAATTGAATTTAGTCACTTTTTTGGCGTACTTCCCTTTAACTGGAGCGAAATTCACAGTAAATTTGATAAACAGAAAAGGGAAGCTAGCAAGGTTTGACTTGGCTCAAAGCAACAAAATATGTATATAAATGGAACAAAAATATTACCAGCCTACCTTTAGAATTTTATTCATAATTATGATTGAATATTGATGCTAAAATGTGATTTAATTTATTCTTGTTTTCTAAGAAATTAAATTTGTAATTGTGATTGATTTTAACTGGAAATAAATTTTAAATAAATTAGATATCAAGTAAAAAGATGAGTCGCAAAATGTTTAGATCAAATAAATACATTACCAGCCTAGCCTTAAAATGTCATTTTATTATATTGTATAAATGCTTAGAATATATTTACTAATATTCAAATATTATGATATTATATATTCAAAGCCAAGATGTAAGTATGGGAATAATGCAAATAAATAATTTACCAGTTTATGCTCAAATTTCGCATTTAATACATTCAATATAATTTTCAAATCTCCAGTTACAATCCCTTTAGCGCAGCAAACACAAGATGTTATTCATGTTTCCAAGAAGCAGCTAAGCCAGGTAAATTTAAATAATTGAACTCTTCACTTGGCGAATTGTATCAAGGGCCAAAATCAACTGCATTACACTCAAATCAATAAATAGTACAGCTCTAATCACAACTAATCAATCAGCTCGACTATAAGTAATTGCAGCTAAGCTTTCCCTCAGACAGCCAGAGCTGTTCACATTTATCATGTTTATTTTATGTTTTTGAGTTCTTAAAATTAATTTATCACAACCAAATCGAAATATATTTGTTTTTAAAAGTTGCATTCCTTTTCTTTGATAGTTCCACTGAAGAGCCCATCAAGTTTATTTCAATACCAATTAAAATTCCACTTGAATCGAATCTTGATGTCAAACAAGGCTTAATGCGGACAGTAAACAGTTGTTGGCCATTCAAATTTCTTAACAATACTTGAATGCCATTCTGACATTTATTTGCACAACATTCAGTGATGCGAGCTCAAGTGCTTTGGCTAATCTTATTTAACACACGATTGTGTCATATATACATATGTGTGTATGTGTGTGTGTGTGTGTGCGTCTGTGTTGCCTTATCCAATCTGTGCTATTAGCCTGCTCAGTTATTCATCTGCTGCTTAACACATGCTGCCTACCGCGAGCTGCTTACTTAATTTCTGTTATCTTCTTAGCGCGTTCCACAGCAAAACACCAGACATCGGGGCTATATACATATACATATATGTACATATATACATGTATGTGTATATGTTATATTGTCAAGAGGCCCACGGCTACGATGATGGTTGTCAAGTGATGCAGCTGCGATTTATTTATTAAGGCCTGTCGACTGGCTGTGTGCCCTTCCTCTTACTTTCTCTCTCTCTCTCTCTCTCTCTCTGTCTCTCACTCATTCGCAGCAACCAACTCCACTTGAGCTCGTTTTCAACTGCTGTGCGAATTCTCTTAGGCTCGATGCGGTAGGGTTCCTTTGGTGAACGCGCACGTTTCCTCACTTCGGTGGCATTATGCTTCATACTTCTTAAGCACATGACATGACACATTTTATGCGCGGGCAAAGTGATGTGAATAGTGACTGCCGCCACTCCTTCAGAAGGCACACCATGTGACCATAAACAAAGGCCGTTTGCTACCTGGGCGGCTAACCAATTCCACCAACTCGGGCCAAACTCATGCTTAAAGAGCGAAGGAAATTCTGTGGAATTTTCAAGCAACGACTCGCTTCCTGTGACTTTTTATTTACCTTTTAGGCATAACTTGACTCTGTGTGTGTGCATGTGCGTGTGTGCGACATGTGAGCAACCAAGCAGACATCTCCTGTCGCTGTTGACATTGTAAAGCAAATCCGCGTTGCGCATACGCCGCGTATGCCCAGCAGGCTGGAGGGCTGGCTGACAAACTGGCAGCTGCTTTCGAACCTGGCCAAAAGTCATTCAAGGCTCTGTAACTCACGCTAAATCTGAGGGATAATTTACATGTGTTGCTGTTCATTTGCGACTCTCTGCACATTCTTGCCAGCCGTCAAAGTGGCTTTCCCACTGCAAATAAATATTATTTAAATAAATACGTAAGTGTACTTCTCTTAATTGTTTGCCTAATAACTGCAAATATTTCTTTTTAATTTTGATTGATTCACAAATAATTGTAGTCTAATCCAAGTGCCAAGCAACCTGCCAGCAGTTCTTTTTTCTGTTTTTTATTCATAAAAATATTTACAAATTGTTTACGCCAAATTCTTGCCTAAATCTAAGAATAATGACGACTAATTTTAGTATCATAAATCCGGTCGGCGCTCTACGACACAAGCTGAACACATTTTTCCCATTTAATAAGCTATATACTCTATGGAAGGTATTCGAATATCGTCAAGGCATTTGCTACGCATGAATGGAAACTGAAATGGCTGAGAATATGGCACGAAACGCTGACCGTCTGTCTCTCTGTACGCTATTCATTCAGTGCTTGTTCTTGACATGTAACCTTGCATTAGCTCATTTACCTTTTGATATCTTACATATGCTTAAAATTAATAGATAACAGATTTATCATTATACTCATTCGCGGTAGTAATATGAGTATATTGGATTGTGCAATGTCCGTCCGTCTGTTTAGAGCTAGAAACATATGCTCGAAAATATCGTCGAACTATAGGGTAATCAATATGTATACTGAATGGGGGCATGCCAAATTGAAAAGCTGAGCTGACAGCCCTGAATGAGTATTCGTAGGTATTCAATAGGTAACGCCCGACTGCAAAGTCTTTAATTATTTCTCTTCATATTGCAATTGTCAAATAATTAACAATTAAACATTTAAGTACATATTCTATTAAAATTATTTAATATTATATGTATAATATATTATAATATTATACATATATAATATAATTATATTTAATTTACTTATATATTATATCTGCTTACCATCTGTAGCTTATAGCTGTAATAAAAATATTTCCACCTTCGAAGAGGGTATATAATAGCCGGTATGCCGTTCTCTTCTAGTTCTCTTTGGATTTTTCTGTTTTTGTCACTGACCTTTGGCGCATATTTTTCAGCCGATGTTGCTTCTGTATATATAGTATATATAAATACAAATATTGTATACATACAATATATTCGTTTGATTTATTTTTAGCATTTGATATGAAAAGCCATTTAAATGTTTCATTTCTTCTCTGCTTGTTGACGGCGAACGGGGAAATCTCTTCATTGCGCAAATAAATAAGCTCTTGCAAGTCTTTTGACTTCGCACCACTCAGGTACAATATTTGCTGAATAATATTCTTGCTCTTGTTGCTGTCTCGCACATATGTAAATATTGCTTAATTGGAATTATAATATGCTGAGGGACCGTAGGAAATATTTATTATATGTATGCCCAATTGACATATCTGCGAATTGAATTTCTTTCTTTTTTTTATACGTGTCTTACTTTTCGACTTCGATACTTCGCTGTTCAACTTCATTCATAATTTACGAGCGAAAATGTTTTATTTCATGTTTTATGGCAAATAAATTATGCCAGACAACGCATCGGGAAGCAGACGGGACACCTAAGCCAACGATAAGAAGTTGTCGAAAGATGGCAAAATAATTCCCATGTCCCACAATGGACGACTTCCTCTGCAGCTGCCCAAAGCGAAGCAGAAATGCTGGGGTTCGAGCGGTTCTCGACTAGGAAATACCCAGTGGGACCTAATCCTTTTTTTCTGTAGTATAATTTGCTATATATTTTATATTTTCATATCCCAAAATGGGAATTCAAGTTCAAAGACGCACCTAATGTGAGATACTTAACTAGAAAATACCCTGTGGAAGAGTTGAAAAGAAATCTAAATACTTTTCTTATTTGAGCTAAATCTTTGAAATATTCTATTATTTATGCTATGCACAATATGAGTATACCCATTGTTAAATTCATTTTAGCAATACACCATGACAAATCCTCGCAAATATTAGCTTTCTCATGAGTGTCGAATTGTTGATGCCCTAACCATATCTATAAATTTTTATAGATATAATACTGTATATTGCGCGAAGCCAATTTACGAGAAATATTTCCCATTCAAGAGTTTTTATCTGTCTTATCTCATATCTCCCTTGAATGCATCCATAAAATTGAAAATACAAATGCGCCACTGATAATTCGCAATACCACAATTTGTAAACACATCCTTTATTGAATATATCTATATATGCATGCAAGGATATCAGAGCAAAGCAAATGGAAAACGGATAGGTCTGAATTTATGGACGCTCATTGATTGCTGCTTGGGCCCAATCCCAACGAATTTATGTAAATTATTTGCTTCTTCTTCTTCTTCTTTTTTTTTTTTTTTGGTGCTCAATGCGACTTTTATGGAGATAGAATGCAGCTGTGTCCGGGACAGACCAGAGGCAGGATCAGGCAGGAGGCGTCGCTGCCGACAGAGCGTAACGAGAGAAAAGCAATGCCAAAACAGAGGCAAACGTTGTGTATGTAAAATGGATTGGGGCCGACATCTTGAGAGAGCGCCTTGCGTGCAGTCAATGAGCCCAGAAGTTGTAGGAAGTGGCTCTTAAAGTGCTCGAAGTGCCGGCCAAGGACTTGCCAATTGAAATTCGTGAATGTAGCAAAAAATAACTGAAACACAACGACAACGTGCATGAGTGTGAGTGCGTAAGTGTGAGTGTCAATGTGTGTAAGTGTGTGTGATTTTTGTGCATAATATGCATGCATATATATGTATAAGTATATAGTATATACAAGTGGGCCAAGGCAACCAACAGACATCCTACTTACCATAT
Source organism: Drosophila navojoa (assembly GCF_001654015.2). The sequence goes on along the minus strand of NW_022045869.1, from coordinate 1,305,098 downwards.
GTGGGTCATTTATATGCAAAGCATGGTCCACGCTTACGATATGCTCACTCTAATAAGCCGGGCACGTGTAGTCCTCGCTGCCAGGTAGTCTCTGCTGTATTAACGCAAAATTGGCTTCTCTCACAGCTCCTGTGCGTATCAACTATAACAATTGAGCGAGTGCTCGTGCATTGTTGCCATTCGCTCTATACCCTGTAGCTAAACATTGACAGGAGTAAGAAAAGGAAATTAAATAAAGATTTTGAGTGCCTGAATGGAGTATGAATAGTGCAGAGTTTCTAGATTAATTAATTTTCCTGTTATTCTTCAGTCTCTTCAGAAATGGGTATCAAATATTCACAGCTCACATTTACTGCAAACCCTTGTCAATACAATTACCCAGCTCTTATTGGCAAATTTGATTTTACATGGCTTTATATGTAATATAATATCAAAGTTGCCTCGCCGGGCTATAAGCTCCCATATTTTAAGAGCTAAATGTAAAAAAAAAAATTGCAACAGCTCACGTAATTCTGTATAATCAAATAATATTGCGAAAATTGACTGCGAATTATATTGTGAACTGTATGGCAACACGTGCCAGTAGGTCAATTCGACAGATTTTTCAGCTAACAACGAAGCATTTCACATAGACAAACTCTGACAGTTGTTTTCAGTTTTTTCTTGACTCGACAGCTCATTATAGATAAAATTAGACAAGAGCAACACTTGCATATTGTTGATATAACAACTCTGCCTGACCACCTTTTTGTGGATTTTGATTGTCTTATGGCGTATTTAGTTGTCCTTCGGAACATTTAAATTGAATAACAATCGGTCGTATTCGAATCATATATATTCATAATGATTTCCTGAGCTGAAGTCTCAGTTGTAGCAATACATAATTGTTATGATTTTTTTTATATATGTATATAATTGACTTTCTTACGAATTTTATGGTTTAAGAATGAAATTGGCAATAGAAATGATTTATTTGCAATTGCTCTCGTCCTTTCTAGTGGTCAATAATATGTATTCCTCTTTGTTTTTAATTTTTTTTTCACTTCAATGTTTACTACACAAATATATGACAACGCAAATATGAATATAATATTAATATATACATATACCGAATGCATAATATATAACCACTATGCAGTCTATAATATGAATAAACTCAATAAATATGCAAATAATTCAACCAAAAAATAAATAAATAAGTAAAAAAAAAAAAACAAACAAAAAACTACAACAAATAAATATAAATAAAAAAAAAGACAATTCAAATAAAAAATAAAGCAATCAATCCATAACAAACAACAAATATTCCACAATGATTCATTTATGAAATCGATTGCAGCATCATATTATACACTCGATTGTGGCATAAATAATTTGCTCGAAGAAACCTGACGTTTGGTTGCACAACGTGCCCTTGGGAGCAGGAGTTACAGTTAGCTAAGTGCCGCTTGCTATAAGGCCGAGCCAACAATAACCTTTGGCCTCTTAGCGAGCCATTTTTGCACTTTTGCTCCGCTCATTTTTATGGTTTAGCAGACAGCCAAAGCTTTTCTTTCATTATTTTCCTTCCTTTTTCATATTTCCACTTGCCTCTTGCCTCTTGCCTCTCGCCTCGTGCGTCTTTGTGCGTATGCAACAAAGAAAGCATTTGCACTTTGCGTCCACTTTTAGGCGTCAAGTCCTTCCCCATATTTATGGCACTCGCTCGTAAATTTCTAGACTCTTGTTGCGCTGGCCAACGAAAACAATAAAGCGACTGCTTATCGCGCTCGGCCAATGGACCAAGCGCAGCATTCAACTCGTAAATGATTTTATGTGGAGAACGCTATTGCAGCTGTGATATCCCAGGTATTTATGCCAACAACTGGGCTAATGACCCGCGGCGGCTACTTACTGTCCTTTCAATATTACGTATACGCAGCGTGTGTCTATGGCGCCAAAGATGGCTGCTAAGCTCTACTTGAGTGTGTGTCCATGTGTGTGTGTGTGTGTGTGTGTGGTTAAACAAGTGTCATATTTGACCAGAACACAAACAAACACACACACTAACACACACACACACACACACACACAGAAAATGGCCTGCATGGCATTTTAGGGGCAGTGAAACTTGAAGCTAGCCATTTTGGCCAGCTCCCAGCACCGAGTGCAACTTTGAGTCGCCAGTGTGGCCAATGTAGTAGCTCGCAGCTACCGCTCATATTTCTCACTCTGTTGGCCAGCCTCTCCCACACAGCCCCGCTTCCTGCCACAACCCCAATATGGTATTGTGAGCCTGCCGTTACGCCATTATTTATACGCTTATTTGTTCATTTTGTGTGGACACTCGGGGCGCTACTCGTTGGCCGGACAAACTCCTTGCTTAATTAAAAGTTCCAGGCCGCAAGTTTTTCATATTTTTTTATATTTATTTAATTCTGCTGTTTGCACTACGCCAGCCCACACACACTTGAATACTCTTTAATAAAGTGGAAATTAATATTGCAACAAATATTTATTTAAGCCTGCATAGCAAATATTTTATTTGTGACCTTTTGGCTGCACATTTGTCGTAAATATTTTGATAATGTGCAAATTAATTGACGGACTTCATATTTTAATTAATTATTTTGTTGAATGAAGTCGGCTCAAAATAAATATAAAATATTAATGCAGACTACTTTTTATCAAGTTAAATTGCATAAATCAAAATGAACAAAAAATGTAAATTGCAATGAAATAAAAGCTAAAAGAACATAAGAGACCATTTGACAAGTGGACAAACTATAATGATAAGCCGATTGCATAATATAAATATTTAACATCACCATTTCGATCTACCGCCCAAGCAGCCCTTACATTTATGTCGCATCATTTTTATTATTTAATCAACTCTTCGCTCTTACGCAACTGCGAAATGAAGAAGTCAACAGCTTATGGCAGCTAGCTGCGCAAGCACATCGATAAACATCAGCCCGAAGCAGGGCGACCAAACTGAGCTGAGCGTAGTAAATGAAAGCCGAGCTGCATGAGACTTGGCCAGAAAGCAACAGGATAATTATCCTTGCCATATGCTCATATGTCCGGCCAGCCAAGCGTTGACAGTTGCTCACTCGAGTGCCAGCCCGACTGCCTTACTGCCTGGCTATGTAATTGCAATTTAGACACTGTACACACACACAGACACACACACACACGCATATTGTAGCTTGCTTTTTTTGTGTGTGTCCTGTTATGCTGCGTAATTTTTTTCGCTGTCATGCGGCTAAATGTGCAAATTACGTGACGTTTTTATTTCATTCGCCAGCCGCTGCTTCTTTTATTTCATTTTCTCACCTAATTTTCACAGCGTTTCATCTCAAGTCCAGCCACACACACACACACACAGACTCAGACACCCTCGAAAGAATAGCAATTTGTGCCACGTGTGTGTTTAACCTAATTACAAGAATCTATATTGTTCCTGGCTACAGCGCTGGCCATAAAGCAGCCTAGTTAGGCTTCCTTGCTGAGAACAATTAGAGAGGATGCTTGTTCAGCCGACGTTAGCATAAATAGGCAGATGCATCAGCATTCGGATATAAATACCCAATTTCTTTGAATTCCAATTATAATCTAATGAATAAATAATACGCAGCAAAACAAAATATTAATGGCAAACATATTGCTCGAGTTCTGTGAATTTGTTATGGCAAATAAGACCTATTTGGGTATTATTTTTAGATAGTCTCCGCAGTCCTGTGGTTGCGGCTGCTTGTGCCAAGCTGCTGAGCTGGCTTGACACAGATGATGAGTTCTGCTTCGGTAACTATTAAAAGCAAAACTTTCAACTGAGGCGCAATTATGTTTAAAAATTATCTTGCTCTCCATAAACATAGCCATAAACCGCATGTCATTTCAACAATATTGTAACTATCACATGAAAACTTTGAACTAAATTATAATTGTTGAATACGTCAGCCATAAACCATTCACATTATTGAAAATGTTTGTTTTCTTGCTAAAAACATATTTAATTCCCACTTCAAATGATTCCAGTGGTTTGATTTATATATGTATGTATATAGATATGCACTTTGTGTGAGTATAAAAAATTCTTATCCTTTTTTAAAGCGCCTAAAAATGAATGCAAAATTTTTGTAATAGTATTTAAGCGTAGTTAAATTTTCCTAATTTAAATTAAATTTATTTTTAACATTCTCTGTCTTTGGTCATTCATTGATCATTTGAGTCTATGACTGGTCGTCTTCTTCTTAGAATTTATCAATTGGGCTGATTGGAATGAGCAGGATATCTAGAAAACGTAAAGTCAGCCATTCGATGAGCGAATTTTAAGATGTTATGCAAACACAACCTAAAATATATGTTAGGTTAATTATTAGAGTCCAGAGATATAAAAGTTTTGCATTGGGCTTATTAGCTTTCAAAGCACTACTTATACCGACAAAAATGTTAATAAAAACCAGTCAAGTTCTTCATCTGCTTTGATGAAGCCGGAGCCCCTAGTAATACTCATATAATTTATTATTATTATTATTACCTACTCCAAATAAATAAATTATTAATTTTGATGCAGTTCAGATTCGAACTAAGACTGATTGCATTAATACTTCCCAAATCGAAGCCCCCAGTAGACAGTGCTCAGCTATTCTTTGGCTATATTTATTTATTAAAATTTGTAACTAATATAAATATGTAATCGCGTTTCAGGCCAACACTAACGCTGACTTTTATTCCCCATCCCGGTTCTCAAACGCTCTTCAGCCAGACACATTGAACTGTGCTCTAGCCTGAAATATTTGATTATGACCACAATTTTATTTCACTTTATATGTATATTTATTTTCCTTTTTATTCTTATACATATTTTATCTGAAAGAAAAAGCAACTAAGCCATTAATCAAAAAAAACTATTTTAGACTCCTCGTAATCCCGCTGATTCTTGACCAACTGCTGTAACTTTGTGTTATTTTTTGAAGAGTCGAATGCATTGCAATTACTTTTTTGTTAGCAGCGAATTCTGCATAATCATTCGACTTTTGATCATAAAATGTGTAACATTTTATTATACTGTAAAACAAAGAGTGTAATATGATTTACCGGGTCAAACCAATAAAGAAGACAATCTAATGCCAAAATTGGCAATTAAGGCGCATACTTCACCCGCAATACCTTCAATAATAAAACGCTGGAGTACGTGTGGGATCATTGCGACGGCCCACTCCACTGTGTCCCCCAGCTCTGTCCGTGGCATCGTAAACAGTTTTAATGAGGCGCCAAATGGATGCAAGGCAAAAGCAAAGCAGTAAAAATGGGACGCCCTGACTCTTGCTGCATAGTGTAGATTTCCAATTTAAATATTTGACTTTGTACTTAAGTTAATTTCTATTTAATTCGATTCGAGCGTGCCTCAGCTCCTCACCCCTCACACCCCCAGCAGCCAGCATATGGGGCGTATGCGCACTCTTTTGATATGCAAAACAGCAAAAATATTAATTAGCCGATCTAATATCTCGTGTAACATGTGCGCCAAGTGCCATTTATCTAATTTGCATAAACAACTCTCGAGCAGTTTTCATTTTAAACACATTTTTCTTGTGATGCGCCGGCGAAAGTTGTGGCCAGGCAAAACTTTTTGCTTGTTAGTCCAAGCGAGCGTCTAAATTATATATATAATGCATAAATCAGCATAAAAAGGCAGAGTCTGAGCGATGGACGTTGGCCAGAGCTGTAAGCTCTGCATTATATATGTGCTTAAATATATCAAGGCACCTTTTTTATTACTTTTGTTTTCCCCTATTTATGTTGCTCTCTTTTGTTCGCACAATCAGCTGCGGGCCAAGTTTCTTTCAAGTCCATCTAGTTAATATGTTAATGATGTTGAATCGAGTCTATATACGCGAGAGTATGTCTGGCAACAAAGTGCTAAGAGTCATCGTTTAGCAGGTGGGAGGGGGGAGGGAAACGGGAGGCTGCAGCAGTGGTTGAGCTAGCTGAGGGAAGGGGCAACTGGAGCGGGACTCAGTTTGCGGCTGGCGAGGTAAACGCATTATCATCATTAAGCACTTGCTGCAATTAAGGCGCTAATTGAATTTCTTAATGAGCATAATGAGTCAACAAAAGCAACTAAAGGCGACCAGGAGGAGAACTAATGCTCTGGAGCATGCCAGCAATTGAGGAAGCTACACATATACACGTAGATATATGCATATATAAAGTCATTTATAATGAGAGTACTCCATGTTATATTAATGTTGATTGATATTTATTCATAGACTCACATTAATATTGACAAATTCTTAAATTGGTTAATTTTAATTTATTAAAGTTTTATTATTATTTATCAATTATTATTTTATTATAAATAATTTATTTTACTTTTATTTATTTGATTTTTATTTTATTTGTTATTTACCATTTTTTGCAGTTTTATTATTGATTATTGTTATTATGATATATATATTATGAATTTATTAAGTATTATTTATCATTTATTAATTTATATTATATTATGAATTTATTATTTTATTATTATTCCATTATTATTTTTAATTTTATTTATTTTTCTTTATTTTATTATTTTGTTGCTTTGTTATTTGTTATGTTATTTCACTATAATATATTATTAATATTATATTTTGTATTGCCTTAAGAGAATAAAGGAGATGTATCCCTTAGAGGATATATTCCTCAGCTAGTTTCACAACTTTCTGTCAGTAGGTATGAAAGTTTAAATACATATATTTGTCGTTAATAAAGAAATATAACTCAGCGATATTATCTCTTAATTTAATCAAATTACTGAGATTTCATACAAATATGAAATTAGACCATATATGTATGAGTAACCTTGCTCTACTGCATTGCCATATTATCACATTAAATGACACACTGTCATTATAACTGATGATAGAATCTAAATCGACACGACTGTCCTTCAGGATCAATAAAACTAGGTCACACCTTTCCTGCCTGTCGAATTGCCTTTAACAAAACCTTTGGAAAAACCTTGGAACTTCCGCTTTGAATGGAAAAATAAATATACATAGGTAAAAAAAGATGTGAGCATCCATCAAACGTAGTTATAAGCTTAATTATCAAATCATAAATAGCATTGATGGAGAGAGAAGACCAAAAGGAGTTAGCCGAAATAACTCCCTAAAAGCGCCAAGAAAAAGGCGTTTCATAACGCAGGTAAATAAGTAATTCGATGCTGCTGCGAGGATCAAACCCCTTTCGACTAATTTTAATTTTTCTATTTTTCAACATACATATATGCAGACATTGTATGTAGATTAATAGATAATAAATATTTGATAAAATAATACTTTGACTAGACATCAATGGATCTTACATGCGATTGAAAGCTGCAACCGCATGGAAACAATATTTGTACCATTAGAAAGAGTCAAATATGTGGCAACTGTAAGTCTAAGAATAAATTCAAGATTATATAGCCAAATAAATAGCAGACTTAGAAAAGTAACTAATGTATAGAGCTGGTTACATGAAGTCTAGCCTATGCTAAGCATTAAAAGTTACAGAGTGGATCGATTTCAGGTGTCGTTTCAGTCTTTTGATGATTGCATATATCAATGTGGCTTTGCGACTCTACTAAAATCATTTTAAATATCTGTGGTACTATGGTACCATGATTCATGATCTCCAAACACTCATTGTATGGTGTATGCCATCTAAATACATATACTGGGATTACATTAACTTATCCGTGCGATTATTATTAACGCTTTTGGATGTCCTTCGGAATATTAATCAGCTTCCAGTGCAACAGCGGCGAAAGTAGTCTGAAGTTATGTACACCTAGTCTGCCCAAGGATTTCTTTTGCTAAGCCAATATATTATAAATAATCATAATAATCACAATCTAGTCAAATACGGAAGGTTCTTTAATAGATGGTCGGCCTTCAGCTCTATTGCTCGACTTGCAAAAGCTACTGAGCTGGCTCTCAATTTCCACAATTAGGTATTGCTTTCCTTAAATTCCCAACTGAGCATTCAATTTCATTGCAAAATTCTCATATTTTCTTCTTTTTTGCATTTTTGTTTGTTTTTTTTTACAATTTTTTTATTTGCATTTATATTTTATATACAATTTTACAATAATTTTTGCTCTGTTTGTTTCATTAGCTCGTTTGTCCATATCCAGTTTCTATATTCGTATATATCATTTTTGTTTTCATATAATATTTTAAAAAAGTAAATGTATACATATTTGTATATATGCATAGAGCAATACAGTGATGCTTGAAAAACTGATAGACAAAATATTAACATAGGAATTTCGCTTGTTCGAACGCAAATTGAATATTTCATATATAGAATGAGTAATTAATTCGAACATTTTTATACAATTCGTTTGTATATATATGTATATAACTTGAAATAGTCGCATATATGTATGTATAAATATAGTATGCTTATACTATATACAATTGTTTTATGTATGTAATTAACGCTTTACAAATTTCATTGCACTTATCAAACGTTGGATTGACTACAGTGGATATCGCTAGTAACGGAAATACACATATACTTTGTTCGAGAATATAAAACTATATACACATCGAGCATGAGTGTGAACTACTGAAATCTGCGATATCTAATCATGTACAGACTAATCTGATTTGGTGTTCGAGCTTACAAAAATATCGACAACGAAAAAGGAAACAAATTTCAATTTTCAGCTTTTATTGCTTTGATTAACTAAGCTATACAACATAGTGAACAGATCGAATGCTAAACAAATGAACAAACTATATATATGTATATGTACATCAGCTTAAGTTTGATAAGATTTATTGCTTTTGGTTGCATATAGCGGATACCAACTGTAGTATGTTATTTACTTAATGCTAAGAAGCCTTTTGTTAAACTGCCACAACGACGACAACGTTTATATATTTATTAAATTTGTTCACTATAGTCGATATGTTTACTTAAATTATGAATACATGTTAATATATATATATATATTATATATTGTATATGGTGTATAAGAATGCATAATTTCATATATCTACCTCGTTATAAATACACACACACATACATAGGTATGTATGCACATAATGCTTGAGTTTAGTATAGTTCTCACACGTCTAGTAGTATGGTGTCCATATTTCGGGCTTTCTACTAATTTAAATAGACTTAAAACTTCGGTTCTAGCGGCCAGTGAAGGGCATTCATGCAACGCAATCGCAGTTGCAGATGTTTTATTCACAGTTTTCATCATATATGTATTTTAAAGCTTAATTTCATTTCGGGTTTCTCGTGATGTCGTCAATTGTTCTAGGTATATAAGTTCTATGCATTATTGTTTCGAATAGCCGTGTTTAGCAAACTCATTTCGGTTATACAATATAAAAAGCCAATTACTAAACAACAGCGACTACTTAGTTAAAGGTTCTCACTACATACATGTATTTATATATATACTATTTATATACACAATAGTTTATATTTTCGCACTTAAGTTCAATTATTTGTCAACTGATATTTGGTTAGATCAACCAGATGCTCGTACAGCATATCCTCCTGGGGCGTCAGGCCTATCATTATCCAGCCCGATATGGCTGCAATGCTCCGCGTCACCGAGAGACTGCTCCAGACACTCTGCACACTGTTGCTTAGCTGCGATGGGAGATTCAATTAGAATTAGTTATCGATTTCAATTGGGAATTCCCAGACATACCAACTCCTGTTGTGTTAGCGTTATGTTGGCATTATTATTGATCAGATAGAGCTTCTCGTCGATGGAGTCGGAGCATATAGTCAGGATTATTGTTGCGAAGTACAGCATTGTGATGATCAGCCATCGGAATGATATTAGCTCGCTGGCATTCGAGAAGCTCCAGCGGCATATGTCCATGCTGAAATATAGAAATTCTTCAGTATTTGAGTCTAGGTCTATGGAATATAGCTATTGTATTAATTTGAATGTTAATGAATTATAGAGAGCATATTGGCTGTGGGCAAAGACTTTCTTGCTGTTTACCTCACAGCAACATACTCAGAGTTTTGCACTCTGTAGAGATCAGGTCAGGAGTTGGCTGATCAGTTGTTGTTTGAGATTTATATACTGAAGGGATCTTTGACTTCGTGTTCCTTTTCACGGAACCTAAGCCTGATTATGGACTCGTAGCTCGAGCATTATTTAATTAATAAGTTCGTCATATTGAACATATGTATATATGTATATATTTTGGTTATATACATAAATAGTATAAGAGAGCCTGACGACAATTGGTGCTTGTTCGCACATAGCAAAAACTTTGTCAGATTACAATCAATTCGTGTTTAAATAGTAAAGCTTTGCGTGCATCGACAGCTCTGAAGGGTTTATAAATTGGCTATATTATATATATATTTGTATATACAAATAAAATAGTAAACAACACGACAGCAAAAATATCTCGTGCTTAAAACAAACAGTGAAAGCTCAATGAAAACAATATTATATTTGTTTATCGATATAATTTATAAAATATAAGTATAATTCGAAATTCAATTTAATATTTTATTTTTTTCTCTACTTAGTCTGGTGATTAACTACGTTATGGTAATTATGATATATATGTGTATCATTTACAAAATAAACACAATTAGAAATTTAATAGGAATCAAGAATATATCATGAATATGGAAGAAGAATATGGAAAAATGTGTTCCAAATTTTCCACAATTTTTGCACGTAGATCCACAAGATCTAGATAGGTCATCTAACGAGCCAAGAAAAATCAAGTAAGGCCCCAATTGCCAGTGCTTAATCCTTAAATTAGTCTTAGTTTTAGATTAATTAAATAAATAAGTATGTAATACCTCAAATGCTAATAAACCCAAATTCAAGTTCAAATGCTTGCAATTAATTAGCCCATTTTATAGAGACGATTGTTTGTACAGTTTTTACCTAATGTGTTTCATTCGTATAAAGTCAAATTTATCATTGATTTGGCTATATGTCTATAGCAATGTATATTAAAGAAGATCAACCAACTCAATATGAAAGTCGGGCTGAGCAATGCTAAAAAGCCCAATGATATTTAACGATGTTATTTAAATCAAATGTATTATTGAATAACACTCTTACTCATATAAAAATTTTTTTATACATATATAATTTTATAAAAATAAAATAAAATAAAATAAAATAAAACAAGTTTGTCATACTCTTGCATCAACTTTAACTAAGCGAATGACTTGATTAACTGAGCTCACGATCCAAGCTAACAATACATATATATACTTTATGAAGGTGCTTAGCATTATCAAATGTTTTTACATATATGCTCACACTCAAGTTGACGCTTTTTTAAACACTTTAAACGGAAAGTAGAGTATATAAATATCTATCTAAGTAATATGTAAGCTTCTGCTGCTCCAGTAACCTCGTCCACGTCGCTTATGGTTGCACTGGGTCAGCAGTAGCATATCCCACTGGCATTTATCCAAGTATTCTGGCATTTATATTAATTAAATTAAAAGCTCAAGTGAACTAGCAAATAGCGTAATATCCTACGTGTATGCATACAGCTGTGACTCCGGAGACGGAAAAGGTCAAAAGCTGCACAGGATGCCGACGGAATGGAAAAGGCAAAGCCAGGCAATACACCAATGACATTTGCGAAAGACGCCAGCATCACATAAATCACAGGACACAGGATAACGAGGCGAAATGTCAGACTGACTTTTACACTTTCACTGCCCGTGAGCTGGGGGACAGCGAGAGTGTCGAATGGCAATGGGCAAAGACAGTGGAGCCAAAGCCAAAGTCAAAGCCAAAGCCAAAACCGAAAACCGAAACCCAAACCCAAACCGAAACAGACAAAGGCAGACAATTTCAGTGTTGCTCGGTCTACCAAAAAAATTCACCCACAGACACACATACACACACACCACACACACACACACACAGTCAAGCATTCGCTGACTTTAAAGGTCAAGAGTGCAGCGAGCGAGCAGCGCGTGTTCCCTGTGTGTGGGTAGCGCAAAAAGAGCAAAGTTTAAGAGCATTAAAATGTATACATATATATGTATATATATATGTATATGTATGTATATATAAAGTGCTTTTTGTATTTTTCTGCAGATGATGAAATTGACTACGCAGCGAGCATAGTAAAAATGATTGCAACAACGGAGAACAGACAACAGGCAACGGACAACAGCTGACAGCAGCCACGAAGCCAAACAAAGCGAAGCACTTGAAAATTTTCAATTCAAAATTAAGTATAGCATACTTTTCAGCGCCCAAGTGGCAATATTGACGCAACATGAGGCGCCCACGCGTCACACTTCAGTGAAGGAGGAGGCGAGACGAGGCGGGGCGAGGCGAGGTATGGCCCAGAATTTAGTGCCCGCCTACTATTCATATGCTCTTGACAGGAGGTGGCAGCAATCTCTATTTGTGTAGGCTTGTGTGTATGTGTGTGTGTGAGTGTGCGTGCGTGCATGTTTTTTCAATGAAATGTGCGGGTCGCTTGAAGGGTTTCCACCTTGGGGCCAGTCCCGTGCGCTTTGAGGTCAATGTGTTCTTGGGGCACCCAAACAACAACAACAACAACATCAGCAGCAGCACTTGGCTAGCACGCACACCAAACCTCGCCGCCCAGAAGCACTCGAAGTAAATGAATTTGACTTTCATTTTCTATATATAGAACGCTGCTGACGAAGGCCAGGTCTGGACACTTGGCAAATGGACTAATTGTGATGATTGATAAGAATGGAAATCGAAATCTAAATATATGTATATGTGTATGTATTCGTATGTATATCTCACGTATTCACTCACCGATCGAATACCGAAACCAGGCAAATTATGGCCAGACAATAGAACGTATTCAGGTAGATATCAGCAAATCCCGCATAGTCGCCAATCAATGCAAGGGCTTCGCTATTCGCTGTCGACGTCGTCGCTCCCGCCGCTGAGCCCGCTCCAGAGTCCGTTGCCTTAGCAGAGTTGGTCAGTTCTATGCCCAACTTTGACATTTGGGCTGTTGGTGTTGTTGTTGTTGTTGCTGCTGCTGCTGCTTCAGCTGCTGCTGTGGCAGCTGTGGTCTCGCCCGCAAGACCCATGCTATGGATGACCTTTGCCCAATCCGTGGGATGGCTACTCATCACAAAGAGCAGATGGGCCAAGGCTAGACCAGCTAGCAGCCCATGGCATATGTTCGAAATGAGCAGCCAAATTCGTTGAATAACACAGGCAAGTTGGATGTTGCTCGAGATGCCATTGCTGCAAAATAGTAAAGCAATTTATTAATAATTTAATACACGTATATATATATATATATATCTTAAATAGTTATAATGCACAAATAAAATGAATAAATAAATGCGCTAGAATTGGCATTATATGTATATGTGAACATTTAAATAAATTATAAATTGAAATTTCTTGTAAAAGTATATAATCATAATAAATAAATTATAAATGAATTATTATTTATTCACTCTACATATACCGTCACACTGGTTTAAGACAATAAACTGAAACAAATAAACAATAAAAGAACATATATAAAGTAAATACAAATAAAAAGTAAAAGTACCACAAGCAAATAAATAAAAGAAAAAAAAAATATTAAATATTTAAAAAAATTGTATAAAAAAAAAAAAAAAAAAAAAAAAAAAAAAAAATTTAAAAAAAATTTTTTTAAAAAAAAAAAAAAAAAAAAAAAAAAAAATCCTTTTCATCTTCAGTTTAATTATAAGCTATGTAGAATTCTAAATCGAGTTTCCATATATCAAAATTTTAACTAATTATTACTTCTAACAACGCTTTATTTTATTTAAAAAAAAAAATAATTTTTAGCCCATTAAAATCCCTAGAGCGAGGCCTTCATTCCTAATATTATATTAGAGCTCTAGGAAAAAATTTATTTGTTTAAGCTCACCCAGAAATAAGCTGAAGGAACATATGTATACAGGTAAAAAAGCTGAGCAGCAATAATAATAAATAAATATTTGCTCATCTCAAGACTTCGTACAACGACACTCAATCTGAGAATACACTACGAATACTACTGAATACTAAATACAAGTCCTGAATATAGTAAGAGATTTAGTACAATATATCTAATCAATAGAGTTGTTAAGATATCAATCTCGAATGACATGATGAGTTCCACATCATGAGATGATATCAAAAATACATTTTAAATAATCCCTGCTTTCATTTCAAATTGTATTCAATCAAACTGCCCAAAGACTTTGTAATAATTTTACATTCACTGGGGATTAAGTCTTTGTGAGGCGTTTGTCAAATTGTGTAAGTTAACTGGTTCTTCTGGAAATCAATTTGAATGCCTTTTAATGCCTCCTAAAACATCTGACCACGAACTCGGCTCAAGGCTCCTTGCGCAATTTGTGCACACAAAAGAGCTGGACGGCTGAGCTTTTCTTGGAATCGAGTCTTGGGACTAAAATAAACACGCAAAGGACGAGAGACAAGATAAGCATGAATAGCAACAAAATTTTCATTGGAAATCCATTGGTTCAAATTAAATGTGTTTGTCCCTGTGTGTGTGTATGTGTGTTTGTGTGTGTTTGTACTAAATCAGTCTGAGGGCGGATATAAATAGCGTGTAACAGCCGGATTAGATACACGCAACAGACATAAGAGCATAAGAATAGACGGCCACGCGGGTGTCGCCACCCGGCTTAACCCACCGATTTAGGTTGGCATCGAGCAGACAGCGTGTATCGCCGTAGCTGCCGCGTCCGCTAGCCGAGCCGCCGCCGCTCGAGCGAAAGAGACGTCCAGCGCCGCCCAGCTCCGCTGCGGAGATGCCATCGATGCCAATGCAGCTGCTGCTGGTGCCAGCTGCGCCGCGAGCGGCACCCACAAAGGAACGCTTGTAGTAGCTCTGCTCCACTGGTCGATAGCCCGATGACGTCTGCAGAAACATTTTGTCGATGTGCGCGGGCGTATCGTCCGTGGGCGAGACGACCGGAGTGAATGGATTGTAGATCTCCTCGCCCTCGGCGGGCGCAATGTCATCCGCCAGCTCCTTCAATATGGACGATAGCCCACCAGCTGAGTAAAGCTTGCCTGCAGATAACAGTAAAAGAGCGAGACAGAGAGAGAGAGAGAGTGGGTGAGCATTGCAACTGCGCAGAATCGTGTTTGTTGTGGGTTGTGTAAAGAGCTTTTTCTCAATGGAATACAATTTGGCCATCTGGGTAGGAGCAGGAGCAGGAACAGGAGCAGAGCCTGATACTTACTGATGAGCTGGCCCCGCTTGTCGCGCTGCGATTTCGTCTTCCGATGCACTCGCCGCTCCTCCAGGCTCTGATCAATCTCCAGTTCGCCCGACAGCGACGCATCATGCATGTCGGAGCACTGCTTGAGGTAGCGCATCAGCGTCTCGTTGGCCTGGCGCACCTCCATCTCGCCAGCGGCTATGAGCTTCCGTTCCCGTCTCCGGCGGGACTCCGACTTGCTGCGCTTCCGCCGCGGACTCTTGTCGAAGCTGTTCCGCGAGCGCAGCGAACGCTGGGCGGGACTGGCCTGAGGATCTGACAGCGATTGCTGCTTGCGCGAGGCACCGCCGCCCACGCCGCCACCTCCCCCGCTGCTGCCCGCACCCATGCTCAGCGCAGAGGGCGTGGGCGAGCTCTGCTTGAGCTCACGATCAATGTAGCCCAGAATGCCGCGATGGAAGGACGAGTCCACCTCCAGGGAGCGCAGCGCCGGCGACTGCGGCGAGTGGGTGCGCCGCGAGCGATGTCCATGTGTGGCCGGCAGCTGACGCAGTGTCTCCCGCAGACTCATTGCATCACCGGACGAGTTGCGGCTGCCGTCGCTATGCTTCGTTGGCTGTGTGGGCGACTCCAGGTGCATGGTTGCCTCGCCTTCTGCTGCACCAGCGTCTGTCGCCGCCGCTGCCGCTGCTGCGCCCATCGGCTCATCGGCGCCGAGGGAGGCGCTCTCCTCCAGCGTGTCCTGCGATGGCGGTGCATGTCCGTTCACCAGCACCACCGTCTGCTGGGAGGTTTGACTAGGTGATCCCACCATTTCGATGCTGTCCGCCGAGCTCTGCGCACTGATGCGACCCGCTATTGTTGTGGCTGTTGTAGTTGTTGTTGTCGTCGATGCTGTGTCGTTGAGCGCCGCCGCACAGCTCTCGAGTGTCTCCAGCACGGCCTCCGTTACCTCGAGCTCCAGATCGGGCGGCGTATTGGCCGCCGCGGCCGCCTCCCGCTCCAAGCGCCGCTGTCGCGCCTCAGTGCGTCGCTGTCGCTGGTGCTGACGATGCACCTTGGGCTGAGTCGCCTCCATTGTGTGCTAGCTCAAATCTCTCACTGTCGATTCAATTATCTCGCGCTATTTCCTCTATATGCCTAGTTGTTGCTGTTGTTCTTGGTGTTATTGTTGCTGCAACGGCTGCTGTGTTCCATGAGCTACGGCGTGCCCTCATAACAGGTGGATTCGTCCAGCAGGATGCGTATTGAACTTTCGAGCAGGCGAAGTTGCGATGCTGCAGCTTTTCGCTTTGACCCAAATAATTATGCAGCAAAAACGTCGCATGCACTCGCTGCAGCTACACCCGCGCACCGCACACAGACAAACAGACACACACACACGCACACACGGGGACCCACACACAGCTGTGCTTAGCCTTCAAGTATAGTAATTTCCTGTACACAATTTGGTAGCAACTGCTTCGATCAAGGCTCAAATATTTATATATTGCTTGAGGCTTTCGCTGCGAATAAATTTTGTAAATTCACTTCAAACAATTATATTTTGTGGCTTCACAACGAAGGTCGCCCGGCGGAGACCTGAGAACCGTGTGTTTTGCTCGCGTTCGCGGCTGCTAAGCGACTGACTTGGCCTGGCCGAAACAGCAATGCAAAATGGCCCAAAACGAAACGCCCTGGCGCTGGCCTGACTCCCATTCGGTGGTGGCTTGTTGTTTGTGTCCTGCTTCCTGAAACGTAGTAACGAGCGCAGGCAAGGCGAAAGCTTTGCACAATGACGTCAGTAGCTGTGCGTGGTTAGCATTAACGCCCACACACACACACGTGTGTGCAGGCATTATTGACAAATTCTATTTATAGGCAGCCGCCAGTGTTGGCAAAGGTGGGGGATTTTTGTTTTTAGCAGCACCTTGCTCCAAAACATTTGCGAGCTTGCTTTCTGGCTACACTGAGAGAAACTTGACAGACGTTACTATTTTGGAATTGATTACATTAAATATGATATCATATGTATGTATATGTAATGGTATATATTATATTATTGTGTATACATTTTCAACTAATATTCTAGCAAAGCTCTACTCGACTACTTAAACCTCTCTCTGCCATTGCCCCGACCCGACCCCGACAGGAATTGATTTACAGTAAGCAGCTGTCGTAGTTTTTGCGACATTTTGCCTACTCACACTCTCGCTATCGCCCTGTCTCTGTCTGGCCTGCTGCTTTGCACACTCACACACTCTCTGACACTGCCTTGCGCTCTGCTGAATCGATAAATGCGTGGAAGCGTCTCAGCGTGGCTCAAGCTACTGCGCAGCTTTCAGCCTGTACATCATGTTGATGACGTCAATCGAGAAAGCTCTCGAAATCAAAACAACAACGAAACCAGCCACGAGCGAGCGCCAGCACAAAAGCCGGCAAAAGCTCACCTCTCTCTCTCTCTCTCTCGCTCTCTCTGTCTCTCCCATTAGCACGCGGCGCTGCCATTCCGAAGGCGTCAGGCAAATTTTATTATCGTAAAGCGTGCAGAGGCGTCGTCTGGCTGCATCAGACACGCAAAGCAAAAACAAAAGCGCGAAACGCGATTCGCCAGCGCAAAGGCCTCACAGCTAATGGTCCCTGAAATGCCAAAAGGCGCTTGGCACTTGAACTGTCGCACTGAGCTCGCTCAGTCTCTGTCCTCGCCCCTGTGCCCTCTCTCTCTCTCCCACTCTCGCTCGCTCGTTGGCTCTTACCGCATATTAGTCTTTGTCCCTTTTGCTCTTGCGCTCAATGCAAGCCGTCGACATTGAGCACACGTCATGACCGTGACGTCACAGCTTGACGTCAGTTAACACATTAGCCAAAATGTTGAGAGGGCCAAGTGGGAGCTATGAAGTATTAATGCAATGCCTGTCGCATAGCGTAACTTGTTCATTTAGCAGCATTTCAGATGATAGAAATATCTCAAAATTAGAATGGCTTTATTTATGAATTGAAGCTTTTATCAATAAATACCCCTGCACATATGTATATAAATGCAAGCAATTGGCTCCTGTTTAAAGACATTTTACGTATAACTTGGTAAGGAAGAGGCTTAAAGTATATCATATCTGCATTCAACCAATTCTGTAACTGAAAATTCGTAAATATATCATTTAACCTGATACAAAAAAGTAAAGAACCTCCATTAAGCTATCACTAATAACATTAAAAACCTTAAAAATTTATTAAAAGTCGTTCATTTACAATTCCCTTCTGAGTTCACAAATGTCCTTCTAAATATCCACCATAAAATGCTCGAGTCAAAGCAAATACCCCTCCTTTTAGACAAACTGGCAACCCTGGTCGTGATGCGTTGCCCCGGGCAACTGCGCACTTGTTATGTCAATAACAAAACCAGCTAAAGACGCAACCGGTTAAGGCTCAGGCAAAAACTGCGCATTAGACAAGGAGCAACGCAAATGCCTGTGCTTGAAGCACCCGCCGAGTACTCGGAGTCCTCGCCGGAGCACTCACTGCAGCCGGAGGTGCCACTGCTGCTGGCTCCACTACTTCCAGGCCCCGCTGCACTCGCCCAGCTGCGACCGCCCACGGCAGAGGCGCGACTGCAGCAACAGCAGCAGCAGCAGCTGCAAGTGGAGCGACAAAATCGTCGCCAGTTGGAACGTCGCAACTCCTTCGACCGGGATGAGCCCATTGTGGAGGAGAGCGAGCACTTTCCGGCGTTCGTGCATCTGCTGCCTGTGGTGCTGCCGCCTCAGCTGCCGGAGCCAACGCTTGATGAGCTCCTGGTAAGTGTGTTGACTGCAATCAATCGGTATCCCAGATTCCAATCCTTCCATCCTTCCAGCGTCGCGTCACACAACGCACGGATCTGGAGCAGGTGGAAACGGTCCGCCTGCGTGTCATTTCCTATTCAGTGAGCCTGTCCAGGCTCTCGCTCTTCCTGCCACGCCTGCAGCAACTGGATCTCAGCGGCAGCGTGCTGAGCTCTCTGCGTGACCTGGGCTACGGCCTGACGCAGCTCACCTATCTGAACATCAGCAATTGCGGGCTAAATAGCTTCGATGGCACCAGCGGCGTGCCCAATCTAAGAGTCCTGATTGCCGATGACAACATGATACAGCGCGTTGGCCCCTTGACGGAGCTGAGCCAGCTGCAGATGCTGCAGGCGCGCAACAATCGCATCAGCGAACTGGGCCTGCTCTCGTTTCTGGGTCTGTGCCCACAGCTCAGGGAAGTGGAGCTGAGTGGCAATCCCGTCTGCCGTTTGCCGCTGTATCGCGACATGCTGAGACGCAGCGTGGCCACGCTGCAGATCCTCGATGGGCAATCCATTAATGAAGATCAGGCGGAGACAGGCACTGAAGCAGACGACAACCACAGTTCCTTCTCCAGTGACTCGGAGTCTGCCCCAAGGCCGGCAACTGCTCCACATAACAACAACAACCATAATAATAATGCTGCAACTCGACGAGCTGCATCAGCGTTCGTCACACTGGACTCGACACGCTATCAGCGCCAATCCTCCACGTCCAGCACACCTGTTGCCGGCTCAGTGCTGGGCCTGGTGCGCCAGCGACGTCGACGCAGTGGCCATGCCTGGGTCAGCTCCTCCAGCGGCTCATCGTCGGGCAGCTCCTCGGCCGGCTCCACCCGTGCGCCCTCCATCAGCTCCGGCTCCTCGCAAAGCAGCCTGGATATGCACTCCGCCGCCTACACCTTCCATGCCAATGGCACCTTCGATTAGAAACGATGCGAGGTCACAATTGCTCACAAAACAACTAGAAATTTATTGTGATTGATTTTTAGAGATTATATAAATATTCATTCATCATTTGTTGTTAATTAATAAAGCTATAGAAACCTTGAGGCTCTTTTTGACTAGTCTGGGCCGGTAAAGGAAAATTCATAAAGGGAAATTCTACAAAGGAATTGTACGTATAGTTATAATTTGTTGCTGTATAGTGAAATTAAGGAAACTTTGATAATCTCGAATTATCATGCATGGAAAGAGATTAAAAATCGGTCATTAAATTCAAATATGTATACGATATTGAAACGGATCTGAATTCTTTATATAAGATATAGACCTTGCCAACGAATTTTTCTCTAATTATGATAACATTTCGGGCAATCAGATTATTTCTCTTTCTGTCTATCTATACAGTTAAGAAAGAACTATCAATATTTTTTGAGGTTCTTCAAATTTATTGACTTGAAAATTCGTTCCATTTTATCTAAACTCGATTCTACATTTTTCATATAAGACCTACTTCTTTCGGTACTGCTTTTATATTTAGACTTCTCTCACAAAATAGCTCAAAGTTTCTGTAACTCTTTTAATCTACGAGTTGTGCTTAGAAAGTAATTACCTCAACTTCTATGTACTTTTTAAGCACACCTCGCGCATATGCACTATGTATCTTAAATCTATCTAGAGGACTTTTA
Organism: Drosophila navojoa; assembly: GCF_001654015.2. The sequence continues at coordinate 1,284,467 of NW_022045869.1, read as the reverse complement.
AAACTGGACCAAAACATTGTCTACGTCTACGCACTCGAACTAATTGTGTTTGTGATGAAGTGCATCAAATCGTGTTCATTTGCTAGAAAAAGTCGTCTCATCTTCATCTTTATCTTCTCTCATCCTCGTTCTCATCCTCATCCTCTCAGCTTGGCTACTCCGTGTAGGTGTACTGGAACAGAGCTGCCGATGGAGACCGGACCGGCACCAGTTGGCTCTGGCCGTTCGCATTGCGAAAGACAATGTAGTCCCGGCCATTAATCATGCGTCGCACTCCGCCGTTCTGGTTGCCGCCGAGAACCAGGCCGTGCCCCTTGCCCGCCTGAGGCCAATGGTGCTGCTGGTGCTCCCCGCCATGATTGAAGATGCTCTGATACGGAGGCGGTGGCGTCACATTCTTGGCATGTGTGGAAGAGCCCAGCAGCTGCTTATCGCCGCTGTGAAGCCGTCGCAGACCGCGCAGCCACCTGGACGGCTTGACGGACTGCCCGTTGGGCGAGCGTCCGATGCCGTGCCGCGCCCACTTGTTGGCCTCGTGGCGGGCATTGATGTAGCGGAACAGCAGCTCTGTGGTAAAGACGACCAAAGAGGTGGCAAAGCCGGCCAGCATAATATAGTAGGTCATCATCAGATCTCCGTTCCTCAACTGGCGCTCAGTGCTGCCCAAATCCTGCGGGCAAATCTCAGCGCTGGGCAACTCCCGGGCCGAAAGATGCTTGATGATGCCAGACTCTACCAGATTGAGAAGCCTAACAAAAGTAATTAATTAGCATTTGATATCAACAATTGACTGCTTAACTTACTCTGGGTCGAAGAGCTCGCTAAGGTTCGAGCCAATGGGATAGGCAAAGGTTCGCTTCTTCTTCAAAAACGGCTCCTTGGCCATGGCGAAGGGACAGTGCACTTTCTCGTCGTTAAAACTGACCGACTTACGGTACAAGTAATCCCTATAAAGCATTATATTGATTGCAGGTCGATCTCGCACGAACACATATCCATTCCGCTCCACGTAGTTCTGCAGGTTGTACGTATCATTCGAGGTGTCCGTGAACACGGCATAGTTGTTCTGAATCATTCGATTGAGCAAGTATAGGGATTCATTCGTCTTCATGAAACAAGAATATTTAAAATTTATCCATTAATATATATATCTGTATCTGTATCTGTATCTGTATCTGTATCTGTATCTGTATCTGTA